>JAWQUT010000083.1:932224-973796 GCA_033807755.1 Ellobium chinense | reverse complement strand
GAGGGGGGGCTGAGGCCCATCTAGCCAGATATGAGAGGGCTATGATATTCATTGAAGGTTAAGGTTACAGAAGCCTAATCCAATTTCCCTCTTTGAGCCAATAAACTGTTTTCTCTACTGTCACTTGCAAAAAAGTCCACAATCTCTAGGTCTTCTTTAATCATTTGCAGAATTCAATGAGCTTATTAAAAATGATGTTCAAAATATAGATCTTGCGGTTCGTTGTCGAGCTGCGAACCGATACATCGAAAGGTGTAAACAAGCTAACCAGTTTCCTTAACGACAAGTGCTCCGCAGAGAAGGCCACACCGAAACCGAAGCGAATGACCCAAAGTTCAGGTTTAATTTACAAAATCAGGAGAGAATGTAAAATAATTCGCAGGTAGGTTCACAAATCTAGGGCCCATTCTCCACAATCTGTCCAAAGGACAGATTTTTTACTGTCTTACTAACACATGTAACAACATGTTATTTTTAGCCAATTAGAAGTCTGTAACCTAAGGCATTCCGCTGTAATCAGGCGTCATTTTGATTCTGGGTCAGATGTGTTGAGGCATGGTGGGCGAAAGACAACAATGTGGAGAAATTGGCAAATTTTGGGTCATAGGTGAGCTTTCATGCAATTTTAGATTTTTGCTTAGAAACAATCTTTGTCCATTTTCCAGTCTGTGGATGACGTCTTGTAAACGAATTCAGCCGATAAAAGTGTTTTTGTTTTTTTAAAAATTAATTTTGTGAAGCTACCCGATTCCTTAATCCTTCATTTTCACACTCGCTAGACTGGGTGAATTCCGGCCTTAAAGCTGATTTCTCAAAATTTGGGTTTAGGGTTGACCTTATTAACATTCCCATAATAACTCTTTTTTAGACATATTTCGAAAATTTCAAATTCTCCAAACTTAGGAATGAATTCCGCTTCCAATGATACCAAATACTCCGTACTCATAAAACTGCATATATTTGTATTTTGTTTTCCCATGCCCCACACAAAATGATAATGTCATACCCGATAGAATCATGTACGACGTAGAAAGTGCGAGTTTGTGCAATGTTGCGACTTGCTAAGTAAAGTCTAGAAGCTGCCCACATTTTTCTTCGCGGCTAATGCGGAGCAGAGAAAAACAGAGACTAGACCACCTCAGTTTTTTAAATATTATTTTAAAAAGTAGCCTACTGTTAGTAACTTTGTGTCCGATCTGCAGTCTAGAATTTACGTGAATGCAGACGAGGTTTTTGTTATCTACACAAAGGAGAACAGTAAGTGAGCAGAATTTATTATTTTATAAGCAAGGAAAAGCAACAAAGGAGAGCAAAATCGAAAACATGGCAGAAACGAGTGAAACTCACAAACAGCCTATGGTCACACCCACGTCTTGACGTCAGATTCTCACGCGATTATAGAGGGAGCACTTATCGTTGATGATTGACGGCCTCGTCTGTCTTTTCTATGAGTGGCGTTCACGAACAGATTGTATACAGCGCTCACACTCTCTCCCCTTTGCCGAGCTTACTGATGGACGGCGGGGAACATCGTTTTCGTGTGACACTGTTCTCCTTTTCTGGCTTTTTTAAAATTTGAGAATTTGAAGTTTGTGAAGAAATCTCTTAGTTTTAAGTTGTTTTTTTTTTCTTTTAATCATATAATTCGGGGAGTTTATAACATCTAAATACTGATGTGTAGAGGAGAGGAAGGTAAGAGATTCTTTCTGATGAGAGGAAATCAGTCATTCTCCTTTTCAATTCATATTTTTTTCTTTTTCTTAATCATTATAACCATTGTTAATACTTTTGACATCTATAGACATAGACCCGGTTTTGAAACAAACGTGGAAACTTTTGACCATACTGATGCTTTTATCATTTTTGTGACCAGTTTACGGTGTTTTTAAGCAAAATAAAAGTAAACGTGGCGTGTATCCTAGAATTTTAAAGAGAGAATTTTTATTTAAATATCGAAGTACAAATCCTATTGGTTCGGTGATCACCAGACGTCCAAGGGAGGAGAAAAGTCTGCAATTGAAATAAGACCTGCCAAAGGAAGACATGTGGTGCGACAAGCTACGCGAAGCCAAATTCATGTTGGCTCCATGTCATGTGAATCATGAGCAGAGTTAAATAATTACCTCACTTGCAACAGCTAGTTTAATACAGAGGCAAATTTGGAACCACATAGTCTTTGGCACTCGACAACATAATTATAAGTTACCATTGAGAGAGAACTGCCGCATCCACTGTCGCAAAGACCATTTTAAGTTCGTTTCGAAGGCGGTATCTTTACAAATGATATGCGTTTTTGGTAGACTACACATTCATCGAGATTTAAAAACCTAATTTTTTTTTAATGCAATTACAGAATCCACCTAATCCCACCCCACCCCCACAACTTTTTTTCTTCCCTTTTTTATTTTTTTTATTTCAGATCTAAGAATGATATTACTTGTTTTCCAATATTCGCCGGGGTTGGTCACATTTCTCCGAATCGCGGTTAAAAACAATTAAAATCCAGTTTTTAACCTATCGTTATGTCAACGACGACAACAGTGCTATGCGTTAATCTTACATCTGACCTCAAATGCCCAAAGAGGGGCTGGAACAGCTCTGTGTGGATATCTTGTGCTGAAGACGTCTTTAACGCAACAACAAACACGACCATATCCTGTCAAGGCAATAGCACGAATTCTAACCCCTGCCTTAACAACAGCATTGTTGCAGATGAGGAGCCAGACCTCTTGTCCAGGTGTAACGATAGTGTTGTCCTGGGCAATCGGACCAAGTTCGTCCCTGAGTTTCGAGTAAGAGCCTTCTCCTTTTCCGTTGTCACAATTCTCGTGAGCCTCTGGCTGC
Source organism: Ellobium chinense (assembly GCA_033807755.1). NCBI lineage: Eukaryota > Metazoa > Mollusca > Gastropoda > Ellobiida > Ellobiidae > Ellobium > Ellobium chinense. The sequence continues at coordinate 970,952 of JAWQUT010000083.1, read as the reverse complement.
TCATACAGATATGCCGCTGCCCACATCTTCACACAACCGTCAACAAGTTTGTAGCCAGCCTGTGCGTGTGTGGCTGTCTCAATGGTGTTCTTGGCCTCGTCTTCGTATGGCCTTATGACATTCGACACGCCCATCAAGTCTGTCTCGTGTACATCTGCGCCTACTGCGCAACCTTTGTCGTCATCTTCGTTCATTTCATGGTCATCAGCCTAGAGCGATACCTCCATATTGTCCATCCCTTTGTCCATATCCGACTGACCACGACCAATCGTCCCACTGCACTGTGTCTGGCAACAACCTGGACGTTCTCCTTTGTCATAGCTTTCTCGCCCTTGTATGTCACCCTGAAGCCAGGGTGGACCAACGCTTGTCTAGAAATGGCCCTGGTGATACCTTTCTGGCTTTTCGTTCTCACCTATGTGGGCATCCTTCTGACATCCACAACCATAGCAGGAATAGCCTACTTCAGTATCTTCAGGGTCGCCCTTCGCCACACCAACGCCATTAACCAGAATCGAAATATTCCATGGGCAGCTGGCAATGAATCTCACACCATCGAAAACATCGCCTGCAGCTTTCACGGTGTTGATGTGCCAGGGAATAGCATTAATGTCCAGCAAATACCAGAGAGAGTTGACCACCCTAGAGGAAACAATGCCAGCTTATCGCAGGCAGCTGCTGATGCCGATGCTGCTTTGCAGCGGGCAGATGGAAAAGGTAGTCCTGGAGATGTACCGGAGACAGCTGAGCACGGGAACCGTGGCGTGGCACAGCGGAGGGCGTCGGAGAGAAAAACAGCATCAAAGCTGAGATCCGCAATCCCCTTTGTCGTCCTGTACGTCTACTATGTCATGTCCTGGGCTCCGAACACAGCCATCAAGACCTACATGGCCTACACTAACAAGCTCTCTACCTCTTCTTCACTCAACTATGCTGCAGATATCTTAACGTTGTTTTGTCCTATCGGATACTGTCTGCTGTACATGTACCTGGAGAAGGAAGTCAGACGGGTGACTCTGGACAAGCTCCTCGGCTTCGCTAGACGCCGACGTAGTATCGTGGATGTGCATCCTCTTACATCATCTCATGTCATGTGACTTCATCCCAGGTCATGTGATTTTACCCAACGTCACATCCCATGTGATGTGATATCATCTCAGATCATGTTACTTCACCCCACGTCATGTGACACCACCCAGATCATGTGACTTCATCCATGTCATGTGACACCACCCAGATCATGTGACTTCACCCACATCATGTGACTTCATTCCAAGTCACGTGACTTCATCCCAGTCATCTGACTTCATCTTAAGTCATGTGACCTCACCCCACGTCCTTTACTTCATGCCAAGTCACGTGACTTTATCCACATCATGTGACATCCTCCCACATCATGAACGTCATCTGACTTCCTGTGGCATCGCTAAAACCATATAATATTATCCCAGATGGGGCATCATATCTTTGATAACATCAGTCCATGTCATGTGACATCATCCAAGCCATGTGACCTCATTCCACATCATATTAAATCTTTCCGTATCATGTGACATCATGCCATGTATGTGATAATACCCACATCATGTGGCACCTTATCACGTTCCAATGTCATGTTATATCATGCCACATCATATGACATCATTTGATCCCATGTTTGTGACATCATACCATGTCCAATTTTATCATTCTTCATCACAAGACATCATCATCCCATAAATATGATACATTTCTCATATTTCATCACACACAGAGAGAGAGAGAGAGAGAGAGAGAGAGAGAGAGAAAGGAAAGAGAGACAAAGGAGAGAGAGAGAAAGAGAGACCCTAACACCAGTAGAGAGACCGTAACACCAGTAACACTCTCTCTCGCTCTCTCTCTCTCTGGTGATGTCTTGTTGTCTGTCCCCATGTGTGTCCAGTCTTGTTCCTTTACAATATTTGGTAATGTTTACATTTTAGCGCCACACTGCACCCCTATGGAGCGGCCCAGTTTACAAACGATAGCCAGCTTGTGACTTTTGGCTAACCCCATTTGTGAGGCAGATTAACTGGGGCAGAACACAGCTGGCTCAAAAATGTTTTCGCCTAACCAGCATGTTAGCTTTTATTTATATCACAACACTAGCTTCATTTCATTAAAAAAACCCACAAAACAATAGGATTTTTAAGGACTTAAGCCTTATTTTGACTAACTGCATGACATATACCCTATGTCTCTACCCTCATATCCAGGTTTGCAGACACAAGTAGTAGCATGCTGTACTTACTACATACACCATGGCAAGCTTTATCAGTGAAACTCGAATATAACGAGCACGGATAAAACGAGTTCTCGTATGTACCGAGCAAAATGAAAATCCCCGTTTTTTCCCTTCTTTGTAATAGTAAACTTGCCTTCCATATAACGAGCACAAAATCCGCTAAACGCGGCCCTAACGAGGTAACCGACCTGCAATTTAAGCCCTCGCAACCCTTTCGTCCGCAATAAAACTTTCAGCGGCGGGGAACTCGAACGTTTAGGCTACGTAGCCAACAATAGACAAGTCTCGCTGTCTCGCTTATGTAATTTACCGGTAGGATTACCGGTACAAACTAGTTGCGCAGTAGGCCAAGAAGCGGGGTAGGGAAGGATGCGGTGGAGGTAGGCTATGACCATGCGACGGGAGGAAGATGGGATTGATATGCTCGGCTAATGATTGGCCAAGTCTGTTGTTTAGACCAATCATTGTGCTAGGCAATTTTGATTTCTATCATAACAATCGCAGAAACGGTGATTACGATCGGTCAGTCATTCGTTTCTCGACTCTCAACATTTGCATTGCTTTTTTTTACACCTGACAATGATGGAATCGAGGAAGAGAAAATGTCTGTCCTTCGAAACAAAACTAAAAATAATCGATGAAGTCGAGAGAAAGCAGAAGAGCAAGGCAGACATTAGTCGTGAAAACGGCATCGCAACAAGCACACTTTCAACATTTTTAAAGGACAGCGACAAAATCAGAGCCGCAGTTGAGAAGAGCAGCCTGAATCACAAGAGACAGCGACCATCGGCGTATGATGATGTAGATAAGGCGCTGCGTATCTGGTTCAAGCAAGGCATGTTTACCTGGGTGACCCCTGGGTAGACAAGGCGCTTCCGCTCTACCCGCAGCGAGCAGTCTAGCCGTGATAGTCTCCCTGACACTACTGACAGTTTTTACATGATTTTCAGTGGACCATGCGTGTAACGAGCCATCGGTTCTAACGAGCACCGACAGTCGGTCCCGATGACATCGTTATATCCGAGTTTCACTGTATCAAGGTTATGTTAGTGTATGTTTTCCCAGCAGACTGTAACTATTCTGTTCCAGTATTTCTCTGTTGGCCATTATAGGATTGTACTGTAATCAAGGTCTGTGTTGTCAGTAGTTTTTGTTTCTTATAAAATCATCTCTGTTGATACATAAGGTTCTAGTCCAGAGACTACGTCACAAATGCTCCAAAAATGGCCTAAGTCAGATTTTGGTGTCTTTTTTTTTTTTTAAACACGCTATCCCTGTAGAAAATTGCATTTCAAACCCCAAAAAATCTGCACCACGAATTGAAAAATTTGCATGCAAAAAGTTGTAAAACTTGCACCAAATTTTGCGATAACAGCTTTGTAGCTTCGTTATATTATTACTTACCATCAGGCCGCATTGTTTACTACTGAAATGTTGCAAAATTGTAGAAGTGAAACACATTTTCTTTGTTCCTGTTCACGCAGTATTGCAATACTGGCAGATAAAGAACACTGTTTGGCCAAAATCAGCAAACTTTGCACCAAATGCCTACATTTGCGGAAATTTGCAAAATTGCAACAAGGCCTCAAAAACTTGGAAATTTGCAATAATTTGCGACCGCAATTTTCTGGGGGGACAGAACAAGGCTTACTATTGTTGTTTACCAAATCAAGACCCATTGCTGACATTTAGGAAAAAATTAAAATGTGCAAATATTTTGCCACCAAATTGCAGCTGTAAAGATACACACTCAATCTTTATCGCCTTTGTCATAAAAACATTCTTTCTGCATTATCACAGGGACTGAATTGTGACAAATGACGTCGGCCTTTTTCGAAGCACAGTGATCACATGTAAATTTTGGTGTCGTTTTGTTCAGAATCCCTGATCAAAAATTTTATACTTTCCTCATGCAATAGTTGCCATTTAAGACAATTTTGCTTGTAGTTGGCTATATCTTTTAACAAAATGCTGCCTAGGACTATATATAGTCTATATACAATAAGCACCTAACGCTAGCGGTAATGTAAAATCTTTCCTTACAAGTAGGACCACTAACTTTAGTATCAGCTGCCTCAGATGATTGACCTTCATCGTCATAATGGGTGTGAGCGGCTTATTGTGCATACCAAGCCTAATCTATAGCCTAAATGGCAAAGGATTTCAGAGTGTTTGTTATACTTTGGGGATCGTTACAATATGAAATTCCTGTGCCAGTAATAAAGTGATCTTTTCATACACTACCGTTTCCCCTGCTTGTGTTATCTACAGCTTGATGGTATCTATGTCATGAAAGTGTTAAGGTATAAATAAATGGATATACACAATCGACTCCGCTTAATCGCCCATCCTCGGGATCACGGAAAAAGTGGGCGATTAAGCGGAGAAGGTAATTTCGGCCATATTTTTGGTAATGGGGTTAAATTTCTTTGATGTCGTGTTTGATGTCGTGCATTCACGCCTTCTCGTCGCCAGACTTAGGACAGACTCGAGTTTGACGGTATTGTAGCGCACAAAATCTTTGATCTCCGCGGTCTCTGTCATTGGCCACCTCTCAGTAGCCCAGCAGACAATAAGGAGTAGGAAGGCACGGTTTGGGTCGACCGATCATCCACATGACACGTTTTCTGATCTAGCCAAAATCCACCAGACATTCTCAATACGATGTTTGCGTTCTCCGCCTCTCTGTGACGGTAGGCGTTGGGGGAGGATTCTATTTAGATAAGGCTTTCGGCGCATTAGCATTATCGGACGGGAGACGGCGGTGATGCATAGCGTGGGATGGAGGGGACAGGTGGGGAGGAAAGGTTTATCGCACCTATTTCGGCGTGGGAGCTGTCACTTCCTGTGTGTGTGCCATCCGTCGCGCAGTTAAACCGTCTGTGTACATTTGTTTGTCAACTGTAACCCTTCAATCGCTGATCTATGAATTCAGGGGTGCTGAAGAGTGGTCGATTATCTGGAGTGATAGGCGATTATCCAGTGACTTTTATATAGAAAAAATTCGGTTCCCTGGGAAACGAGGCGATTAAGCGGAAAAGGCGAAGCGGAGTCGACTGTATGTATGTCAAATATATAAATTAAACAAATCAAATCATTAACCTGTTCGGGTGACTGTTTAAAAAAATAACACGACTTGGTCTTCATTGACTCGATGACTATAAGGAAATATGTAGCAGTTCGTACTGGCTTCTGTTAACCCTTATGTCGCTATGAAAGAATGAATTCTACTTTCCATTGTACACTTGGACATGGCGATAGAATAAATTGGCATCTCCTTACCAAGCACTGGGCACAGAGGTTAAAATCTGTGCAACTGGTGTATCTTGGCAACGGGTCATAACACTGGGCAACTGACATGCACGACTATAACACCAGTAAAACTAGATCACACAGCCAGTGAGCTGCAAAGTGCGTGATTAGCTAGAACTATCAATATTAATCATCAGATTGTATAAGACTCAATTACCACTGCTTCTTGGGGGGTGGGGTTGGGGAGGGGGTGGGTACGTGTCATCATCAGACCTAGATAAGTCAAGCAGTTTTGTGAATGTATCTTTCCAAAGAAAATGTAGAAACAAGCAGAAATGAACACAAGGAAAGGTCAAGAAATTTCAAGACTCTGCACCTACTTCTAAGAAAGTTATGGCCTTTTAAAATTATATCAGATCTTATAAGACCTGATCACCATTGCAAGGATTAAAATTTGTGAAAAAGTAGAATGTACAGCACTCATACACCATGACAGCTCAAGTACTAAAATATGAAAAAAAAAAATGCAACCCATCCAGCTGTTTCATAAACAGGAACATTTAATTTCATTTTTAACAGAAGAAAAATCATTTATGGATTCACAGGCATATCCATGGCATCTCCTGGTACCATGTGAGAATTAAACAACAAACACGCTTTTATGTAGGTGGTGTAGCACCTAAACAAAGAAACTCCGGTCTCTTGCACTCATCAAGACACCATTCTTGCATGCACATACAAATCAGTACTCACATTACAGATGTCATACACTTTGCAGGAAATGTCTTAAGTTAGCACTAAACTTACAGTATTTTGCCTTAAAACTTTTTATAAGCTCGGCTTTTGTCAAATACAGTGGAATTTTTATTAACACAACCACTGCTTAACATTATCCCCTTACTAAAACCTCTTATCCAAACATCCCAACTGTCTTGTTTCCTATACAAAGCACCTTTTTATAATATGAAACTTCATAAAATGTGCCTTCAATAGGTTCGCCTGAAGGGAAGGTGTCCTATCTGGGTTCAAGGTGTAATTATTTCCAGATACATGAAATAGAAAAATGTCTACTGATACCACAAATTAAAAACATAAGAATCTGTAAAATATTCTAAAAGTTGATGTTTTGGAATAACATCTAACAGAAATGCAGTCCACAGCAAAATATCTAAGACCAGAATTAAAAAATAGTGAGAATATAATCTAAAAATCTGGAAGATCCTTTTCATCTCCAGGGAAAAAAAAGATACAGCCAAAAACACATTTTTCAAACTTTAAGGAACACATGAACTTCAAATCTCCAAAGGAATGATTCATGTTAAGAACACTTGAAACTGGTACCCTCAAATTTTCCAGTCATTCCCCCTTCCTAATCTAATTGTAATTTGACAAAAAAAATATAAAACATAACATAGCATCATTGAGAGCTTATGGATTATGATGAAATGGATGTACCTGGAACAGCTTGCTGAATTTCATAAAGATGACGTGGCGCAGATAGACAGTAAATTGTCACTTTGCTATGAAAATGGTCTCAGTCACATTTCACACTTCTGAGAGAACCTGGACGAAACATTTTTATGGCAAAGCAATGAAAGATTGAGCATGTATCATTAAAACTGGAAGTTTGACAGGAAAATATTGGTGCATTAAAAATTTTCAAGACATATCAACATGCACCTTGGTGGTACCTTTTCTTTAAAAAATGGCTTGTTTGACTTGGACCACTTTTGTAGCACACTGTTAAAAACACAATGAGAGAGAAATAGCTGGCGCAGTCTGGAAAAGGGCTTATGAAAAAATGTGGCAGGATAAGTTTGTGGGTTGTTATGAAAATGATGAGGCTTGAACGGTTTGCAGCTTCCGGAAACTTGAGCACCCAGGGCAGGAATGCAATGTCTCATGGGCAAACAGGTCACAGTCAAGGCAGAAATTTTGCTCACATTTCTCACAGACATACACCTGAGAAAATAAATGAAGATGTGAGCATGATGTGATGCCACTATTCTATCTTTTTCCTCAACTAAAACAACATCTATGCTCACATGAAGAAAACATAAGTGTCATTTACCTGAACTGAAACAACAGCGTCTATGCTCACATGAAGAAAACATAAGTGTCGTTTACCTCAATTGAAACAACAGCATCTATGCAGACATGAAAAAAACATAAGTGTCGTTTACCTCAACTGAAACAACATTCTGAGAACATTGCAACTGAAAAACATTATATAATTCATCTAATATGCCTCACAAAAAACAATAAATTTATCCACAATTACTAACCTCTAGCCAGTCAAAAAAAAGTTTTAGTGTATAGACATGATGACATATTACTCTTCATTTCTGTAACTACAAACATCTCATACTGGATGGAGCCTATTAATCTTCAGAACCTGACAACTCAGTTCCTATTTTAGTGACATAAGCCTTGTTTTGACTGGCTGCATGACATTTGTTAAAACTAAAGGTTTATGACACCTCTTACAAGGGCAAATCACTCATTGTGTACAACCCAATTAATCCGCTTATATATAAAATCCCCCTTGTTTGCGGCCCCGCCAGACAGTGTTAGGGTACAATTTCAGCCTTCCAAATAAAAAAATAAAATGTGTAGGCCTATGTATTCGCACGCGTTCAAAACCAGCCAAATGAAAAATTGGGGACCAAATCAGAATTTGAGGTGATCTTTTTTGAAAGACATTTGTGAAAAATTTTGGGCGTTGACCCTCCTTTTTCTTCCTGTTAAAAGATTGGGCAAAAGAAGTACTTTAACCTCCATGGAAGAAATTTCCCCAAATCACAGTGGTACACTGAAACCTCGTTATACCGCCAAGTAAGGGGCAAACAGAAAAATGGCGGTATAACGAGAATGGCGGTACAACGAAAATACCATGTAGAACACGGGAAATGAGCAATTTACCAACATTGGACTGGCTAACATGTCTAAAATAATGCAGTTATCTCCCTTATCTTTCCACTAGACATAATCCTTTGTTGTCAGTATGAAGTTTACATTGCTTTCATTTGTATTTGTTGTTGTTGTTGTTGTTGTTGTTGTTGTTGTTGTTGTTGTTTGTGTTTAAAAACTTGAGTTGATTTTAAAACAATAGAGTTAAAATTAGAAAGAAGCATGAACTAAGGATTGGAAGCGTATGTGTCAAGTTGGAGAATGATAAGAGAAGAAGTTGACTACTACACATTACACATCCGGGTGGGAGAATCACACGAGCGCTAGGTCTACGCCATAGATCAATGTGTGCTTTTTGCATCGTGCCCCGCGACCGGTGCGAACGAGTTGAAGCATCACCTCGCGCGCGCTTACGTTCGTTCGCAAACTCTCTAGGCTTAGGCCTATTTAGCGAGAGGAGATTGAACTGTGACCCGCCTTTCCCACTGCATGCCCCATCAGTAGGCCTATCAGGACTTCGCTTCCAAAAAGCGAAGAGTGTGTAGTAGGATTGGTGTTTGAGTAACAAGTACAGACTGTGGCGTCAAGTGATGTTCCGTCTGTTAGCTGGATTTAGGTAGAGGTGGGGAGTGGGGGTTAAATTTACGTTGGCGGTATAACGAGCAATATTTACTATACTCAAGTTATGAATGTAACAGTTAAACTGTTGGCGGATGGCGGATGGCGGTATAACGAGATTTTTAGTGACATTGTATAGGTGTCAGATCCGTTTCACGGCGAAAAGCTGGCGGTATGCGGGAATGGCGGTATAACGGGTGGCGGTATAGCGAGGTTTAACTGTATATTTAGAATAACACAAAATGTTAATAGGGCCAACAGAAGAAAAAACAATCGGTGTCAAAGACCTAAAACTTACATGTGGATCCAAAATCTCTATCTGACACGCATAGCAGCACCTGAAATAGGGGCAAAGAGCTGTTAATATTCACTGAAGGGCTAGAGCCTTTAAATCAGGCATAAAGAACATCCCAGAAGGACAGATATAAATAATGAATGAAAGGAAACAATGAGTGAAAAGAAGGAAGTGTGTTTGAGTGTGTATAAGTGTTGTGTTGTGTTGTGGTGTGGTGTGGTGTGGTGTGGTGTGGTGTGGTGTGGTGTGGTGTTGTGTGCGTGCGTGCGAGAGAGAGAGAAAGAGAGAGAGAGACAGAAAGAGAACAGAGAGTGAGAAAGATATATAAGGAAGTGGGGGGTGAGGAGAAGACCACTGAGTCATTAAGGGTGTAGGAAAAAGAGATGGAAATTAAAAAAAAAAAAGGACTCTTATTTATCCTGTACGGGGATTGTTTTACAGCACCATTTAGGCCAAAAGGCTCAAGACCAAGTGGCCACTGGGTCGGGAAAGTAAAGTATAGTACCATACAATGTTATACATTCACTCCAAAGAACTAAAGATAGAGCTTCTTGTCCTTTCCACTTTGGTGACAAATAACAGATCAGAAAAAAGAAAAAGCATGTAGAGAATGTTACTTTTGAAATTCATTCTCAAAGTTTTGCCATTGTTATGTAAATGCTTCGTAACTCTAACCACCACACCCCTCCAACACCCCAAGGCCTCAGCCAACTGCTCAGTTTAGATGAGGGTAACCACCAATTGGCTCAGCTGTTGTCCTTAATGCAGTTTTCTTCACTGTTTACATTTCATATAAGAGTATAGTCCATAAGTTCTAAAACCTCATTATAAATGATTTTCTACACTGACCTAAGCCCTTGAACCAAAAAGATTGATATATTAATCTGGTTTTAAAAAGTATGTATCCCAAAGACAGATACATTGGGATGTACATCATCGCTCTGCAAGGAGTCCAGCAGAACAGGGTTTCATAATGGTGGGAGATTATAGTAATAATAATGTGGTTTTTATATCTTGTATCCAGACTAATGTCTGTGCATGCGACTTCAACCTAGATAGGCTCATAGCGGCTAACTCACTGAGGGCAAGACAATTTTCAAATAACCTGGAACTATCATACTATAAAATTCAATTTCCAAGAATACGACCTAAAAGCATGACTGAGTAGGACTGGCCAAGTGAATGTGCAGGTACTAAGCTCATTGTGAGCAAGGTGATGTCATACTGCACTTTTTTCCCTCTGCAGGTGTGTGGCAGAAGATTTGTGTACAGGTCTTTAGTCTTCACTGAATTAACTCATCGACTATGGAATTTTTTTCCACATCTGGACGGAATTATTTTAGCCTGTGTATAAAAATGAGTAAGGTGGCGATTTTGTATGGCCAGTATGGAAATAATATGGGCAAAAAATACCTGTTATATGTCAAATTAAAGGTACTTACATTAAAAGTTAATATAAAAAGTGGGATTTCATAGGAAACAAAACAATACAGCAAGGGTCACCAGCCGCTGAGACCAGCCGGACGTCAGATCGTGGGAAATTATCAGCCGCTGCCAGCGGCCGCGCGTAGCCAATGTGTTAAGATACCCATACAAGAACTTACACTGGTCCATCTGTGATGATGTCAGAGGTGAGAAACTCCTTGTAGGGTTCGGGTGGGAAGAGATGGTGATAGGATCGGGCTAGATGTGGGGCTGAGACCAAAGTTAGACCTGAAACACACACATATATTTGACATATACTGATCTTCAAAAATACTACGGTATACACACGAAAACAACTAAAACTTTGCCACAGTGATTTGTAATGTGTTTAATCCATTTAGCTGTTGCTCAGGGTTCCTATCCAAACTTGGAAATCATTATCAGGGAGAGTTCAATAATTTTTCCAGAAGTAAAATAATGCACTACAGGATTGATCCTCTTGATAATGTTGGCCACAAAAACCTGCAATTTTCTTCTTTTTATAACTAATTTTCCTGTATTATTAAAAATTTTTCAGACGATTTTGTCTCCAGAACATATTCAGAAGTTCTTGGAATTCCAGGAGGGCACATGAGTTGTGGCTGATGATGGTACTAGACTTCCAAAATTATAACATTTTGACGTAGGTCAAACCTTTACAGTTTACTTTACTGATCTCTGAAACACCATCCTTAGATTAACTATTTATCAACTCCTGTAGTGCAAGCTGCAAGGAACCTTAGGTCCAGCCTCCCCCTGGTTGTGTGACCATTATTACAGATAATGACCACTGTATGCCGTGTCTACCTGCCGGTCACGTGACACCAGACTGCAAAGTTTGACTGCCACCTCACAAAGTTGGTGCTGGCAAGTGAATTTATTTTAAAATAGCACCCAACGCAATGAAGTGAAGGTGAGAACTGGTTCTACCTTAGCATCACAAGGGTTAAATAACCAACCAAATAATACCACTGATAGTGATGCCATTCAGTCTTCATACAATTCTCTGAATTTCTGCCATTTTATGTAGATCATGTCACAACTTCAATTCAAAATCTATTTAAGTGGCAGTGTACATGATGAAAAATGGTTATCTTATTAAATACACTTGCCAGGATAAAAACATACATATTTATGCTTAACAAATTTAACAAGTTTTATTTAACTGAAACCCAGACCACAACAAAGATATATGAGCCAAGCACAGAGTGTATACATTGGCAACAGGACAGCACTCGGTACAGATAATAATAAAGATCTAGATATGGAAGTCATGGAGAAAGACTATCCCAGTCAAAGGAAACAAGATAGATGAGAAAAAAACAAATGAATGAGATTTGATATTTCTATTTACATAATTTCTCATGCTGACGTCAAAGAGTTAACTCCAAAAGACAGTCTTCTCGGCTTTCAGAGAATTCTCTAAAGTGTGGCATCCCGTCACTGATGATGATTTTAGCCGCCCCCCCCCCNCCCTCCTCCATGCCCAATGGCAGAACAAACAAGCAGAGTTGGTGTGCAGCTTGAGTGACGTTGCTTCACTCCACACCTTACCCTACAAAGTCATGAATCTTTGGGAAAGCATGATGAACAACATTTCTGAAAATTGATGTATGTGTAATAAAAGTCCCAAGAACTGCAACCAATAAAAATAAGGGAAATGTTAAATGACGTTAAGGGAAATGATGTGTAATAACAGTCTCAGATAGTGCAAGTGACGATGGATTCTAAAAAATAATCCAAAAGTAATAAAAGAAGCAATGTATATAAAAAGTCCTTCAAACGGCAAATATGATAAAAGCAAAAGCAAACTAAAAGTAAAGGAATATTAAAACTTTAGTTTTTTTTGTGTTAGTATCCCATTATTTTTAATTCACTTTTGCTGGTTTTATGTGCAGTTTGAAGGATCTCTTATAAATGCTGAAAACTGACATACATCAGTTTCAACTTGCCAGAAATGCCTCTCAATAAACACTGAACAAGAATGCAACACTCACCACAAGCTTTACACTCAATAGGCAGTTCACAGTACTTGCTTTTACACTGTGGGCAGAAGTAACCACTGGTACTGAAACCCTGAGCTGTCTTGCTGTCAAGATGGCTGTCAGACAGAAAACAGTGGAATAGTCGAAACTAACTCTTATATTCAAAACGGAATATAGCTCTTGCAACTGAGCCTCACTTTTATAAAACCCTAGACTTCCGTATCTAAACCAAGAAAGAGGCAAAGATACTTTTTTATGAAACTTGCACAGATCTGCAACATTTCCCGAACCCTGCAGTAATACAGTAGCACCTAAAAATGGTGACCACCTTTTATTCTTAATGAAATTAATTTGCCTTAGACAGGTGGTCACCTTATGCAGGTTAATTTTTTGGGGCTTGTGAAGTCCAGAAAACCTTTCTACCCTGGTTCCTGAAGTTATCAAGATTGTACGGACAGTGGTAAAGCACTTTGTATTTCAGAATGATGCACTGTATTTTTAAAAGTGGCTCATGTTTCAAGACCCCACAGTACATCATATTAAGCTTCAATTATACAATTTACAGTAACAGAGGTGGCTCTGAGCAATAGGATATGGGTGATTCACCCTTACATACCACATACACATGGATGGCTTCTCCTCATTCTCTCTCTCTCCTCCCAATGAGTGATGGGGAAAACCTGCAGTGAGATAGAAAGATAGAATCACACTGCACCTATACTCATATCACTAAGAGAGGTCTGCAATGAGAAGTAATTTTTTTTTAAGGAGAAATTCCAAACGATTTCAATAAATTACCATGAGCTCAAATGTGAACATCATGATAGAACTTGCGACAATTTTGGCTACGTTTGCCATTAAACAATCCATATATTGTAATAGGGAACACTTCAAATTTCAGTTTTCTTGGAGAATTTGTTCTGAAACAAGTTCCAGAAGAATTTCCGGAAAGCCTAATGGTAACAATGATACCACCACATCCATATTGGGCCAGACATACCAGTCATACGCATTTAGGGTTGCCACTCACATTTTCTAAAATTCTCAGAACTTGTTGCAATTTTCTGTAGATTTTGTCACTAAGTTGAAACTGTACCTATTTCAGTAGCAGTTTAGGTAAATGTAAAAAAAAAATGACTCCACTTTTGTGCGCATAGGTATTATTATGTAAGACAAGATGTTGATAGTGAACATAAAAACAAGGAAAAAAAAACATAAAACATGAAATGGCTGTCAATAAAAATCTTGCATATTATATAGGCAAGAGGTTGGAAAGGCAGGAATGCAAATCTGATATATAGAAGAAAGAGGAAAATTCTTACCCATTTTGATTAGGGATGACTCTGTACTGTTCTGTATCATAAAAGAAACAAAACATATTAGAACAGCAGTTAAAATTGGCATCAGCCTTGAGTTAATGAATAATATGAGAACAAATTACAGAACAATCAACATTCTCCTTGCAATCAATGAACAAGTGTATTTTATTAACACAAAAAGAATATACCTTACTATCTATTTAGACTGTTTTGTATGAAGATGTTAAAAAATGTATGCAATAATGAAGGGTATGAGAGTGAACAGAGAAACGTAACAGAAAATTGAAAAGAGACAGACTGGCTGGGAATGCCAGGATCTCTGGCCAGATCAAACACGACAAAGAGGACATTTTGAAAGATCTGATGAGGAAGTTGGCGAAGGATGATGAGAGGGAATGGGAAGATTACCACCACCTGCAACGGATGATGGCGATGGGCATGAAGAAAGGGGATGGCAGACAATGCAAACTGTCTGGAAGGGAGCGAAAGGCCTGCAATCAAATAACGGTGGGAACTATCAGTAAATGGACTCTTCCCTGGATCCTGGATCGGGGAATGGAGCACCTATGGGGTTGCCCGGAGTGCAGTGACGTTGCAACCCTGAACAATGAACAATGAACAATGAATGAAAAGAGAGAAACATGAGAATAAAAGAGAAGAAAGAATGGAAAAAGACTGAATTATTTCAGGCCTCGCTACATATACATACTTTGTTACTCTTAGGTCAGCGCTTGAATGTACATGTATGTTCCAGAAGTTATACACCTGTGTCCCATCCAACATGTTACTGTATCTTATCTCCTATGCAATGAACTATTCTTATGTACAGTATAGTCATATATGTGCTGAAGATCAGTAAGATTCTACCTCAAACAAGCTTATGCTATCAGCTCATAATAAGTTGATGACATCAGCGTTTGAAAAACATGACACAGCAGAACAATCAATAATGAAAGTTTTATATAGCACAGAAGAGTATTTTGCCAAGGAAGCAATCAACTGACTGAATGACCAACATGATATATGATGATGAAGCAACACTGGGCACTTCAGTCTTTCACAAAAAAAAAAAGGTCAGGAGAAACAGGAGTAGAAAGACAGATAGCAAGGGTTAAAACAGACCAGAGAAAGACAGAAAAAAGAAAGTGTGCACTCACAGATGCAGGTGGAGGCATCACATGCTGGCCAAGCAAGTCTTTGAAGTGAGGTTCGTCAAGAATAACAGTGTATGTGCCTGAAATAGTGGAAACAAAAAATACTGTCACTTCTATTTACTGAAGATGTTTTTTTTTTTTTTTGTGAGGATCTTATTTTGGCAACTGTCATGAACTGAACTTGCCTCGCGAAATTTACTCTCCCTGGAAAAACAAGTTCTCTCTAATTTTTCAAAGTGCAGTAACAATGCGCAACTGATCGAAATGTGTGCAACCACAATTCATGGAGAGTATGACAGCTTTCCAACTGTTTGGATTCATTAAGCCTGTGTTTGAAGTAAGTCCGGTCATTATGTACATGAAAGTTCATATGGAGATGATGAAGATAAGCCAAATGTTTGTTTGCTGGCAGCAATCTGGGTTACTTTAAGATTTCTGTGCCCGTACGCACATAAAAAAAAACAATTGTGAAAGCCATTTTTAGCTTTCTATGAAAATAAGATCCTTGTGAAGAAACAGTATTTGCAATAAATGTTAAGATTTTTAATAAATAATATAAAAGATTATGGTATTTTCCACTTAAAAAAAGCAGATGATAATTGCAGCTCTGCTTAACTACAACATTTGCTTTGCTTGCATGGAGCTGCATTTACAGAGTTGACTGTAAATCCAAGCATAAATGTATGGAAAAATATGAACATATATAACAAACTTTGTATTAAAAAAATTAAAAAAGCAGTGACATTGTCAGGTAAATGAATTGCCAGTCAGAGAGACTGATCAGAGAGACCATACAAAATTCTAAGAGAGGCACAAACTGAAATTTCCTTACCTCCTGTTTGCTGACATACGCTCTTGCACACTCGCACCTCTGCTGACAGCCCAATTACTGAACAACGAATATTGGCCTCGGCCATTGCCTGCAAAGGACAGCGAATTAACAGGTAAGGTTGGTCAATTGGTGCCTTAAATCTTCCAGGCATTTGTGGGTACCTTTTGGGCATTTCTTTTTAAACATTAACTCTCATTGCACGAGGCACCTCAGGTCCAGCTTCCCATTGACTGCATGACCAACGTTGTGGATAATGACCATTGCATGTGTTGTCTGCCAGCCAATTAACTGACACCTAACAGCAAAATTCAACTGCCACACCACAAGGTTAGCACTGGTATGCGAATTTATTCTACCACAGTGTGGTGGAATTAAGGTGAGAAATGGTTCTACTACAACTTCACAAGGATTAAAATATCTCTAAAACATGAAATCTGAGAACATATATAGGCAAACACACAAATAAACAAGCAGCACTTTTTACCTAAGTTATCCATCCGCTCTATACAAGAACACATCAGGAAGGTATTCAAGGGTAAGAAGAGGACCCCAATTTTCATACAGTGATAGTGATTTATTGACAATTCCACCGAGGCATTTGTAAATATTTTCATGTACCACATATTTAGGTAGTAATAAAGAGGATAGAGGTAAGTTAATGCTCCATGACGTTAGTCGGTAGAAATCTGAAATAATTTCTCTAGCCATGATTTGCACTCTTGCCAGATCATATTTTAACACTAGTAGCACTAGCTGACCACGTGCTATGCAGCTCGCTGGCTGTGTGACCTAGTTTTACCAATGTTATAGCGGATCAGCGCATACTGCCTGACGGTTAGCACCCGTTGCAAGAATACACAACTGCATAAATATGATCGCCGCAGGTAGAAGTTGGTTTAGCAATGCGTATAGATACTACTGCCGCACTGAACGGTAGCGAGCGCACGGTAGTATATATACTATCACCACATTATGAGGGTTAAATCTCAGGCCAGTGATTAAACACTAGAGGAAGTCTTCTGTCTATACCTTAATTGATTCCCTCACATCCCCAGGGTCACAGGTGGTCAAACTTCCCATGATGATGAGGACCTCTCGGCTTGCATGACTGGGCATATGCCTGGTAAATGTAAGTATGGACAAACAAAGTATTCCCTATCTGAAATCTCAATTAGAGATTTTATCAATATAGACAGAGATCAAAGACAAAAAGAGGGGGAAGAGGAGGAATGAAGTGCACCACTCTAAAAGTGTAAGTCTTCCTCCAGTGGAAAGCTTCTCACTAAAGTCCTCAAACAGGGCACAACATCTAGGGGACTATAAATAAAGCCATGGATGAAACAAAATGTGTACATTAGTTTACGAACTGGAGGAAATTACACTCTCTTCCTTACAGGTCAGGTGTGACAAAAAGTCAGTCTGCTTTGCATACTCACCATAAATGAGATACACAGAAAGGAATGTAAAAATTTCTAATGCATTAATATTAATACTCTCTGCCTCTTCAGATCAAAGAGTAGGCGGTTCCTACATACCCACAAGTGTTTAAACATATATGCAATAAAATCAACAATTTTCAAAGATAAAGGAATTATTCAGTGGACTACATCTGTTAAGGGAAGAGCATTTAAAGCATCTTTTCCAGACTCACCAAAATTAGAAACTGCCAATAGCTCAGTGTATCAAAAAGTTAATATTCTGGTGTTGAATAATATCATTTGCAAAAGATAAAGGGGAGGAATTCCATATCGTCGGTGCAAGTCTCTAACCTCGTATGTCCTCGATTTTTCAAAAATCACTTTTGGCCTATTAATAACATTACAAGGGGTCCACGACCTTGTCTAAAAAAAACATGCCTTACTATTCTTTAGGTATCTAGAATACGATCTATGTAAAAAAAGAGAGTTTAATACCCGGTAGCCTAAAAACAATTAGTTTTTTGTCTCTCCTGAAAAATTTGCTCTGGTGGACTTACGAGGTTAGAGACGTTCACCGACGATATGTGTGCCAGAAAATTTCCCCATGCAACACACCGAACCAATAACATACCCTAATTCCTAACGATAAAGTCTTCATGCTCCTGGTTCACTATACAAATTGCACATTCAGCAATTCTGTATAGTCGAGCCCTGATGAAATCACACTCCTATTTCAGACTGAACTAAGTGCTTTGGTGCATTATCAAAAGTTTGTGCTATCCAGAAAGCTTTTTATAAGAGGACAAAACAATCTTGACTTCCACGGGTGTCTTGAGGGTTGAGGGGAAAAGGTGTTAGGGCCAGCATTATGTATTGAGTTTCCACATTCTCTTCCTTATACAGGAAGTATACCACGGTGAACAATTTATAATTTGATATCTTTCCGTCCAGGCGAATTCTGATGATATAGAACTGAAAACATAAGGCTGCTAGTTCTCCAGCTTACCTGAGAGTAGAAAGAGCCAGTTCTAGGGAATTCTGTAGGGAGAATTCTCCCTGGCAAGCCTGAGTTGACATATCCTGGAGGGCTTTGATGTGGCGCCGAGGATTACCTGAGAAATCATGTAAACAGAAAAGGTAGCATTTTCAAAGCCGTCTGTTGCTGCTCTTACTTTCATATCATGTGGCCCATCATGTGAACTGGGAAATGTAAAGATTTTGTGGTCTGTTCAAGCACTAGAGAGTTGAAATCGCATGGTCACATTTACTTTACACTATTATTTCATAAAAATTTTCCTGTCTGTATAAATATAAATCACTGTCCATCAAAACTGATCTCCACTCACTTACTGGCTAATTTTATCTGTGAATCTATGAAATGAAATGTGAATCTCTGTGAAATGGCTGTCAGTGTAAACATTAAGATGGTTATCTGTGTAAACTTTATGAGAACAATCTCTCTTTGTAAGTGATGATTATGAGGTCTGGTGGTGAAAGATATCATATTTAGTCTTACTGAAGGAGAAAATATGAGAAATTGATAATAAAGCTGTTTCAAACTATCTGGACCGGGTGTCATTACAGAATTTTCATAACCACTGTGGAAGTTCAGTTGATAAAAGGGCTATAAGTAATCTTACCATAAAGTTTCTTGCTCTTGCTAGAACTAAACTAAAGCCAGGAACCCCTCAGCTTGCTAGTTACAGTGTTGCTAAACTGTTGTCACTATACTACAGGGACACTAACTCCACATCAAGCTTGCTTATATTCCTAGCAGCTCAAGCCCTCTGCAACTTCCTTTACAGCTGTCATCAGAGATCAGTGTAACAATATATAAAAATGAAATCTGCCAAGACAGTGTTCTCATCATCTGAAAAAAACTGTGATCTGCGTATCTCACCTCCAAGTTCTGTTACTTTGTCAGCTTTTTTGTTCCGAGACACAAGCAAACCCAACTGACTTATTGGGTTCTGGTCAAAGTACTCTTCCACAAAAAACTCCATAAGCTGAAACACACAAAGGTAAAAAATGACAGGATTACCTATAATCAGTATACAAAAGATGGTGGACATGCTCCTTACTTCGTAGAGCAAACAGAAAAAGTAGATTAAGAATATGAACTCTTACCATAGATGGCTCACAATTTTCCAGTTAAAGAGGAATCCATGGTAGCAATCACAGCATCTTCACCTACTATTAGCTTTTTTCTTTGCCTCATCTAAAAGAATAATTCTCCGCAATCTGATGTAGCTAAATGGAGCCAGTCTCAGGATAAGTGGAAATTTCAAAATCTAAATGTTATGGGGCTCATTAAATGAGAACAATTAATAGCAGAACACCTGTATTAAACATACATACTGAGCACATACTGACTACAAAAGACCTACAGAGGCCTCATTACAGATGATATCATCTGTGAGAGTGTCTCTGGCAAACACAATCTTATGTGAGGTCCGATACCCAGTGAAGTCTATGATAATGAAAGTGGATTTTTTGTTCCTTATGATTTCATCTATTTACTTTATTTAGATATTTTGTGTCCCCCTCTTCTCACCCAATCCCCGTATTACCCCTTTCTTACTGTTCTTTTCATTCATACAGCCATTAATATTCAGCTGCTCATTCTGTCACTCTATCACTCAATCATTTGTTCATTAGTATATCCATCCACCCACTTCACTTTAATCTTCATCAAAAATTCTAATAACAGGAATGGGTGCAGAAGAAATGGGCATCAAGAATATCCTGAGTTCACAAAGAAATCAAGTCCCCTTCCAATAAACCCCCCCGAAATTCCAGACATTCATCAAAACCAGGATAATAGTAAGTCTAATTTCTTGCAACAAAGAGGCTTGTATAGAAATTTTAACTCTTCTGTGTAATAAGCTGTTTGTGATTTATCATGAAAATGCAAGATTTTAGTGTAAAAATAAAATAAGTCCTTCTGAATAAATTTGGAAGAAATGGTCTGCATCATAGAGGTGCACAAAAATTGCAAGCCTGAATCTGTCTTGTAAGGCAATAGATAAGGAGTTAATAAGCTTAAAATTGGCAGCAACAATAACTTGTTGCTCCCCCACAAAGTACTGAATCATCAAGATTTTGGAGAGTGCAACAGACCACCTTCAAATGGGAACTGAAAAAAATGATTCAGTAAGCAGAGCAAGAACTGCCACCAATGCCAAAATAACAGTCAGGGATGGAACAAGGCAATAGTTAAGAAAACCTCAAAAAATTTTTGAGGTCACCGATTTAGCTCTTTACTTCTTGGGTTTAAAATTTTTGGCATTATTAGGTTATGAAAAGATCTCTTGAAATCCAGTTTACCTGAGACTGGTTTCACTTCCGCAATGATGTTTAGAATTAGATACTGTAACTTATTCATAAACACCCTGTTTTTGCTGTAGCTCAAATCTGGCTAGCGAAAACATGTTCTTATTACTGTGCTTCTACAACTGTTTCTTAGTTTTAGACTAGAACAGAACAGATAAGAACAGATCAGCTCAATCAGAACAAAACAGAACAGAACATAGTAGAGTAGAACAGAATAGAAAGCAAGGCATGAATTTATGCTGATATGGCTGTGGTTATGTGTGCTGAACCTCGACAACGACTGGTCTTACTCTTAGTAACTAGAGACACACTATTGATCTCTTGCTGTCAGCTGTTGGTGGACCTATACTATTGATGCTTTAACAGCAGACAGTATTCACAGACCTTTAATGTGGCCACAAGTCTGGTAGGTTTGAGGTCTTGATCTGCCATGGCTGAGGATGCATCAACAATGACAAACAGGTGTCGCATCTGAGACAAAGAGAAAAAGTGACCGCATTATAAATATGCACATAAAAGTAAAGACCATGAAGGTCATAGGTGCTCCACTATAACTGTGCATTAACTGCATTTGGCAGTGTGGGGAGGCAGGAGGGAGAAAGGATATTTGCTTTGCAATCAGTCAAAAAGAGTCTTATGTCACTAAACAAGGAACAAACTCTGAAGGTGACTGGATCATCTGATATAAAATTTTTGCTGGCTGCAGAATTTTAGAGTAAAATAATTTTTTATTCACAAAACTACTGTATTTATGAAAGAATGGTAAGCAACTGTGGATATATCTGGGTCTTAATGAGGCAGATTTGATGACTTGTATAGTGTAAAATTGTTCTTCAATCGTAATTGTCTCAGAAATTTTCATCAGGCATAAGGGTGATCTCCTGCTTCTTCTAACAGCTGTATCTCAGGCCAAAATAACACTAGGTCAAAATTCTTTTCACATATGAAAATACAGAACAAACTTTCAGAAATTCATATTAAATCAGTAGCTTGAGATAGCCAAAAAATGACTTTAACCTCATACTGACAGTTTTATCAAAATATTGCGTGAATATCTGGATCAAACAATCACTTATTCTAATGTATTAAACCACCTACTAAATGATGCTAATTTGCACTTCCACTAATGTGAGTAAGGTGAGAGATCAACAACAATTAACTGTTGCTTCTTGATGTGTCAGAGTATCAGTAACATTCCCACAGAAATTCGCTCTTATAAGGTAAGAAATCATAATCACAGTTTCTTAAAAATCTATGCATATTTTGTCATGTGTTTGGTGACAGATATATATATTCAGTTTAACTAATGAGTTTGGTCTTTTTTTTTAAATTTACTTTAAATTTCTTGCTACAAGAAACCTAGCCAGTGGTAACTTAATTACTGGCAAACTTCCTTACCATCCCAAGTCTAACATTTGTGACCCTTTCCAACAGTTGACGCCGCTTGGCACGATGAAGTATATCATCCACACTCGCCTGCAGGGATCCAGACTCATCTTCATGTAATTCTTCCCTGGAATATGTAAGTAACACATTTATTCACAGACCATGTCCTTGTTGGCTAGCCATACCCCGACAAAACCTAGAAACTAACTGAAGAGAGGTAAGTAAATTCTGTGGGATAAGGGCTAAACTGTGCAAATTCATTGCCATAATACACTTTACATTATAATGATTCTAATATAACAATTGTGATATCTATTCATGACGTTTTCAATGAGTGAGCTACATCTCTAATCCATGCAAATTGCTAAAAGCCTATTTTGCCATTTTCCCTTCATTTTGGTCAATTTTTTAGGTTTTCATTATTCAAGTTTCTTTTTATAAACCTTGATAATTTATACTAGCTATAGTTTCTCTATGATCATAAATTGTTTCACAGATGTCATTTACAGCCCAATCAGTTTAAATTTCTGTTAAATTTTCCAAAATCATATACCTAAGCTCTTGACCTTGAGTCAAAAAAGCTGTTATTATACTTATAGTTAGAGATGCTTTCAGTTCCAGGAATGCACCTTACAACCTCATATAACTTCAGTGCATCCGTCTTCTATGGTGAGGAATCAGAAACGCACCTGAAGCTCCTGTCTCAATAGACAGAAGGGTTCTAGAGAGACTTACTCTAACTGAAAATCTTGTCGTGATAGGCATTACGATTAGGCCTGATGGCTATCTCAAAGGACAGCACCGCAATGATAATGATACAGTTCATTTAGTCATAAACAGGTCATGGACTAGATTGATATTTTGACTAAATCGGTGCTGTTGTTAGAGAAAGCCGGCCCAATTACAGGCTGGGTTAGAGTTTCATTAGTAGGTTTGAGTTCCAGTTAGGCGTATAGTATACATTTCATTTGGAATGTTTCCCTTCATGAATGGTCAAATATACTCTGGAGACAGGAAAAATCTTTGTTGTGTTTCAATATATTTCACTGAGACTCTTGATAAGACTTCTGAAACCTAACATTACAATTACATCTAATGGAAATTAATCTTGACTAGGTCTAGTCTAGAAGCACAGCAAATATAATACTAGACTACAAACCATGTTTTCTCATATTCAGTTTCCCATCTGTAGCCTTTGTCCTCTTCTTCAGCCATCCTCGTGAATAATGCCTTCCCCTTTTGCGGGATCCAACGGCAGGCAACAAAATCGTGACGTGCAACTGTCACCGTCAGTGGCGTCAGGAACAACAAGTTACAATGTCACTAGACTAGTCTAGTAAGACATAGACTAGTCTATAGTTCAAACACAAGCTAGAAGATCTAGTCTAGACCTAGACTAGGTTAGTTTTAAGAGGTTCAGATGTAGAGCTAGCCTCACAATTTTCACTAATGGACCTCTGCCCCCTTCTAAAATCTAATGCAACTCAAAAAGGATCCAACAGGACTAGACAAACGTGCTGCTGAGTTTGTGAAAAACTACTTTCATTTTCAATGACAGGAAGTTGAGTATCGTAGCGGAGATCTAAGGCGGGCACTATCCACTCTCAATTAAGAGTGTAGATGTCTTTCGAAACCGATAACCCAGTATCAGTGATAGGATTATCTTCAGGCTCACAATGTTATTTCTTAAAACAATGCCAGTGTTGCAGCTGATAGGGGTATATTTCTGCAACTCCGTGTTGCATTGGTAAATGAAAACCTTAGACCGGCATCGATATTGTAGGCCTAGTACTAGTAAATACGGTTTAGAATATAGCCCATATCGTGATTGACGTGATTCGCAGTTTAACATCAATTCTACTTATTTCATTTCCTTCATTCTTCACATTTTTTTTTTTTTAAGCGCAGAGTCATCGTGAAGTCTCTTTCACAGACCTGTTAATATCACGATTCATCCCTCCACAAATTGTCATCTCTCCTAGTTTTCACTGACATCCAACACACCCATCACTACTGCTGTTGACATTCATACCTTTGAACAAAAAAGACAACACATCACCCTGACATCTAACAAGATACAAGAAGGTAAACTTTTGGAGAAGCTTGTTACATATCTTCATTTATTTCCACAAGCAGTACAATACTAAATTCTTTGCTCTGCCATTCTAGTGGATCAGATGTGTACATAAATTCTTGAGCTCTTTCATTAATCATCTTAGTAACAGCAAAACTAGATCTACTGGGCGAACCAATATGAAGCTCAGCTTTTCTAGTGACTAGACTGTGAAAGAAATCAGTCCATATTATAGACAATGGGTTTCTGCAATCCAGTTACCATTATATATATATATATATTCCAAGCAGGTTGGTGTGTAGAACCAATATAGCTGATCTCATGATCCATGTACTTTTACCATCATGTGATATTGAAAACTGGTACAAAAAAGGCATCTGGATTTTCATGGCATTGACAGTAATACGAGTCTATGTGTGCTCAGTCTGTATCTATCTATCCATGCCATACATGGCTTGATGCAATAATATAACTTCAAAACACCAGATTACCTAATTCTCCTTATCAATGCGCTAGTGTATACTCTACGATACAGGACTCATCGTAGGCCAAGAGTATGTATTCTTTGAACTTTCATCTGGCCATGGGAAAGCAATTTCTGATTTCTCAACATATCAATTTGTTTGTCCCAAAACCACACTTCAAGACGTGGATAAATACTTTGTAGTGAAAATACTCAAGTGAAATTTGACATGAAACCACAGTCTTGCTCTGCAAAATGTGGAGAGAAAGAATGCTTTTGGTGTAAGCTGAATAAAACTCTAACACAGCCTGTCAACAGATAAACTATCGACCTCAGTGCTCACCTCCTGATCAGATGGCTAACTTCTTTTCTTAACTGTGAGATCCCATGCATAAACCTGATAACACACAATTCTGTTAGGCTGAGAAAATGGTCTGAAACTGAAGTTATAGGGTAAAAATGTAAGACCACCAAACTACCATTGTATATGTACTACATTCCCAAGTTTACTGAACTCCTCCAGATTTCAAGGCTGTCAGATGCCTTGTTTATCTGTAACGTTTTGATAATGATCGTCTTTCTATTTTTCAGACTGTGGAGCTAATCAAGTTCTCGCATGAGGCCACAGTCAAGTCTTGACAAATAACAATGCCATATTAAGTTCTGCTGGTCACTAAAGTAATGTACTTTGATGATTTTACCATGCTAGGGAAAATGTATACAAAATATACTAAATCATACTCAAACATAGTTTCTGACATGACAACATGAAGGCTGCCTCCGAAAAAGGCAAGAACTCTAGGAGAACATGAATAACATCACTATACCAAGACTTCATCATTCCTGGAATTCATCATTTAATTCCGTGTGTAACAGCAGTTTTGTTGGTCTTTGGCCACCAGTACACTGAACAGCAATGTAGAGTAGAAACCTGGTCATGCATAAATCACAAACTGCTGCGGTGTACAACTGACCAACCCAATGAAACAGGGGATATATTATGCACATTTCAATGACAGCTCCTAAAGGTTTTCAGATGTTCAGTGAATGACAGGCTTTTGATTTGGTGGGGGATTGTATACACCATTTTTTTTTTCCAACACAGTTCACTTAAAGTTTTCACCAAAAACCAGCTGGTCACATAATTTTGCTTAAGACTTATCCTAACAATCTGACCAGACATTTCCAACAAGGCAGGCACAATATTTGTAACTGATGTCCAACCTTGATCCTCAGCCTGCAAATACTGCATGCTGTGGAAATCCACAGCTGGCCCGCAACAAAATAATACTGATGACCGGTAAATCATCTCAAGGTGTAGCTAAAACAGAAAACTGTCAAGGACTCCACATAAAATTAATAGAGGGAAAAAACAAAGTAAAAGCCTATAATTACAGTTTCTCTATTTCTAATTAAATTTTCCAAGTAACCACTAGAGTGTCCACTCTTTCTATATTCTTTAAACGTGCACATGTTCCTATGTTGTTGGATAGAAATAAGGTGACTGCAAACAAACTAACAGATAAGGTGAAGAAGGGAATGAAGGCATTGTAAATCTATCATAATGTGATAATTGATATTCTTCATAGCTGCTACCAGGGGTTAGAACTCGAAAGATTTCATTATTTTACAAGCTCTTAATTATGCACCTTAAACATTCTGAGAAGCATCATACATATGCCCCATGAGTTGGCCTCACACCACAGGTCACAGCTTCACTGTAAAATCCACGGCTTTGGTGTGGGAAAAAAAAAAGACTCTAAAAAGAATCAAAGACAGATATCATGACTATAAATGCCAGCAGAGATGTATATACAATAATGGGCAGCAACTCACCCTCTGTTTTTAATGCATGAATTTCATGAATTACATTGTGACACACTCACATATATACATATATATTTCCTGAAAGATTCTCTGAAAATGAAATCCCATGCGGCAAGATATCTTATCTTGCAATTACGCTTCGCAAATGTCTGTTGTTACTTCTAAAACTTCTCTTCCTTCATGAATTGTTATCTATTACATACCAAATAAAAATAAGATTTAGATTTACATAGGCTGTAGACCAAAATAATGAAATTACAATATACACATTTCACTTCCTTCCACCAATTCATAATCAGAACCATGTGACAATGGACAATTCAGTTCAGCTCTTACATTCAATATATTTCAGAAAACCCACCCGTTTCACCTAGATTCCTCTCCTATCCCTAGCTACCTTCTCAGAAAGTAGTCTCAAGAAAGTACACAACAAATGGATAAAGGAATTGTAATGAGAAAATGCTATATTTCAGACGTTTTATTCTCACTTAAAAAGAGAAATTGAGTCAGATTTGTACTAGTGATTGGTAATACAAAATTCAGTTGAATGTTTAACAAATCAAGGTCCTAGGGCTATTATAATGTCTTAACCTTGGGAGTTAACAATTTCGATAAATTCTGGTTTCAAGGATGCGCCACCCACCAAGAAGCCATCAATGTCTGGTTTCTTTGCAAGGTCTTTTGCATTTGAGCCTTTCACCGATCCTGTGGAAAAAAAAAATATATATAAAAATATGGGGGACTTATTTGAAACACAGTACCACAAAGTGGAGTAGGAGAGTGAGATGGGAAAGGAGAAGGGTCATTCTGATGGTCATCAGGGATTTAAACAAAAACTCAGCAAATAACAGTGACACATCGTTGGTAGCCTAATGCAAAAGAAATACTTCATGGCAAAGAAACTTAATCTAAATCCTAAGCATTCAAATCATGGACAGTAGGGAAATTATTTTTTAAAAAAAACTAATTATATTATCTTCAGGTCTAATAATGTATTCAGTAACATTACAGTGAGCTACATCCTTGTCAACAAAGACCATAATATCCAGATGACTGTTAAATAACACTGGAAAGGTACCCATGACAATCTTGGGAATATATGAATGAAGGGAGGGACAAGACACAGGTTACTGACCTCCATAGATGATTCTTATTGTCTTTGCAACCTCCGGTGATACTTTTGACTTGAGCCAGTCTCTCAGTTGCTGGTGGACCTCCTGTGCCTGTTCTGGTGTGGCCGTTTTCCCGGTTCCAATGGCCCAGACTGGCTCGTATGCAATCACTACATTTGTCCAATCTTTGATCTTATCTGCAGACAAAATTTCAACATTTTGTAAAGTCACATCACCACGTACAATGGCACCACAGCTATACAGAGCTGATCGGCCCAATGGTTATGGCACTGGACACAGATATTAAGATCATAGGTTTGATTTCTGCAAGGGCCATAAAGTGCTTGGAAAAGCATTTCATTCATTTTGCTCAGGTCACTTAATTGTGAAATGGATATCTTTCTTCGGGCAACACAAGATATTTTCAGAATACTAGTAATCAGCATCTGTAAGTGGCAGTAGCAATGCATACTCCCAACAGAGCTGAGAACATCCTTGAATAAACTGGCCTACCGGATAATAATAATATGAAGTCACACAAACAAGCAATGGCTGGATATCAGATTTACAAGCTAATTATTATTTTACGAAAACTTGAGGAAACCTCATATACAAAATGAAATTTTCATATTCTCAAATTTCAATTCTCCTTCACTCGAAATCACATCACCCTACCTAACATACAAAACTCAATCTTGCTTACAAAACCAGAGGGATGGGTGAGATGTGATAACCCAGCCCACTACACCCGTGTAAAAATATCACAGATCTTGGACCAAACTTATAATGCAGTTTTGAATAGCAACAACATGGAATAAAAAGCATTGTAAGCTAATATTCACTTGCAGCCACTACTGCTGTCATTGGTGGCAATCATAATCTTATCGAAGTTCATTCTTTCAGCTATTGAAATATTTCCTGCCTCTAGGAACAAAAACGTCTTGTTCATTTGAGACTCAAAAAGTCAGATTGTAATTAATGACCAAACCAGGTCAACTAGTTTTCTTTCCATTTTGGAAACAATGCTGAATATAATACTTTGTTCTTCCTTGACACTTCAAATGTGGAGTGGGCAAAAAGTACATTACATTAACAAATGAGCCAGATGAGTGATTTTAAGGGTAAAGAGAAAGTGAAGGAAACCAAAGAGAGACAATTCTGGATAGAGTGGCAAGTTGATTGGGGGCTCAAAGCAATATTGACATGTAAAGGTGGACAGCAGACAAAGGGAAGCGGAGGTTCACAATTGCGTATATGCCA
The DNA here is from genome assembly GCA_033807755.1 of Ellobium chinense. Taxonomy (NCBI): domain Eukaryota; kingdom Metazoa; phylum Mollusca; class Gastropoda; order Ellobiida; family Ellobiidae; genus Ellobium; species Ellobium chinense. Next base: position 941,987 of record JAWQUT010000083.1, on the reverse strand, counting down.
GTCAACATGGAACTTGAAGAAGAAGAGGAAACAGAATCTCCTGGTGACCTCATCAAGTACAGTATAAAAATTTGCTGAAGTTGGGAGACCCTATTCTAGCCTGTGGGTTTCTTCTTTTAAGAGCTCACCAGCCAAAGCCTGCATCTGCCTGTTGATGACATCCATAGTTTTATTGGCCTCTCTTTCTTCCAGCTTCTCACCCACACAGGGAATCACACTCAGGCCACAGTCCAAGGCAAACTTGGTTTTCTCGGCAACAAACTGGTGACAAATGCAAGCGTATCATTAGAAACAAATTTCAGTAAAAAGCATTTCACCTATCTGATATCCATATTAAACAAATTGTCACGAGGTGAATATTGTCTTGTCTGTCAATTGAAATCACAATATAACTCTGAAAACTGATGCAATTATTTATGATGTGTTAAAATGAGTTTTGGCTTGTGATGAGCTCAAGTGCTGTGGTTATACACTGAAATGAGTATGCATTCTAAACAGGCTGTTTATTTCACACATACAACACTCTCTTAATACAAAATTGAAAAGCTAAATGAGTTTTGTGTTGTCAGTTTACAATAAAATACAGTACAATATAGGGTGAAATAACAAACAATGTAAGATAGCACTGTTTCTAGATGACAACTACGATGGCCTTAACTTTTTTAGTTTTGCATGTTGTCATGGGTCAGATTACATTGTTATCATGGATCCTGTTGTCTGACCTATTCTTCAAGCGCCAGCCCATCAATAAGCATGGAGAGGAAAAAATTACAATGGCAGAGGCTTGTTTTTCATGCTTCTCATCACTTTTTTTCCTCTCTTACTGACACATCATTTACGGTATCATGTTATCGAAAGGTTCTCTGAAACTTGTTATAAGATTAATCATAAATTTTTGGATTGGGATTCTCTATTCTTTCAGGGTAACTGAGGATTAAGGAACACCATTCCAGAAATTCCTAGGCAATGGTTTTCATTGAATTAATAGTCTGGCGTTGGTCTTTTCACATAAAGAATTTACATTTCCTCATAAGTGTCATTTATGGGTATTTTCATAGCATGACAGAATGGTACCACTTCTATAGCACTGCAGTACATATATCAGTTAACATGATATACATAATTTAATTTCTGTCCAGATATTTACCTTTCATTCTACAAAACTGAGGTTTTGAGAAAAACTGAACCGAATACAAAGTTTCTCTTAGCATGAGGAAACTCCTGTCATTATTTGACAGTCATGTCGTTAAATTTTATGGTCTTTTCATAAATTCAAATGATATCGTCAGAACTGACCAAAATTCTGATAAATGTGATACCAGAATATGCATATATGAAATGATGTAAGACATGCATCAATATGGATGATGCAAAAATATTTCACAGAATCACTGGGTTATGACACAGACTGACATACAGTGGAGCACAGATAATACATATACTTTGGGACTGACCAAAAGTGTACTTATTAACAGAAATATGTAACCACACACCTCCCCTTTACAAAGAAAAATCAGGACCAGAAATACTGTACTCAATATCCATGATTACATTTTAAGCATGTCTGTAATAAGTGTGCTCCATTGTATTAAATAGGATTCTTGGCATGGACCTTTCTACTGAGAACACACTCTATCTCTACCTCATCTGATTCTCCCATGATGTGTCTCCTTTCTGAATGGCCTGTGATGACCCATGTCCCTCCTACATCTTTGATCATTAAAGGACTGAGGAGAGGCAAGACAGAGAAGATGACCATTATTGATGCTGCATCAGTGTACAAGTACCCCACAAGCCGGTGGCACCAATGCTGCCAGACACAGATTAATAGCCCAAAAAAGTTTTATATTCCTTGGTCAAATCATAAATAACTTGACCTGCCTGTGAGCTCAGACTAGGCCTTTTTTTCAATAAAGTAGGTTGAGTTCTGGTGTTGTTTCGAAGAATACTGTTGTTGAAGGTATACTGTCAGAAGTGATTGTTATCGGTATTTGTATTTTCGATGTAAACTTAAAGCCTATCAATGAAGAAACTTGAAACTTAAGATGTGAGGTTGGTTCCTATCCACACCAAGGCATATTTTTCCACTTATTTCTACAATATGAAGTCCTCAAAAGCCAGTGAATTGCCATAATTCATAGGAATCCCAGGAAACTGTTCCAACTGAAATGACATGAAAGGGCAATTTGGCAAAGTGCGGCCACAAGGTGCTAATAAATTTCTTGCCAATAGTTTTTTTTTAAGCTAACAAAAATATGAACCAATTTATGAGAATACCTAATACATGGTGATAGGGTGATTTTTCGGCAATTTTTCTCTTTACTAAACTTGCATTGCCAGATTTTTCAATTTATTTCCATTTGAAAATGTCTGTTTCAGCACAAGACGAAGATCTCTTCCTCCCATTGTGTTGAAACATGGTGAACGAGAAATTCGCGAACTCAGCAGCATCAGGATTGGCTTGAGAATTAAAAAGAATGAGCTAGGGCTGATGTGTACAATTTAGCATAGAACAAGTTCAGCCTTCTTCATGATACATGATACAGATCGTAGACTCTGCTTTATCGCAACTTCTGCAAAGAATGGAAACATGTTAAAATAAGCTGTGTTTATCCAATCTATTAAAAATTAAGAGGGAAGTTCCTTTTAACTCTTTGAAGTAGTCAGTTTTACAAAAGATATGGAATTATAATACTAAAACTATACATTTTCCACAACAGTTTATAACATGAAGCAGAGTTGGACTGGCTTAGTGAATGTGAATGACATCTATCAGTATCTACATCAGTAGCACTCAGCCAATGTAAGGAAGATAATGTCATGGCATGCTGTTTGTCCTTAGGTGGTGTGCGGAAGAGGACATATATATATCTTCAGTCCTCAGTTAGGTAGGAGGTGTCGAAAATAACATTCATATTGTCTGATAGTTTACTCCAGTGTCAGAAATTACCTGGTTTCTCCCGTGAAAGCTCCGTCTTTTTCTTTGTAACAATTCTGGGCTGCAACTTGAACATTAGCTGGTAGACGTTCCTTTGTGTACTGAAGGTGGGTGAAAGGTGGTGCAACCACAACATCTGTTTAAGAGAAAATTTGGCATAGCTGTGAGAAGTCAAGTGGTAACTTGTAAAAACTAGTTAAATAATTTCAGATTGACAACCTCGATGCAGAATGTGATTACGGCATAAATCTATATAATATGTTGCCCCACAGCTAACTGGGAAGCTCAGGTGGTAAAAAAAAATGTGATACCCTGGCAATCACTTTTGACTATAAATTACTCACAATGCACTAAAGTGTTAGCAATTTTTTTTCATGCTAATTCAGTGAATAAACACAGGTTGATACAGCAACCTCATGTGTGTCAAAATAACCCCACGGCAAAAAAAATTAACATACAGAATAGGTGAAGAGATTAGGGATGGTAATGAGTGCGCAAACTGTCATAGATAAAATTATCTATCTACTGTAATCTAGGCTAGTGAACACAGCAAGAAAACAGCAGGAGCAAAACCCTAATGGATAAAAGACAGACATGCCTGGGGAGGAATTCTGAATGAGAAAACTATCCTTACCTCAATTCACGCCTACTAAATGTGAGCAGGTGGAAAGTGTGTTGAAGTCATGGGCAAACACTAGGCTCGCAGTCACACATGGAAATTGGTGAACAATATTCAGGTAGTAGGTATGTAACGTTTAAATTGCTGGGAAAATAGTGTCCCCGTAGCACTTGTAGTAATAGCATGTTCAGACTTGAAAGCTGAGAGATTCTGAGTTTGATCCCGAGTAGGCTCAGGAAATTTTATCGTGTTTTTTCTGTTTTAGCCCTTTTTTTCAATATTTACAGTAATTTGGTAAAATCCCTGGTGACACACTTCCTAAGATAATGTGTCACAGCTAAAGAATTTATCAGATTGGCCTCACATTTTCTCCCCTTAATATCAATAGTATAAATAGAAAACTATGTCTTTACCATTTTGATCTGCTTACACAATACAACCCTGACCATATCTTCATCCAACTTTTCTACTAACTCTAATGCTCATGGAGACAGAAGCATTAGTATGGTAACAGACAAATTCAAATCTTGCAAGATGTGAACCTGGATTCAAATCCTGAGCTAGTGAGCTAGGATTTGACGGATTCCATCGCCTCGTTTCCCAGGGAACCAAATTTTTTCTAAGTCACTGGATAATCGCCTCTCACTCCGGATAATCGACCACTCTTCAGCTCCCTTAATTTCAAAGATCAGCGGTTGAAGGTTGAAGTTGACAAACAAATATGTACACAGACGGTTTAACTGCGCGATGGATGACAGACCAATTGACTGAGTGACAGGTGCCACACCGAAATAGATGTGATAAGCCTTTCCTTCCCCTCTCTCCCTCCCCTTGTCCCCCTTTGTCCCACGCTATGCATCACCGCCGTCGCCCATCTGATAATGATAATGCGCCGAAAGCTATATAGTCTCCTCCCCCCACGCCTTGATTGCGCCTGTCTGGTGGATTTCGGCTAGATCAGAGAAAGTGTCATGTAGATGAATGGTCAATGCCGACTGTGCCATCCTACTCATTGTCTGCTGGGCTGCTGCGAGGTGACCAATGAGAGAGACCGCGGAGATCAAACATTTTGTACAACACCGTCAAACTCGAGTCTGTCCTAAATCTGGTGACGAGAAGGCGTCAATGCATGACATCAAACTACGACATCAAAAAAACTTGGCTATCTCCTGGGACAGGACCGCTCTTGCATTAATACAGTTCATTTAGTCATTGGTTTAGCTACAAGATCGGTCCTATTCCGTGATTGTACCAAAAACTTAACCCCATTACCCAAAATATGGCCGAAATTACCTTCTCCGCTTAATCGCCCACTTTTTCCGTGATCCTGAGGAAAGGCGATTAAGCGGAGTTGACTGTATCACTAGATTTTACAAAAGTTGTTTCTGTTGGATTTCATTTTGAAAGCTAAAGGGTAGCATAATTTATCTGGACATAGGCCCAAATTTTAATACGAAATTTCCACCAAACATATTTTTTTCTTTTAGTTTCAATTCCTGTGGACTGTATGATTTGAATCCTGAACAATTTTGGGATTCAAATCTGGACTTGAGCTCGGGGTAAGAAGATTTGATGAATTCGATTCCGAGCTTGTCTGCTTGAATCTTGCAAAATTGCCCAAACATTAGTCAAGGAGAGTTCTTAACCCTCATGTTCATCATGCATCAACTGTGAGTCTCATTCTGACTTCTTCCCCTTGGAATAGAATTTTGGTTTGTCAAGCAGCTGTAAAGAAAATAGGCAGGAGAAAGTGCCGCATCTGACGTCGTGAACAGTTCCTCCAAAAGTCCAATACTGTGTACAGGACAAGCACTGACTAATCAGTGACTTACCAACATTTGCGGCAATGGGACCTTTCTTGAGAAACTCTACGATCCCGTCGATAGATTTCTTGTCCCCGTTCATCTTCCAGTTTCCACCAACAAAGAACTTCCTGTCACCGCTCATTTTTATTTTCTTGTCGTTCTACACGGGCAAAAAACGATGGTTTGAATTGTGATTCTTGGGGTGATCAGCTAAGATCTCTTTCAGGATAGACACCGGCAACAGGGATGACCTTGACTGACACCGGAAGGTCAAGGCTGGGTCACCATTCCAGATAAACACAATATTGATAAAAGTTTCGAAGACATAAACTTAGAAGTATCATAAGAAACAGACGAGTGATTTAAAGCAAAATATTCTCGCACGTGCAAAGACTTGTTTTCAAACACTGAGAAAAGTGCGGATTAGTAATAAAAGTAGCTTTACTTCTGTTTCCCGCGAAACTTACGGTCAGATTTAGCAGCAGGCATAGCCGAAGCCTCTGATATTCATATTATCGAACCTTACTTATAATGTTCCCAAGTTTGATGTGTTATGGTGTTTTACATTGAACTTTCCCGCTCACGAACGACTTTGGCAAGTACCCATATTATTTAATATTTTTTGTGAACCCTTTATTTGTTATTCGAAGAGATGACTAGCAGCTAGCATTGTTTTGGAAAAATCTGGATATCCAACAGTTCATTACAACAATCTTGCGTAACTATTTACAAACATTATAGCGTGCTTGCGGCAACATCATGTGACCGACAAGTGACAGCCATACTCTCTTTCGCCTGCTAGTGATAGACATTTCACGTGTGACGTGGACAAACTACTATAATATAAAACAAGGTATAAATGAGTTCATTGAGTTTGGTAGCCAGCGATGAAAAGTTTCCCGTCATTGTAGCCCATTACTCGGCATTAGTCTATCCGTGTCAGATCCAGGATGTGTTGAGCTAAACTGGGTTCAAATCCACTGACTCACCTCGCTTGCTCAGAAGTCTACTTCTAACTAATCTAACCATCGACCAATTAACGTCAAATACATGCAGTCGCTCCATCTTCAGTTTAGATCTTCATATCATTTTCATATTAATCTAGACTAGCATGTGTTTTGAGTTTAGCAGTTTAGTCTTAGGGTGAAATAATGCAAGTAGACTAAATAGAAGAGAACACATTAAATCAAGTCATCAGTGGTGTTTGGGCTAATATAAAATTTATAAATATTAAAATGTGGTCGGCCCACTGTGGACCATGGTGGACTCGGTTTAAATGCTTTCCTTACTCAAATTGTTTACAGTAGCGGAAGGATTTCCATATGTGGTCACTCCTACAACTACAGACTATGGTCAGTACCTTAATTCCGAATTAATAATAATAATATACTAATTGAGGCTATCTTGATGAATGATTCTTGAAGGACAGCACCGCAATGATAATGATACACAGTTCAGTTAGTCATAGACATAGACATAGACAGGTCATGGAATAGATCAATATTTCGACCAAGTCAGTGCTGTTGTAGCTAACCCTACCCCCGTAACGGTACCCTAACCCTACCCTTAGCCTTAACCCTAACACCAAAGCCCATTGAGACAGGAGCATCGGTCGAAGCGAGCGTAACTCGTTATCGCCAGTTACCACATATGGAAATCCTCCCATAGCAGCAGTAAAACAGCTAATATTTAATAAGTGGCATCTAGAGCAACACATGGCATGGATTATTTGGCTCTGCCCCAGACCCAGTTCCTCTACCTTGAAACCTGTCATCATTTTCATATGATATAGTACATTGGATCGATAAATGCAACAATCCATCACTTACATTATTAATAATAATAGGACACAGCGGCACATACTCATAGAAGTTGCTGAGAGCATGGAACAGAAGATCCATGAAGGAATTCCAAATGAGACTTATGGGGCTATGTCGAAGGTCAGCACCGCAGTGATAATGATACAGTTCATTAGTCATAGAGACAATTCATGGACTATATCGATATTTCAACTAAATCGGTGCTGTTGTTAGAGAAAGCTACTCATGGTAGCATTACATATGGGCCTACTGGAACTGTGGAGAGCATGGCCCTTGGGTAGCCTCTTTAATTTACTTTACAAGAACTCCACTAAGAAGAATGCACACATATTTTGCTGGCCCAAATGAAAGGGAAATGCATAAAGTTTCTTATATAAGTTGTAATGGTGAGTGAAAGATGTAAGGATAATCATGATGTGAAGTTGAAATTTGCATGTGACCATCAATGTTTCCGATTTTTGAGATCAGGCGAGAGGGGTATCCTCGTGATCATGACGCTCATGTCGCATCATTTATTTTCTATCAAATGTTATAGCCAGATGAAAGATTGCCCTTTCCTCAAGTGTTTGTGGGTGGCAATCAGTTAAACTTTGTGCAATGAAAAGTTAGGGTTTGTCACACTGTCCAAGTTGACAATTGACATGGTTGTGAGCTTGAACAACTAAAGCTACAACCACGGAACAAAGCCAGGTGGCACATACAATCATACATGTTCTGTTTTATATTATATTACTCATATTTTATATTACTCATTTCATTTCAGCAGGTAGTTATTCGGTAAGTGTTGTTTGAATGCAACCGGGATTTACTGTTTTCATTGTTCAGTGGCACACCACAAAGGGACCTGCGGGATCCCCCTGTTGACAGTGCAGCCGATGCAGTTGGTCGTTCTCACATTATTTATGAGGAGTCCTGGCACCACATATTAACAGTGAAAGCTAAACAGATCTGTCGGGTGTTAATATATAGTCTGCCAGCCAAGATTGCTTTATAACAAAAGGACGACATCACTCTGTTAGCAGCTATCTAACGATGTGAAACGATAGTCTATGGTGTGCTGATTCAGATTTACTCGGATGTCCTTGTCAATTTGAAGTTTCAAGGTCACAATTCAAGGTCAAAGGTCAAAAGGTCATAAATCGCAAATTCACTTCTGAGTTTCAAAATTTTATGCTCTTCAGGAATACAGCATTACTTTTGATCAATACTTTGAACTTGCGAATGAAATGAATTAGTTTTTATATAGCATATATAGGATCTTTTACCTGGTTTTTTGAGAAATCGTGGTAAGGTTAGGTAGGGAGGTAAAAATGCGCTGTAAACCTATACGTCACGTGTGTTGGAAAATGACTTGATCAATTGATATTCGTTTTCGGCTTCAAAGTCAGGACGCAAGGTCAAAGGTAAAAAATCACAGTATTCACTTTGGTGTTTCAATTTTTTATGCTCTTCAGTCTTCAGGAATACAGCATTACTTTTGGTCAATACCTTGAACTTGCGAGTGAAATGGAGGTTATAAGATTCGCTTTTATAAAGCTGATATATAGGAAAATATTTTCTTTTACGTGGTTTGTTGAGAAATCGTGGTAAAGTTAGAAGGGGAGGTAAAATTGCACTGTAAACTTACGTGTGCGTTGGAAAATGATTTTATTAGTCGTTATTCACTTCTCAGTTTCAAGGTCTCAACTCAAGGTGAAAGGTCAAAAGACCAAAATCATGGAAAACATTATAGTGTCTTCATTTTCTTACACTCTTCAGGAGTGTATATGCACTTTCCATCAAGAGTTTAAATCGATACATGAAGTTGGATATACATTTATTTATTTTTCATAAAGCGCAGATAGGAAAATATTTTCTGTTAAGTGGCATTTCCATATATTTTGAATATTCAAGAGTTGTTTGGAAGGTGAAACGCTTGTTGTAAATCTAGGTATAAATCGAAAATTGTCATAGTGAATCGATATCCGGGTGATATCCTGTATTTTGTTTCAGCCTTTTTGTCACTTTTCAAGGTCAAAGTTTATCCCTCACTATAACTTAGGTTTGAAACAGTATTCCAAATTCCTCATTACATAGGATGTAATATATGTGTTAATACGCAAAACCTCAAGGTCAGCTTGGGGTGCCGTTATTTTTTGGTTCTGAATTTTGATCAAATGTGTCCACTGTGCACGTCTGCCGTGGTAAGATATTGGGCTTGTTTCTGTCTCAGACCTGGCCTCTGCCATCATGTGCTTCAGATCGTGAAATCTAGTGTCTTTCGTAACCACTGTACTTCTATTTTCAGAGATAGTTATGAATCTCCAGCAGTCTTTGATCTCGACTCATCAATGCCTGGTATCTTGCATTTTGTCCTGGAACCTCCTTGAAGCTTTTCTCGTTGGAAATGTATCAAGGCTGTAATCAGTCAACAATAGTTGTCATCTTGTCATAAGTAAAGGGATTGGCATAGGGGTTTGGAAGTATTCTGCCAATTATTTTTTTTTAACTCTGGTTTGGGCTAGCCTCATGTTGAAGCTTTCTATTGACCTGTTCGTGCAGCCTCGAAGCTGGCCAAGTAAAGTCTTCCCCCCCCCCCCCC
>JAWQUT010000083.1:915930-932169 GCA_033807755.1 Ellobium chinense | reverse complement strand
CCCTGTCTAGGATTATCACTTTCCTATTAAGCTTATGAATTGCTAGAAGTCAGTTTCATAAGGACATTGTGACCTCACTCTTTTGCCTCTTCAAATAGGTAATTGAGTGAAGTCTGAAAGTGCTCAAAGTATTGCAATGTATAATATCTTGTTTATGTTGGATCATAACTGATGACATGGCTAGTGTTCTTTGTCTATAATATATAAATATAGCACCATTTGCATACCATGAAACATGTGTTTCCCATCAATAACAAGTCTTCTCAGAATTTGAATCCTTCAATTTGTCTCACCAACAACCAACATCGCGCAAAATGCAAAGAGGTCCTACATTATGGTTTCTGATCTTGATGTCTACTCCATTGCCACTTAATGGACACTGCAATGAAGAATCCAGCAAGACTTTCACATGTTGTCTGGATTTAGTTTTCTTAAGCGTTTGGAATGGTATACCTATGGCAAAGGATTACATTTTTTAAATTTGCTTGTTTCTTCAGTTTCAATGTAGTCATAACCACATACTGAAGAAACTGTTAAGAAAAAGATACTACTGATTGTGTGAAACTAATCTGTGGGCATATTATGCAACTGCCAGGGCTCTATGTGAATTGGTATATTATTTAGGTCTGTTTTTTTCTTCAGAGCTTCCCTGGCAAAATGAAAGTTCTCTTTTGGGTTGATAGTATTCAATCTTTTGTTTGTTGACCGATATTTTCATTGCGTGTGCAGTTATGTATTTTCTCTTTTCATCTGGAAAGACTTGCAATGACAGAGAGAGATGGTGTACAAATCTTGCTTTTGTTCTAGTCCAGCCTTGAATTTTTCCTCGGATGAAATGTTTTTCAGCCGTGAAATGTACCTTTGATGCAGGCAAAATCAGCATCGTGCATTTTACGGTATTACAGTATTATTTACAGTACAAAAGATGTAATGCCTGTGTACGCTTCCTGTGGGACGTTGTCTTTCTGGTTCTCAGCCTAACTTGCAGCAACATTCTGATAGAGTTTAATCCAACATTCAATGTAAGAGACTTCTTCAAAACCACAGTTCGGTCGCATGATGACATCCGTTCAACCTAATTTATTATTATCCTTACTAATATAATCTTAACATAATATATCATGTTATTTGATGAAGTTCCCAAGATGTCTCATACACTGGAAATTAACTGGGACCAGTCTATTATTAGTTAATGTCAACAATACACAAATTAATGGTAAAGGTAATTAAAAACCCCATTTTGTTATGTTTCAGTGACGTGAGGTATGAATCTTAGTTACAAAGAGACAAAAAATGCACACTTTGGCTTTCCATATTTTTTAACCTCAGGGCTATAACCTAGTTATAGAAAGTTGGCAGTTTACGGGGAGTATTGTTAACCGCATTTAATAGCCTATTACACTATTACAACCATTATTCTTTTTCACCCCTTTACCCCCCCCCCCCCCCCCNAAATCTGGAGAAAAATAAATTTAGCAATATCTGTGGTTTTCCCTCTCTCTCTTTTCTGTTTCCTGTTGACTATCAGTTAGACAGAGCTATTTATATGGACATGTCATTGATGTTAGTGAAATCTTTCTTATAACAGATTAGAAATACATCTAGATCTGACAATTTATGAAATATATTCTCATCAAAGTAACTTTTGGGTAGGCCTATAGTCTCCTTTAGGCACCTGTAGAAATTAGCAAAACAAAATTAAATTGTAGTTTAGGGCAAGAAATTGACATGCAAATTCTTATAACAAGGACTGAAACAGGGAAGAGTAGAGGCGAAGACTCCTTGTAAGGAAGAAAGTATGGGATACTATTTGCATCCGGCTAAAATTACGCAAAATTTTTGACGTTAATTAAACCCTGATTACAGCTTTATTATCCATATTTGAAGAGGGCATCTGGGTGCATCGGATTCTACTCATTCTGAGCTTTCGATCCATGTTTGTAAGATGCTTGCTTCTAACATTCTGATGTCATCCTTTTGTTTTAGAGACGACTTTCAGATTTGGCTGGCAGACTAATAAGCACACTCTGATATGATATGCTGGTGTTGACACTCACTTCTGATCTAGACTAGTTGTGCTGTGTGGTCAAGACAGTCTGGATTTATCAAGAACACATTGCTTGCCTGAACTAACTCCACACAGTGAATACATAATGGCAGAAAGAAAGCTGAGAAAGGGAGAGGGGGCGGGGGATTTCAAGGCCAAAGAGAGGGAAAGGGAGGGAGGTTTCATTTTATCACAGTGTGAAACCTGTGGCACTTCATGGCGCTTCCACCGGCCTACATCCACCTGGTTCTTCACCATTTTGCCCCATATTAAATGATGCAGCGATATATCCATGTTACAAGTACATAAAAACCTTCATGGCCATGGTGTCCTGCTCATATAAGTCTAATAACTTTCAGTATCACTGGACAACCTGTGGCCTGTCAGTCCTGTTCTCTTTCTACTTTACTCACCCTTAACATTGGGTCCCTAAAATTATTTTCAGTACACATGTAGACAAAGAAAATTTTATGCACATGGTGGCATAATTATTTATCCACTGCATATGACTAGTAGAAATGATTCCTGTCACCAGCTGAAACACTTCACATGTTCTACATGTGGTGTGACCAATTTTAAATACACTGAAACACAATAGCAACATTTGTAAAATTAACAGAGGGATGATTATTTAACTCTAACATTACCGGTTTCCCCTCACAACACATCACAAAATATAGCAAATATCTGCGAGTTTGATGGTAAAAAAAATCACAATATCACATAAAATCATTAAATTTTTCACCAATCTGAGAAAATGTAATAGCAATGTAGTGTGGTAAATGTGTTTTATCAATCTGAGGCATTACTTATGTTAAACATGAGCTTTCAAGTTTCGAAGATTAATTCAGCAAATTGAGGTCTAGAATTTTACCTACCATAGCTGGTACAAGAAGCCATAGTGTTTGTAGTTTCGAATGACATTTTCAACATTATGAATGAATTCAGCATACATTGATTTGCTAAGTTTCACTTTTCTAGTCCAAGTACTTTTATCTAAATTTTTAATGAAAATCATCATGTCGCTTTCCAAAAAAACAGGTCACTCAGAGGGGAAAAAAAAAGCCCTGTGCTTGTAAAATGTAATGTGCTCTGTTCATATAACACATTGTTGAATGTAAAAAAATTAAATTTTATACTTAAAGGGCATAGATATTAGGGTTAAGGGTAGGGTATGGGTTGTATTAGATCTACATATAGAAGGCATTTAAGTTCTGGTTGGGGGTGTGATTCTCATTCAGAATTCCTTCCATGATCCCTAAACCTAATGTCCATCAAGACAGGAGGGTCAGTCGAGACATATAAAGGCACGTTTGGAAGTTCTTCCAATCCATGGTTATACTTGGTGTGAAGACATGAATATAAATGTCAATGAATTATAAATGTGTTATAATGGCATTGACCCACCTTTCCTTCCTAGACAAAGCAAGTCAAAGCTAAGTCAAAGCTGATACTGCATTATGATTAAAATATTATGTAAGAATTAGGAATGTGTGTGATGAATAAGTCACGGATGTACATTAGCTTTTGTTTTGACACCATTGACTCTATCTGGGACCTTATTGAGTAAGCCATATATCCTGCAGCCTGTTTCAGTTGAAACAAATTTTGTAATTTAACAAACTTTCTTTTCAAACTGCAGGCTTACCAAGATGTCACTGTTTAGTCGCATGGCACATCGGCTGACTCGTTCCTCCAAAAGGAAAGCAGAAGGATTAAGGGAGGAAACATCATCACCATTATCATCACGAAAATCTCCTCGCAGGAGTAGCGGGACAACTTCAGAGTCTTCTTGTCCTAACATTATTGACCCAATCTTTGATAGCCCAGGGACAGCAAGAAACTATCAAGAAAATCCATCAGCCTCCAGCTCCCAGGGATCCATTACGACATCACATTCATCCAGCAGTAGATCTGCCAAATCTTCAAAGCAGAGAGTATGGACCAGGTCCGGAGGATCTAAGTCAGAGAAGAGCAGCCAGGTTTGGGAGATTGTGTCTGATTCACCAGACCTTTTGCCCGAAACAGGAGCTGGTCCCAAAAGAACAGAACAGCCAGGGACATCATCTGAAACTGGGGCTGACAGAACAGTAGATTCTGACAAAGACGTTACTTCAGAACCTGATTCAGCTTGTACTACAGATAATACGAAGATGTGTGTCAATCCTCCCCATCCACATGATGACTCTTTGTCTACACTTCCCCCAAGAAATAGTGCCAGGAAGACATTTACACACAGGAGAGGCAACAAAATACAGCAGCTCACAAAAGGAAATAACAATGAACAAATTTTGCCATCACCAGCTGGTGATGCAAGCACAGACAAATCAGTCTCATCACTTCATACCAGCTCAGAAGTTCAAGCAGATGAACCTCTCATAGGAGCAACCTGTGCAGAACTGACCTGGGGCTCAGATTTCCAAAGTTTCTCACAGCAAGACTTCATAAATGACAGCAAGGACCTCTCAGAGAATGAAGATGCACACCATAATGAAAGAAATCTTCGACGAAGGAAGGAGTCTTCTCACACAAGATCTTCAGTAAACTATAGTATTGCTGACATTCAGATAAATTCTGATGAAGACGATAGACCTCATGTAAATAGAGCAAAATACAAAACCAAAGTTAAAAGCAAGCACAGGGCATGCACAAAGAGGCGAGCAGATGATGTGAAGTCTGTTTTTCTTGGAGATGACTGTCCAGTCATGTCATTGTCATCAGACTCAGGATTTCATGAAAATGAAAGCAGCGCATTGCCTGACTTGAAATCAAGGAATCCAACCCTCTTGGATCATGATGGATTTGCTAATTTCAATTTCAATGATGGTGTCGAGAGAATGTATGAACGCAAACCTCACCTGTGGCCAAAACTACATGATACGAGTAAGAATGTGTTCCATTACACATCCAACCTTGCTCTTGGGAGGCCAACATTTCAAAATAGACAGGTACACTTCTAACTGTTACAATCTAACGTCTTGTGACATAAGGACATATCAGCTTTTGTTTTCTCTTTAACACCACTTTTTTGTTTCGTCACTATCCATATATTAGTAGGCCTACTCAACCACTGACATAATGTTCTGATGAAATTGCGCATATATTTACATATAAAATGGAAATTAGTTAATTTTTACTAAAGCAAGGGTTACCTTTTAAATAGAAAAATAAGATTACATTTGCATTCTTGCATAGATAACCTCTTGTATCACCAGGTGTTAGTTGTGTATCTCTGACAAGAAGAAAGGACAAGAATAAAGAATAAACTGATTGACTTCAGAGTCATTTTGTTTGCCCATTGCATGCTTCACACAACTCTACAGTGTTAATGAAATATCCTGATAACACATCTTTCATGGCTGCACTTTATGAATTAATATCTAGAGTATACAGTCGGAAACTACATGAGCTACAAGAAAATTAAACTGGACAAGGAAATCAAGAAAATTAATCTCAATACAAAGGTGCCATTAACCTGATTTGGAGTAAACATTCTTTTTCTGTAAAATAGTAATATTGCTGTTTGTACTTACCCACTGTGTTTGTATGATACTCATTATTGATAATACAGTAATAATTATGATTTCGTTGTTTTGCTGCTAATGGTCAGGCTGTGATGGACACCCACGTGATGCAGAGAGTGGCCGATTTCGAAGTTGTGGATGGTGATCAGCCTTTCAACTGTCGTGTGACAACAATTGATTGGCATCCCAGGGTGGACAACTTGATATGCATTGGCTCAAAACATGGAGATCTGGGTTTCTACAAAGTTCAGAAGGAAGATTATTCTTTACTGCAGGAAATAAAAAGCTTTAGTGGGGTGAGTCATAAGTGTCCATCTGGGAGTATGCTCTGACAGTCCCTCACTCATTCATCTCATTAACTGTTAAGCCTGTGAGAAATCTTTACAACAACTGAACAAAATCTTTATGACAACTAAACAAATCATTCATGGCCGTAGTCTTTCTGTAGCTCTTTCATATAACCTGATGGTGAAACAAAAATAAAGTTCTCGTTTAATTTTGAGAAATGCTTCTCATCTGTGAATTTGCCAGGATTGCCAGTTCCTAGGAAATTTCCCCATTTTAGAATATAACTTGTACTAGATTCTGGCCTTTCAGTAATTTTTTTCTCAGTCTAGAAGTTATTAGAACGTTTTCAGTGGTTCACACAATTATCTCTACTTCCTAGTTCTTGGCAAAATTTTCAGGGATTTTTTTTCATCACCAGGCTATCAGATCCTGCTAATAGCATCTGACATGACTGGGACCTGTTATGATTGTGTCCCATTTGTCAGTTGCCTCATTTCGCTGATGCAGACATTAGCTGCATCAGTGCATAACTAACTCTTCCTTCTCCTAATTTTTTCTTATCCCCACACTTCTGTATTATATTTCATTGGTTGTGGTCTTCCTGCACACTTTGACTTATTCAAAATGCTGCACAAAAAAACACAAAAAAATGGAGAGCCTGCTGCTATGCAACATTCTCAAAACTCAAAGTGATAAATAATATAAAGTAAAGATTTCAAATAGTATGCTCTCAGAATCTATTACAAGCTTCTACACTCTGCGCTTCTATTTCACTTAGCTGCTCTCTCTAAAAATTTCATTGCAAGTATTCACTAATGAATATAATGTCGGAGATAGGCAATTTGCCAACTGGGTTATTTTTGTGCTTGTTGCAACCCAAGATGTCCATCAAATGTCACAGACAAAGGAAGTCACTAAGTCGCTGGTGTACAAAAAGCATCAAAGCTTGACACTGGCATTATTTCCATGCACTGTCTGATACAGTTTTGTTCTGCGCCTGAAACTTCCTCATACTTAAACAGGCGAACTGCCTGAGATTGTGACGATGCATATTATAACAATGATTTCTTTTTTCCCACTGACAGATTGGACCCGGTGGTTACATCTCAGCATTCAAGTTTCATCCAACAGATGATGAAAAGTTCTACACTTCCTCACTGGATGGTAAAGTGTGCCTGGGAAATATTGAGAAGGACAGACAGCGCAGCGAGACCGTTTTCCTCAACACACATTCCTGGGAGTACGTCATTTTTGTCCTTTTATATTTCCTCATGTTGGTATCTTTTTTTTTTTTCCAAACCTTTTCCCGTTTCCTTCTTCTCTTTTCTTCATTGTTGTAAGTCTTCTACCATTTTTCTGATGTTTGTCACTAGTTTGTTAGAAATTATGTACAATGAGAAGGGTTTTTAGGGACAGAAAATGATTAATTAGTTGCTCTCCTAGTATTTAATGGAATTAAAATGCAGGAGGAATAGGAAAGAATGGAGATTTGTAATCAGAAATAGCCACCGTCACCCTGAGGTAGCCAAATAGGAATGAGTGTACTCAACATTCAAAGAGGCCAATCCCGGAATGTGTTACAAGTCTGTAGGGACCTATCAATTGAACTATCAGTTTTCATGTTGAGAATATGATCCTTTCTTTTGCATCTGCCAGTGTTTAGACACCTATGTAAACATTTAACCCATTTGCTGTTGGTTGCATATTTGTTTTGAAGGCATTTGTATCATTGTCCGTATTAGTGTTCCTGCTTTAACTCGAGTGACAAGGAGCTCCTTAAGTCCCTCCTCCCACTGGCTGTGTGACCATTGTTACGGACAATGACAGTCCCAAATGTTGTTTTCTGGCAGTTGACATTAGGCTGCAAAATTCAACCATTGCCTCATTCGTTCAGCACAGGCATGCAAATTTATTCTGCCGTCTCAACCAGTTTAGTGGGGTAAAGGAGAGAACTGGCTCTGCTGTAGCGTTACAAGGTTTATAATGGTAAAGCATGTGTTGCCGGAAGTGATTTATTTATGTTTGTTTTCTTCTGCAGACGCTGGTTCTGTTCTCTAGATGCTCACCAGACTGATCAGCTGCTGGTTGCGGGCAGGAACAATGGGTGGACATCTCTAATGACCAGACAAGGAGAAGTGGTAAGTTGAATTATGTAAACATTGAGATATCTGTGGCTGTATGCATAATCCTTGCGTTAATGCAGTGAGTACTGCAAATGTTTTTGGGGTTCTCATAGTTACTATTTTGTTAATTAACGCAAGGATTATGCATACTGCCACTGCTGTGTAGGGAAGAAACACCAGATGTTAGGAAGTTTCAAAGCTAAAGTTATTGATGTGGCTAATTTTTATTAAGTTTTCTGTTCCATTTCAAGTTTATGGATCAGCTGTGGTCTTGTTGTGGCTTGTAAGATGTGATGTGAACAGGTGTATGAAGTGCCATGAAGGCTTTCAGCAAGACCGCAGAAGACAAAGATAGATTCAGAGAGGTCATTTGAGCAATATCAACCCAGTAAGCAATGACAGTTCTTTAATAATTATAGATCAGGTAACCCAGCATGCCAGGTTGCTTACCAGCTAGTCCACAAGGCAGACCCAGAAAGATATGTTTCAAAGCAAGAGGACATTCAAGAATTACCTGCATTGAGGGTATAGTATGCTCAGCGAGCACTTCACATTAGAAGGCATTTCTTCCCAGAATGCCTTTCTTCACACCTTCCATGGAACACCATTTCCCAAGGAGCACTTCTTCCCAGAGATCACTTCTACTCAGATGTCACCACTCTCACATCTTAGGGTGCATTTTTCTTCAAATGATATTTCATCCCGGAGGACACTTCTTTGGAGAGAGCATGTTTTTCCAAAGAACACTTCTTCCCAGAGAGCACTTCTTTGCAGAGAGCACTTCTTTGCAGAGAGCATTTCTTCCTAGAGAGTGCCTCTCCTCAGAGAATATATCTTCCCACTTACCATGGAGCACTTTCTTTCCAAAGAACATTTCTTCTCAGAGAACACTTATTTACAGAGCACTTTTTCCTGGAGAGTGCCTCCTCCATAAGAGCATGTCTTCTCCTCAGAAAACACTTTTTCCTAGAAAACACTTCTTCTTGGAGAGTGACTCTTCCTAGAAAACACTTCTTCCTGGAGAACACTTCTCTTCAGAGAGCACCTTTTCTAAGAGAACTCCTGTTCTCACAGAACACTTTTTCTCAGAAAGCATTTCATCCCAGAGAGCATTTGTTCCAAGAAAGCTCAAGCAGAAAGATTAAATAAACTGGTCAGAACCTTATTACTTCAGATTTCAGGAGGACTTTGTGGTTTTCGGGTATTAGAGTTGGTGAGTTAAATTTAATACAGAAATACACCATTAAGAGTAAGGCATGGGATTTTAGCAACGAGGAGATGAGGATTTCAAGCATGTGAGTAAGTTGAGGCTGTAATAGTCTACTGCAACACTGTTAATCATGTTTACAAATCTGGTTTGGCTCCCTATGATGGATGACTTTTACATCCATGTTTTCAGATCTGGGAAAAGCGCCTGCACAGCCAAAAGATCAGTCACCTAGAGTTCTCTCCCCGTGAGTCGTATCTTCTGTGTTCGGCATCCCTGGACCACACAGTGAGGTTATGGGACTTGAGGATGATGGTTGAGAAAAAGCCCATGGAGTGCCTGTTTCATGAAAAGGGAGTGAACTCAGGTAGGGAAGATAATCATGGTCATAGCTTTATCAATCATATGACTGTCTCCAAGGTAAGAGTTATGAAGAGACAGCAGTTGAGGCAATAAAGAGGTACAGTGGAACTCTTTTAATACAACCATTGCTTAACACAATCCTCACTGCATTGTTTTTTGTAAAAAGAACCTTGGATAACACAGAACTTCTGATAACACACAATCAAGAGCGCAGTGCAAATGATGGGTATAATTATTATTCAAATTCCACTGTAGTTTGTTTAGTGTATATTAAAATCTGACCACATACTGCATAAAACCCTCATTTCGTGTTTATCATCTTAGACATATAAATGATGTCACATAGCAGCAGACTTTCTTTTTTAATTTGGATTTTAGCAATCTTCTGTATTCTTTTTCGCAAATGCAGTGCTTGGAAACAAGCAGAGACCAAAACTACAAAAATGGCTTTGAATTGGTTCAGGATGGTAAAAAGGTAGGGAGTGGGAGAATATGCAGATGAAGTTTGCCTTTGTTTCAGATGGCATCATGCTGGCCTAAATTTCATTAATTCAGGTTGTGAACAGTTACTTAGGGTTTTGTGGGAAGACCAAGCCTAGTTCAGTAATAACATGGGCACCTAGGCATCAAGGGTTTGGGATCATGTGCCAGTCATGTTTCTTTGTTCTTTCACTCTTTTAGTTACAGTGTCTGTGCTCGTCTTGCAACTGCTGATCGGCTTGATGAGGTTTTAACTTGAATCCCATGCTGTTACATAGAGTTTTTGTATTTCTTCAGCTTACTTTAGCCTCACTGACGGAAGTCGTCTTGTGACCACCGACCAAATGGATGAGATTCGAGTGTACAGATCACCTTTTTGGCACTTAGAAACTTGTATCAAACACCCCCATAGATTCTTTCAACACATCACACCTATTAAGGTAATTGAGAGAGTGACAGTTCTTTCATGTGCATTATTTGTCACTGTCTTCTTTTCAGCCTATTTCAGTCTAACTGATGGAACACGGTTGGCCACTACAGATCAATTTGATGAAATTAGGGTATACCGAGCCCCATTTTGGCATCTGGAGACATGCATCAAACACCCACACCGATTCTTTAAGCACCTCACGTCAATCAAGGTAACCTTGATTCATAATTTCATTGCAGCAGAACCTCTGAAGAGGTAATTTTTCCTGAATGGCACCCGAAGCATTGGTCTTGTGAAACAAAAGGATAAAAGATCACTGTTTTGTCTTGAAAATTCCATTGGACAAAGTTTGAAGGTGCCGCTCTCTGTGAAGTGTGGTTTAGTATTTCAAACTATTGCATCATATGTCTGTTTAAGGTTTTCGGTATAGGTGCCAATTATTTCATATATTTGGGGAATTCTCTGTTTTCCGCCATCTCCATTTTACTTTATAGAAAATCATTTTGTTTTACTGTTGTATGGAAAAGAATTTTTTATTACCAACCACAACAGCCCCACAACAGCCAAAATAAGGTACATCAATTAGATGTTCTGTCTGTTTTAAAAAATTAAAATTTGCCTTTTTTCATATTTCTGCAACCCTTCTCCTAATTCTCTACTACTTGTTTATTAATTTAACATGAAAGCATGCCCTTTTGCCTTGAAGTTTGTGAAGTATGCAATGAATTAGTATCTATATTAATAACACACTTCAGCCAAATTTGTGTCACAGATTTCTTGAGAACTAAGTAGAGTAAAAATGTGCGGTTTTCACCTAAATTCGTAGAAAAATACACAAAAAGTAACTATACACATCAGTCCTCTTTATTTTTTTANCATGCGGTTTTCACCTAAATTCGTAGAAAAATACACAAAAAGTAACTATACACAACAGTCCTCTTTATTTTTTTAACCCTTTTTAAAAAAAAAAGAATGTGTATAGCAACGAAATACAATCTCAGATAGATCTTTTCATTCCGCCCGATTCGCCAATCGTCCAACTTTTTCACGGAATCTAGTGCATTCATCTATGATGCCTTTCAGTGCGCTAGGTATTCTTTCACCACTGGTGCGTGGCCTGCCTGCCAATTTGTAAAATGGGGTGTTAGTCTTGTCTTGTATAAGCTCAGTAGACATGCGGTAGAAACCACAGAGTAGAGTAAACCATAAAGTATGTCAAGAAAAGTTACAGACGGTTATATCATGAGCCAACAAAAAATGGCAACTTGACTTTATGATGGATGTAATAAAGTTGTTTTATGATTTTCCCTATTTTGCAATTTGTCTCCTTTGGATGTGAAGCAGAATTATTTAGACAAATGGTCCGTTCTGGAAAATTAAATTAAAAATGTAAACCAAATTTTAACCATCTTGCATTTCAGGCATACTGGCATTCATTTACTGACAATATTCTTTGCGGCCGGTTTCCTGATGATCGTCATTACCCTGACTTGGGTTCCAAGAGAACCATGGACATGTTTGATGCTGGCACTGGGAAGATGCACTTTGAGCTGAAAGATCCTCTGTATAATGGGATCATCTCTGTAAGTCAGACTTCTCAAATGGGGAGTGTAGCATCCTTCCTTAACACACTGACTTCTAGCTAAATACACAGTAGGACTTCAGTATTAGGCACCCTGTTACCTCTTTACTATGTATACATTTCTACTGCACTGAAGTTTCTTCTCTTTACCTTTGTTAAAAAAGTTTCTTCTCGTTATCTTTGTTAAAAAAAAATCTTGATATAATGTATTCTTATAACGTAAGACTTCATGAAAGGGTATTAACTTGAATGGTCCAATTAAGTATTTTCCTCAAAAAAAATGTTGCTCTAGCATGTAAGCAGACTGGAGAAATCAGGTCATCCTAAAACGTGTGGCTTAATCATGCCATTAGCACATGCTAGTGAGTCTGGTTTCCACACTCAGCTTGAAGGCATTGGTGATGGCAGGAGAGAATCACCGGGCAGCAGACAGTTAGATTTTGAGAACTTAGGCAGTGAAGCAGGCTACCTAATATTTTAGGCCTTTTTCACTCAGTCAACAGGTACCCTACTCACCTAGTAACAACCACAAATTTTATACTTGAGTGGCTAAACCTCACCTATTTGTTTTTCCGTTCTAAACATGCTGCTTCATTAAATGTTAATCCTTCATATTTCCAGCTATGCAAATTCAACAGAACGGGAGACAAGCTTCTTTGTGCAATGGGTAAGTTAAATCTTTTTAAGATTCTAATAGAAGAGGAAAGAGAATTGCAATAGAACCTCAATATTAAGTATTTATTTAATAATAATAATAATTTTCATTTATATAGCGCTCATCCCTGTAGATACAGGCTCTGAGGGCTTTACATAGAGAAGTAAATAAGATTATATAATATTCAGCACACACACCCAAGCATACTACACTCTGTACACATGTACTGCAATATAGATGTGAAAAAAAAAATTTGGTTTCGCAGAATGTCATGGTCAATCAATATATTGTTTGAACAAATATGTTTTGAGAAGTTTCTTAAAAGTACTTAGACTGTTTTCTTTACGAATATTTTTAGGCAGTTTATTCCAAACAAATGGTCCTGAGGACTAATAAGCTCTTTCTCCAATTTCTTTTCATTTAATGAGCAAAGTTTGTCAATTAGAATACATTTCACAATCATGGATTAATTATTATTCTGTTGCAAAAGCCACAAGAAAGTATGTCATTCACATTTTGCTCAGTCTGCTTGTCTGTGGAAAGGGTACCTGGCTATGAGCAGAGAAGGATGTAGTTGGAATGCCATGCATGTATATGGCAACAGCACTATATGCTCCACAGGGATTTGAGAAAGTTAGTAAGTGTTCTGGCTCACTGGGGTAATGATGATGCAAACAATCATAAGTGAATATCAGATATAAATTCAATTTTAATAATTTAATCATTTTATTTATACAGCATCTAATCACCAAAAAGGCCTCATGGCACTATAGACTTTGTTGTGAGAAGCAGTCACAAACATGAGGTTCTTACGGTTGTATAGCATGGAAACATCAGTTTTTGAAGTATGTCTTTATACGTCAACAGGGGCATCTGTAAGCTTGGATTTTGAAGCACGAAACAGTACAAGCTGATGATTTCTTTTTTTTTTCTGCAGGTTACAACTTTTATGTGTGGTCACATCATGCTCCTTTGCATGATGAGGAAATGTCACAGAAACAGAAATCCATGGTAGCCACATCTTACGAAGGCATCTCGGAGAGGGGCCAGGGGCGGTGGCCAGGTCGCAACCGACCTCCAGGTTGGGCCCCTTGTGCAGAGGTTAAAAGGAAGAAGTCAAAGGACACTGGTGAAATATTTGATTTAAAGAAAAAGTCATTAGCAAAAACGAAGACACAGGAGAGTGAGACACAGAGAAGACGTGATTTGCAAAGCCACATGAAAGCCGTGATTATGGGCATTGGGAATTCAGGAAGGAAAAAGGATGACTCAGATAAGGATGACAAGAAAAGAAAAAAGAAATAAACAAGATTCATATGTCCTGGAATATTGCAGAGAAAATTTCAAGGTTCTTCTGCAGTCGTTTTGAAAAATCATTGCATTGGACAAAAATATATACATTTTTGTGGCTGACGCAGTCTATATTATTACATAATTAGATCCCACGGAGTTATTGCACCTTGAGGAAAAAAAATATTGAAATCCCATGGAACTCTCCTGAAAAAAAATTGTCCTAAAATTGGGGACATGTACTGTGTAGAAGATATTTAGTCATCTAGATGCAAGAACCCGTTATATGCTTTTTTTCTTTTTTTCTAGAAGTACAGTGTATCACAGATAATACTTATGTCTCAGGACTGACAAAAAGTTTACTTAACTGAAATACGTATCAACCAAACATATACCAGTACCCTTACATGGATGAACTGTGGAAATGTTTGAAGATGAAACTTATCACACAAAAGGGAACTAAATCAACAGTGATCAGTAGTAAAACAACAGTGTAGTCACACCCAAGAAGCCGAAGTTAGTGCCCTCCTTCTCTTTGCCCCTGTAATCAAGTGCAGGCCCATTCCCACCCCAACCCCCCTTTACTTTTATCAGCAAAGATAACTTTCGCTTTCAGTTTTTTTCCATTTTTTTGTCAGAACTTTCACTTTCAGATACTCCTAAAGATTTGAACTCACATGACAAATGGGAGCTGATGAAACTAAAAGCAAAAGAAATAGCAATATAAGGTCAGTAAAAAGAAATCAGAGCAAAATAGACTTATGAAGTCACTTTATGAAACCAAGTTAAATCAATTAGAAAAGCAACTGAGTAATGAACCGAGTTAATAGAAAACATTTGGTAAACTTAAAGCTAAGTTGGAAATCATGGAATAGTTACGCAAAAGGGCACGACTGTGAGAGCCAGCAATAAATGGATTGAAAAGAGAGAACGTGGAAGTAAATTTTTTTCTGGGTCTAGAAAAGAAAACACAGAGAGGATATACAGTAACTGTATTCCAGAATGGGGAAAGAATAATTTAGTCCCAGTAAGAGATACAAAGAGAAATATATTAATTTTATGCAAACCATTACAAAATGGTGCACACAATAAGAAACCTTCAAAGAGATGCTTTTCATGAGAATATAGATATACCCACATATACGTCATGCAAAGTATTAGTCTGCCAGTAAAGATCATAAACCAAATTAATTGTAAAATATTCTGTTTTTCGTAGAAAAAGAAATATTCCAATAAAAAGGCTTTTGAAAAATAAAACGAACAACACTGTGCTCCTCAGAGGAGAAAGGAGGGCTTAACATGATTCACCTACAAAATAAATTATGCAAGACAGCTTCCTAATTGATTGGGCTAGTAAATTATACAATGAAAGAAACTCCCATTTTACACTTTCAAATTATTTTCTTAAAGATGTGGGGGAAAAAAAACATATTAGAAGCTAATATTAAAATGCAGGGGAAGAAAAGGATATTTAGACCAAATCCACTCTCAGTTCTGGACTAAAGTAGTCAGGGCTTGGATGACGCGCAGGTCAGTCAAAGGAGAAGATCAGGAAGTTGGCACATACATATGGCACAGCAAAGATTTTCAGTTTAAGCAAAATATTTTCAAAGGTGGGAGAGAGAAGGGATTAATTACATAGACCAGCTAGAGGATGCCGGTGAGTTTTTATCGTGGGAGGAGATAAAACAAAGAGTTGGTTACAATATGAACTTGCATTCTTCACCATCAGTTACCTAGACTGACCTGAGGCAGTATTACAGTACAGCGTTCAAACAACCATGACAGGTTGTATAACAAAATACCACACGCTTGCAGGTCTGCTGTAATGATTATAGATCCTTTATAATAGGTCCGCCCACAGCTGACAATGCAGAGATCAGTTAGAGTTACTCTGGTAGCTACGACCTCCATAGGTCCGATACACAGTGAACTCTGGGGTAGCTGCTAAGTACAGTATACTGTTGAAGGCACACGTCTTTTGACTGAAACACCTCCACTTCCACTGTGATAAATTCATATTATCTTCCTGTGAAGATATGTTTTTCTGGAGGAAGTGGTGAGAATATCAGTCATTTGAATCTCTCTTGTTTCTTTTCATTTTCAGTGTATCTATGTATCTAATTTCTTTATTCTAATATTTGGATACATATACTTGTGGACTCTTTTTCTGGTTTTATTTTCAATATATATACAGGGATTTTATTTCTCATTTATCTGTTCATTTTACCTTTATTTATGGGAAAAAAA
>JAWQUT010000083.1:895327-915210 GCA_033807755.1 Ellobium chinense | reverse complement strand
TAGTGTATTTGATAGAGTCGTCTGTATACACAGACATCGTCCAACTGATTAAAACTTTAGTTTCCGTCTCCTCGGCTCTGGCACCTCAGGTTCTGGTGCTACCTGTGCCAAGTGTTTGTGCATGATGGCAATAAGCTTGTCCTCTCTCTTGATGATTCCCTTGGTATGGGACTCTAAATGGCTGATGGATGAATGAATTTGCTCCCCTCCCTGTTCACTGTGTAGTCCCATGACGAACAGACTGAGAGTGTCGGTCATCATCCCCGTCCACGTTTATGCGATAAACATGAAAAATCTCCTTTATGTAATCACGGCAGTATTTTAGCTTAATCTTCAGACAGCGGGTAGCAGCTTTTTGTATTCTAAAGCCACAGAAGCGGCACAATCTGTCTTTAATATTATTGTGTTCATCTTCTGTGTGTTCTTTATCCATTGTTAATACTTTGAACAAATGTATGACATCAGTGTAATTTCATGTGATGTTGTTACGACGTAGATACACTGCATTACCTATAACTATTAGAAAAAGATGACCGTGATTATTTTAGATTGTGGTTTGCACAGTCATATAGGTATTATTAATAATCTGATCCACAAAATTAACTGGTAATTTCAGGAGAGGTGATGAAACTTTCACCTAATATTTATTATCAAGTCTAATAACACACACTGCATTCTTGTGAGCTCTCGGGAAAGGAAGGGGGGTCTTGGTGTAAAATACGCATATCTCAATAAAGAATCGTGAGTCAATAATCAAATATGGTCCATAGTAAAGTGTAATAACTACTGAATAGATTAATACCAATATTATTGAAAAATCTTGATGTGAAAGTTGTCAAATTTTTAGATAAATAAAAACATTCTTAAAAATTAGCGGCATTCACAGACAATGGAATGTGTTAAATCTAAGACTCACCAAACTGTCTCTTCACAGGACAAATCTTATCTCCTCAAAGTGCTAAAGCTAAAGAAGACATTACTGTAATACTCATGGTGATCGCATCAGTGGTTGAGTAGTAATTAATGTGGAAAGACTAACGAATTCAAAATAAATACAACCAAAAAGCCAAACAACAGGTATGCGTCACCTGGGAACAGGGACGGGTATGTAATCGACACCGTAATTGTCTCACGTAGCGGCGCGAGGGTGGTAATATAAACCGATGGCAGGGTGCAAGACTCCGGCAAAAACTAATCTTCAAGTAAGAACTTATCGCATTCTTGCATTGACCCAGCGGAAACGGGGTGAAACGAGGTGAGGCGCAAACTAAATGTACCGATTTGAAGCCTTTTAAACAGCCGTGTTGTATGTATTGCCCAGAAATAATCACTAAAACTAAAGCAAAGAAAAATCAAGACCAAAAATGTTATACTTCTTATCCATATTTACTATAAACCATTTCGTATTAAGTACCCTCGACTCTACAGCATTATTTCACTGAAGTGAGGATATCTGATAAGAAAATGACGAGATAAGAAGTAATAAGAGAAGTACGATCACTTGTTATTCCATAGTGGTTGGGACTTCTTCACTTTCGTGACAGAGCATTTCAGGATTCATCACAGCTGTCTATAATGGAAAGCTTTACAAGCCATGTGTACAGTACAGCGTTCAAACAACCAAGAAAGGTTGTATAACAAAATACCACACACTTGTACGTCTGTTGTAATGATTACATATACCTTCTTTCATAATAGGTCCGCCCACAGCTGACAATGCAGAGATCAGTTACTCTGGTAGCTATGACCTCCTTAAAACAGTATTTCATTTTTTTCTTCCTTTTTGTCATGATACATATACTGGATGCAAATGTTGCATTATTCGCTTAATTCATATCATTCGTTTTGACGTATAACATGCAGAGCTGCCAACCAGTACGAAATTTTCGTATTTCATACGAAAATCTGACCTCAGTATGAAAATACGAATCGTACTCTTAAAAATACGAAAATCGACTGTCAGTATGAAAAAGAATGCCGTGAATGCCTTCCGCAACAGAGTTGGGCGCTTAAAGAGCTTTCTTGTACTGAAAATCATCAAAATGGGCTGTTTTAGTCATGAGTACAAGTACTCGAGTCTCACAACAAACGATTGAAAATCGTAGAGTACAGTACAGTATACATACTGGCATTCCGTTTTGCTGTAGAGTACACGGTAGTATCGATGCTGACGCGCGTTTCTTACTGAAGAAAAGCTTTTTAGTGTGATACAGAAACAGGAGCTATCTACAAGCCTAAAAGTATGACTAAACAGCTAAATAAGGAGACATTCATTTATATTTCGTGGAATTATTTTTCTGCACCGGTGTGAGTATGAAAATCAGGGTCAGAATATGAATTTTTGATGCCTGGAATAAGAAAATCCAGTTTTGGAGGTTGGCAGCTCTGAACATATGTATAATTTCAGCCATGCAGAATACAATCTTATACGTCATCATGGATGATATTGAATATTAATGGGTTTATTTTGGTTGCTGTATTTCTCATGTTACTCAGGGCTTGTACTGTGTGTATATAATATATAATTTACCAAATGACATAGTCATCTTCCCCACTGCCAACGAACTCAAGTTTCTTGTTTTTTCGACAGTTTAGAGAACTCTTCCATACACATGATATTACAAGATTTACTGTCATTTTAATTTCATATTTTTTTTTAACGAATTATGACTTCTTTCAAGATCGCTGATCTCAATTTTTTTCCGACAGTTTATAATAATCCATTACTTCCATTACTATTATTATCAACAGTTATTATAATCTGTCACTGTTTTTATCAGCCAAATGGTTAGTGAAGCTGATGGATTGATATGGTTTGTTACCTGTCCTAGAGACAGCATCACGACGGGGGGGCAAGTCCATTCCAGCTATCCCTGTGATCAGAGAGTGGCTGATAGTGCCCACAATTTCTTAGCTGGTGTCTGTTCTTTGCCTCCTACACAGATGCATTACACATAGTCTGTAATCAATCAGTAATCATCTTATTGCTTGACAATGTGAATGTAACTCACAGAAGACTTGCTGTTAACTCTAGACTAGTACTAGTCGTGTAAGGGACCTCAGGTCCTGCCTCCCATTGGCTTTGTAATCATTGTTATGGATAATGACCATTGCACATGTTGTCGCCAGGCTGTAAAATTTGATTACCGCACCCAGTGCTCGGCAAATACTGTATTCTGTTGCCATGTTCAAGTGAATTAATTCTACCATACCACCACAGATTAAATGACATGGAATTACTATACATGTACTATAATCATACAGTTTCCAAGGATAGTTTATGTCGTAAAGCATACAGAACAGGACTGGCCTAGTGAATGTGCAGGACATAATAAGTACTCCACCAGGTGAGAGGAAGATCTGTCCCCCATGTAAATTGTAGTCGCAAATTATCCTGTTTCTGAGGCTTTACTGGATTGTTGCAAACTTTCAAAAATTTTGACGTTTTCTGCAAATTTGGCGCAATTTTTTCCTGATTTTTTTATGAAAACTGCACTCGATAAAATGCACTTTTTCTGCCATGGTAACAATATTCCATCAACAGAAACACGGAAAATATGTTCTATTTCTACAACTTCACTACAGTATGGTAGTAAACAATGCACAGTGATGATAAATGTATAACAAAATTACAAAGGATTTTTGCAAAATTTTATGCAGATTTTGGCACAAATTTTACTAATTTTTGCATGTAAATTTTGCCATTCTTGTTGCAAACAGAGGGTTGAAATGCAATTTTCTGCACAGAAGAGATATATGTTTTCAGTCGTAAGTGAGCTAATTATTACCACAATACTCCAGTCTACTTTTAGGGTTAAGAATCACCCTGATAGGTACATGTTGTGTAGGCTACTGAGTTTCCAGTAGTAAATAGAAATCACAGAATTATAGAAAATTCCGGGGAGGGTGACATGAAAAATTGTAAAATTCCATCAGTTTCAGTAGCTGAAAAGTAAGGTTCCTCACTTCTTTGGAAGCAGTGACTTTATCTTGCTTTGCACTTTTGTTTTATTATTGTGTAAACACAACCACACCCCCTTTCCACCCACTCATTGTAATGCCGTAATCGAACACTTAATTCATATCACATTTTATGCACAGATTCAAACAATTCACAATACAGAACTGTGGACTGAAACTTGGGATTTGAGTTGGCGAAGTCTTACTAGGTCTTCTCAGAGATAGCCTCTGATGCATTGCTTTAATCTTTTCATATCATGCCCTGCACTAGCCTTCTATTCTTTCAATATGCAGTTTACTGGAGGGGAAAGTCCCTGAAGCACACACCAATTACAAATCTAAACAAAAAATACAAAAATAAGTACTGTAATTAATATTTATTTAGGCATTTCTTTTTTTTTTTTTGTGTGCACAAAACTAGTTCCTTTTTATAAAAAGAACTATATATAACTGACTCATCCTTTAAATAAATTGATTGCGGTTTGTTGAGTTATATGAAATTTCAAATCACAGGATTTTTGCAGGTCATCATAAAAAGTCTGCTTGAGTGCCACACAACCATTAAGTCTGTGAAGTGGTCTGATTTGTGCCATAGGAGAGGTGTGCTTGATGTGAAAAGATTGACCTAGGCTCCACTTGGGCTTGTATACAAATGTGCTACAGTAGCAGGGTTGGGCAAGTTCACCAAGAAAGTTCAGATCAAGTTCGGTTCACCAAAACAGAAAAGCCCCAGGATCATTTTTATCTCAGTTCTATAAAAATTGAGTAGTTTTCCAATCAGATCAGTTCCCCTTGGTTTTAGAAATAGGCATCTAGTCTGGTTTTCAAGGTTGATGTGAACGGAACTGAAATTTAGGTTGAAGATTATAGTTCAGATCAAGCACCCAAAATAGTTCATCTAAAATAAGTATTCAGCTCGGATCAAGTTCATATGAACTGAACGTAAGTAGTGTAGGCATACTTGCGTGGCATGAATCGGCTCAGCTGATTAGAGAGTTGCTGTTAGACCATATGAGTTTCTGTCAAAGTGTGCTCATTGAATGTGTCTGTGTGTGTTTCGTTTTTTTTTTTTAAAAACCACAGTGATCACAACTGCCATACTTTTTCGTTTAGTATAAAATAATATCCACAAAACATTGCAATGAATAGTGGAACTCTGTTAACACAGCCATTGCTTAACACAATTCCCCTGGTTTGCTTAACACAATTCCCCTGGTTTGCTTAACACAATTCCCTGGTTTGCCTAACACAGTTCCCTAGTTAACACATTCCTGTTCAACAGCCCCAACTGCTTTTGTTTTTTGTGAAAAGCATTGTGGATAACACAAAATTCTGATAACAAACAACTCTCAGCAGCTTTGTTTAAAGTATGGGTGTGCTATCAGAGATCCACTGTTGTTGAAGTCTCAGTATTCTTTTTGTCTTGATCCAGTCATCGTTCATTGAGAATATTGTTTACACACATAAGCATTTTAGAACAAGTTTCTACTTTCATAATAAAATGCAAACACATCAAGAAAAGCTCTCATTGTTATTTTTATTGTTGTATGTTATTTCATATTGCACACTGTCATTCACAATCTAAATAAATGGACGAAGTGGGAATGAAAATGCCTTGGAAGCTTTGATATCATGTCAGCGCATTTCAGGATTAATTCAAACCTAAGCTAGAGAGATAGGCTTAAATTTTCATTCATTTCAAATATTAGACATACTGACACGTGAATTAAGTGAAGATTCCTGGGAGAAATGGAATTTATTCGGTGATGGATAAATAAAAGTTAATAAAATATCATCCTGGGTTAGGACACTTTGTGGTGTGCCAATTTTACAAGGGGAAAATTCAATTATGAAGATACAGTAACACTCATACTTGCAACTCATATACAGTGGAGTCCACTTAAGATAAACTCGCGTAAGATAAAATCTTGGTTAAAATAAACTTTCCTCATGGTCCCGATTTTTGCCTTCTTTACCATTACCAATCAACGACTGGTTAATATAAACGTTAACAACACAGCTTCCGCTTAAAATAAACCCTTCTTGTCGGCCCGCAAGTGTAAACCAGATGCGATTGATACTTAACTTACTAAAAAGTGGCTTTATAAGCCAAAGTCAAGCCCACACGCACTGCCTGCTGTCTTGATGATGTAATAGGACCATGTGTGCGGAGAGGGGTTGGGTTGGGGCAGAGAGTGTAGGGTGGGAAGGGCGATGCTTCGTTTACCTTGTTTGTATTAGTCTAGTTAGTACACTCAGTCTCTGCATGCAAGGTCCACTTGAGATTAGCCTAGACTAGCCTCCCTTTCCATCACCTCTCATGTGTGCATCAGCGCACAGTTGGTGCCATAACTGCCATTCTCTCTTCCCAGTCCCAAACAAGCGGCTTAGCCTAATGTAGACTTTCCATCCGGTACGTGTGTGTACACGAGTAGTTCCTTTCTTTTCTTTTCCTGCTCTTGACCAGTAAACATCGAACCGATCTCAGCATAAAATCCTTTGCATTGCATTCCAAAATGATAGAGTTGCAAAAAAAAAAACGCTGAGTCTGGATAGCAAAATGGAGCTTCTCAAAGATGTGGATAAAAATACCATGAAACAGGTTGTTTCCCTTGAAATTGGTTAAGATAAACCTTGCTTAAAATAAACTTATTGACTCGGTCTCGAGAGGTTTATCTTAAGCGGACTCCACTGTATATCACATATTCTTCCATCATCCTACACATATAATTATGGTATTTGAACTGTGATTGTAAGTTTAGACTCATTTCATTTCTTTTAATTTACAAAACATAACGCTTTGTAATAGGGATTCTGGACAAGCTCTGGAATGTTCATAGAAAGAAACAAATCTGAGCTGATTATATGGCCAAGTGCTTGTTTTGTTCTCAATAACTTATGACTTAAAAAGTTTTCTGAAATCCTCCAAACTGAATAATGAGGAACCACAGACATCACAGACCAACATGAACAATGCACCATCATCTTCTCCGCTAATGAAGGCTGCAACAGTGAAATGAGCATCTGTAATTGGACAATCAACTGCATTAAAGTAACAACAACAACACTGCCATTTTATGACGAAAGGATGAAAGCGCCAAAGTAGGTCAAATTGGAATCCCCAGATGATGACGCAGATTTCTACCTGGGTCCCATCACGATATCTCAATAAATAACTACTAAGCGCCAGTGTTGATTATAAACAATTATAAAGGCAAGTCCTTAAAGTTTGAAAAACATTTTTGCGATTTTCTCAAAACTTTCCCAATGGCGCTTTCTTCCTTTTGTCATAAAACGGCAGAACAGTACCTGCTCTGATGCAGGCACTCTGAAGATTATCATGACAAGATTTATCCAATCCCCACAGTTTTGAATTGGACTGGCTTTCACTGTTACAGAATCAAATCACTGAGTTTAGGCACTAGAAAATCATGTACAGAAGAACAGCTAGAAAATATGGCTCAGAATTTCACATGGCAGTTTACAGAATTAGTAACAGTACACGCACTGTTCTTAAAACTACATGAATCATTGTGATAAAAAAATGAATGGCTAAAATACATGTTCATCTCTATTAAATATGAAAACGAATATGAAAACAGAAAACACTAGCACAATCATGAAACATCTTGTCTCAGATAATATTCAACTATGAAATAGGTTTAAAAATTTGAAGCAAATACTTCAGGTCTTGATTCAAGAGCTGTGGTGAATATTCGATGGGCAAAAAAAGTTTACTTAATTTCAAAGTTTAATAACTTCAATACTGTATTTCAAACCTCACATAGTTGAAATTCAGCACACATTAGCAGATACACACTATCTGCTAATGCTGCTTATTTCAAATATCCATATGCCATTGTTATGTCACTGCAGAAAACTTAAAAAAGCATGTGTGGCCTCCTGCGAGGTTTAACACATTGGGCCCTGCAGGTCATTTCTGACATGTTTTTAATTTACTACTGTGATAAATGTATAGCTCCTAGATCATTAAACACACAGCAATTAAATCTATATATTAATGTGCTCAATTTTTTATTCTTCTGTTCCTTTTCAACACTTATAAGTTATTGAGCCTTGAATTAGGTAAACTTTTCTTGGATCCAGACAGTGTATGTTAAATTGTGATGGATCTACTATCCAGTGATAAAACATGAAGGGACAGACAAGCACCAAGTTGAACTGCCAGGCAACAACAAAACCCAGGCATTATGGGATGCCATAATCAAATATTACAAGTAACCCTGCATTGGTCTCCGTTCTGGTCACCTCCACACAGCCTAAGACAAAAACAAATAGCTTGTGCTAATTGAGCACTGTGGTTTCAGAGGTGAGCTTATAGGAACTTGTGTTGTCACGGTCAGAAAAGTTATGGCCTTGGTAATGGTATCAAAATGGGTGAGCAAGAGGGAGATAGGTCACCGTCTGTACAATATTTTGTTGCTGCGTGACAGAGCTGAAAGAAATTCCTGACTAAACTTCCACAACTCTGCTGAGTCCTATTGTTGATGACATTTTGGTTGTACTTTCGCTTTACTCAGCTTTTGGAAAAAAAACATTTTTCCATCAGCACTGTTTCATTGATCCATCTCATACCAAACATAATTGCATATCTTGACGAATATATTTATGTTGGACAAACCAAAATTGTTGGGAGATACATTAACAAATCCATTGATATAGAAAAGATGAAGATTACTTTATATGGGGATCACTACCTAACTTATCCATAAATTAATCTATGATGTCCACAAGGGGTAACATCAGGGTAGAAAGGATCATAATAACTTTGGTATTCTTTGAACTAGCAACACAGTCAACTTTATATTCAGTTAATGACAGTACATTCAGCCTTATGCTTTAAGTAATAAATGATACAGAATTTGTATATCTTTGGGATTCGCCGTTTATCACTTTTCACATGACACATCATACTATAATGAAAATAAAAATGCAGTTGAAACACATTATATATGGGCGTCCTACTATCTAAAAGTCCAAACTTTTCTATGAATTGAGTATGTCACGTACTGAATTTATATTGTGTCATTTATTGTGTTCTTTATCATATAAATTCAACTAACATTCATGAATTTCAGATGCATCTAGTCTCTGATCTGTGAGGCTCGTAACTTTCATCTATCACATTCACATCAAAAGAAACGTACTGATCAGCGTTATCAGTCATTAAAGCACATCTTGGCATTCCTGCAATGTCCACAGTGTCATTTGTCTCAGTTTGCCCATTTTATGCATTCATTGCTCAAAACATAGCAATCCCATTCAAAGAATGGGTGCTGTTTGCTTATGTTATAATTGCAGTGGGCTAGTAAACTAGCATTTTGATTTTTTACACTAAATTGATACTAGACAAAAGAATCACAAATACTGTACCCTCATGGCCCTAATTTTTTTTTTTTTTTTTAAAAGTCTATATTATATCTTGAAGACATAATTTTAGTGTTTTACTTCTTGATGCAAGAATTTAAATAATTTATGCACATGGAAATGTTTGCTGCTTGTAAGAATGAGCTGCAAATTAGTCATTTGGAAAAGCTTCTTGACAAAATGCATCAAGACAAAAGAGACCAGATACAAAGCATACTTTTTTTTTAAACCCGGCAAAGTTCTAAATTATTGTAAAACCAACATCATTTTACAGAAAGAAAAATACTCCATCTGCAACCTGAAGTATCCAGAATAAACTAAATCCTCAAGTCTGATGAATAATGAGTTCTGCCATGAAGTCTCTTATGTGTCAATGTTAAGTGTATGAAAGCATTACAATGGAAACATATCTGAGAAACAAAAGCCCCAATGTATTCAATAGGTGTTGAATTATCGTGAGCATGAAAGATGTGATCACATTTCTGCAAAATATATGAGCTACAGCCACTCATTCATGCAGTCAAAATGAGACTTACGTTGCTAGACTAGGAACTGAGATATCAGACCCTAAAGATGATTGGAGCCTCTGAAATTGAATAAACTATTTCTTTGTTGTGGAATTTGAAACAAAAATCAGCTCTTCACAAAAACAAAGATTTCTGGGGCAAAAGGTCAGTAGGAGTAGATAAATGTGAATTTTTGTGAGGCACATTAGATGAATGATGTACAGCAATATAAAGTTGTTCTCCAGCTATGATTTTCTCAGTAGTTTTTCCATTGCATAAAGTGGTCTCTTTCCACTTCAGACAACTATACGACCTCTGAATAGAAAAATGCCAGGCCATCATTTTGTTTTTACCTACTGACTGTACACACAATAAACTTTCATGTCATTCCAATAACTTGATTTAGCAAAAATGTGATGTATGTCTAATTTTGACTGGCTTCAAGATATTAGGTCAAAGGAAGACAAGGTAATAACTTTGTTGACTGGCCCAGATTTGAGAATAAATAACTTAAAATATGCACAATTGTGGAAGAAACAGGTGAGCTGGAAATATACAAAGCAAGAGTAAAATTCCACATCATTCCAAATTAATTAGCATATGTAACTTCTATGAACCTAACCCAAAATTTTACCTTGCCCCCACTCCCCCCTCCAAAATACAAAATTATTTAAGTTCTTAAGTGCTAGCAACTATCTTGGGTGTTTTGTAAAGTGTCGCCAAAGTTGTTGCTATTCAGTATTGTTACTGAAATCCACTAATTTGTTGTTAAAGAATTTGTGCATTTCTGTAAAATGCAAGTTTTATAAGATAATTTCAGGGTCTAGCATGCCTGTAAATATGCTAAATGTAAGCTACATAGATTAAACTGACTGGTTTCATACAATTATTTTTTGCTAGTATTAAAGATAAACACCTGGCAATTTGTTTTCAACATTCGGTGACTTTCAGAGCCTGTATAAAAATTATTTTCACTCTGGATAAGTTTTCGTTCATTATAAAAGTGAAGTTATCAATGACTAACACAGAAACTTTATCACTGATGGTACTGTTACTTGCTCTTCAGTGCAACACTTTCTCATGGCCTTTTAAAACCTCTACTGTAAAGATTTTTCTTTTACAAGTCCCTGCAAGACGAAATCCACAGGACATTCTAAAATATTTCGTATCACACAGATTTCACAATGCCTATAGGACAAATCGAGTGTATCTTTACATGCAAATAAAACCATATTTATTTTTCTTAAGTGAATGAACTGATCTGGAAATGTAACATTTCCTTGAAATGTGCCAGGCAGACACATAAACTTCTTCAGGCTTCCAACTACTCAAATGCCATATGAATTGTCATCTCATAAACACAACCTGTTACTAATTGCTTATGGAACTTTGCTCTCTCGACTTCAAAATTTCTATTGCAGATATCATATATATCATATTCTGTGTAATTTCTTGAAGATCAGCACTATAAATGAATACACTAATCAGGTTGCACCGTGAGGGAAACTGACACAGTAGAAAACACACAATTTCGTAAGGGGTTAACATTTGTATCCCTCCCTTCCTCAACCACTGGCCAACTTGATCCAGAAAACTTCTTTCCTCCAACAGTCTGCAGCAGTCATCATTTGTTTGCTTGCTCCACTTGTGATCCAGCCACGGCCAACACCTTTTCACCTGATCCTGAGAGAGAAAACAAAAGGAGAACAATGAGAACATTTTTAGAGTTAGAAATGTAGAACATCACAACAGTCAGTAAAGAGAAAGATACTTCAATGCATGAATGGGCCAAAAAACAAATGACTGGATGGATGCATGCGCAGACAGATGGATGTGTGGTGGATGACTGGATGGAAGGAGAGAGGGAGGGATTGGACAGTTGGATGGATGGACAGCTGATGGAGTGACATGTGTGTGTATGAATGAATGAACAAAACTTAAACAAAGGACAATCTATCAAAAACCAAATACAAATGTGTGACAATCCTAAGTTTCATGTGTAAGAAGGAAATAACGAAACAAGGAAATATTACATCGTAACATAAAAAGCTCTGGCCTAACGATGTGTTTGGTTCTCAACTTCCAATCCCGTTCACACACAAGATTTTTGCATTGCAGCCGTCACTAGACTTCTAAACCCATTGCATATTTTCTAACTGAAACGAATCAATCAAATCATTTTATGTTTTGATAAACATGGGATTCAAAACAACAGTTTCATCCATGTTCCTATTTTCATTGCAGACTATGAGTGCTATGACAAAAGGGTTCATCTCCGTAAAAGTTGTTTCAGAGAAAAAACATATAGTATATTCTGTAGGCACACCACTCTTTGCTTCAACAAATTTCTTGTCTAATTTCTAGACATTTGTGGCTTCGTAAAAATGCATAGATTTTGATATAGATACTTGTAGACAGTGAAACCTGCAAAATAAAGTGATTTGGCAGGAAACGAATATATGCCTTTTTGTTGGAAGTACAGTAGTAGTTCACATTGTTGTTGCCTTACCAATATCAGCAGAGACTTTCTCAAACTCCCTAAGACTTCCTGAAGAGTTCTGCTGCAAGTAGGCCTCTTCGGCTGCTGTTAGTGGTTCTCCTAATTTCTTCAGAGCTGTCAAAATTNCCCATTTAAAATAC
This sequence comes from Ellobium chinense, assembly GCA_033807755.1. NCBI lineage: Eukaryota > Metazoa > Mollusca > Gastropoda > Ellobiida > Ellobiidae > Ellobium > Ellobium chinense. The sequence continues at coordinate 902,716 of JAWQUT010000083.1, read as the reverse complement.
TTCCCCAATATGCCATCTTTAGTTACATCCCCTGTTGAATTACCCTCGTGACCTCGCCAGGGTGCTGGCTCGCTCGCATACGGTTGACCTGGCTTGGAAATCGTTAGTCGAATCCTGATTTCTCCAACTCATTGGGGTGGTCCCAGCGAATTGGAGTTAAGCGGACTCGACTGTATTTGCATTGCATGCCGTCACTAGACTTCTAAAACTATTGCATATTTTTTAATTGAAACGAATGAATCAAATCATTTTATGTTTTGATAAGCATGGGATTCAAAACAACACTTTCATCCATGTTCCTATTTCATTGCAGACTATGAGTGCTATGACAAAAGGGTTCATCTCCGTAAAAGTTGTTTCAGAGAAAAAACACATATTCTGTTAGCAAACCACTCTTTGTTTCAACAAATTTCTTGTCTTATTTCTTAAGACATTTGTAGTTTAGTAAAAATGTCTTACCCGGAAGATAAGCGTAGATTCTGATATATATTGTAAACAGTGAAAATGCAAAATAAAGTGATTTGGCATGAAACGAATATATGCCCTTTTGTTGGAAAGACAGTAGTGGTTCACACTGTTGTTGCCTTACCAATATCAGCAGAGACTTTCTCAAACTCCCTAAGACTTCCTGAAGAGTTCTGCTGCAAGTAGGCCTCTTCGGCTGCTGTTAGTGGGTCTCCTAATTTCTTCAGAGCTGTCAAAATTTCCACTGACTGCTGAATGGCTTGTTCTTTAGGCAGCTTGCCAATTTTCTCATCACGGCTGATCTGTACATGAACAGATTAAAAGTATCCAAGCAATAATTATTTTTTCTTCCTTTTTTTGTTTAAAAAACTGTAACAAATAAAAGCAAACTGCAGAAATTTACATAACAGTACATATTCCTGTTTGTTTTCAAATTGAAAAGCGTTTTCCCAAAATTTGGCATGTGGTCTCTAAATATTTTTTAAATACAGGAAAATATCATTAAAAGTAATTTCTCTTCACCCTATCTTTTTATTTACTATTAAATGACATAAAATTTGAAGCAGTACAGATTTTGAGCTCAATTAGGTTTTGAATGAATTTTAACAGAAATACACACCACAAACTCATTTTTCAACAAAAGTGCATTTACTGAGTTTTGGAAAAACGCTCTTCAATTCTCAAATCATTTTCCACAACTCTGTTCATCATGAAACAGAAAATAGGATTTAATATTTTGACTCCTGGCTCTGAAGCATTATAATTTTAAAACTTTTTTTTTGCTGTGACAAAAGTGGTAGTGCCTAAGTCAAGAAATTTGCAACAGTTATAGATTACACCTACCTAAAATTTCATTCCATCTCTTCCTAACTTTAAACTTACATGGACTATGAAGTACATGTACATGTGTACAGCAACCATATATGTATTATGAAACGGGTTTTGATACTTTGAACATGGAAAGCAGGACAATCAGGACAGAAATCAAAAGTTCTGGAAAGAAAAGAAGGCAGATTGATTGGGAGTGGGGGGAGAGTAGTACATGGGGCATGATGCTTTCTTTAAAGTGGTCATGAAGATAGGATACTATGAGAGAATGCCCTCATGTTAACTAACTGCTCAACACTTAAGCAAAGCTACATTATTAGTCTTTCATAAAATTTTCTGAACCTTCTGTATTATTCAATTTCATCCAGTCAAAGTCTAGAATATGCCATTATTACCAGGACATACAAAAAAAAAAAAAAAAAANAAAAAAAAAAAAAAAAAAAAACAGGCCCTCTTGAGAAATAAATTAGTAGGTGTACAAATATGTCTAATTAGCCTATATAACCCACGAAAAAAAATCAGAAGTCTAAAACAAGCAAATGAACATTTTTTTTTTCAGATTTTCATTTTTCTATACAAGCTGTTTCTCAGAATGATGTCAAACAAGAATTTCCGAGGGACCAACATTCTCAGATTTCAAAGAATTCTCTTAATGCATTTTCTACACCCTCTATTCATACTGACATCTGCTAATCTTGTTCGCAGCTGCCCAGGCTGTTTCTTGGCAAACAATCGAATGACTTCAGGAGTCTTGAAGGCATTACTGATGGCAGCTTGGATGGCCTGTGAGGAAAACATAGTCATTAGGAAATGGTCAAGAAAAAGAATAAAATGCATCCGAGGGCATGACAAATCAAAAATTTAAAAAGCAAAAAAAAAAAAAAAACAGAGATGTGAATGTAAGAAAAAGTGAGAGATACATGTAGATCAATGTTTTATTTTCTCATCAAGATAATAGATGTGCAATATTAAACATGTTATACATTAAAATATGTGTATTACAGTTATAAAGAGCCCTAATATGAGACAAAACTATCCACCTTCTTAATCTTATACCACATGACATATAGAGAATGTCATTCCTGTAATAACAATGTCTTGTTATGGCAGATAATATAAATCACATTAGTTTTGGTATGACTGATCAACACAGGGCGCATTGTGGGAAACATTTCTGCACGACTTACTTTAATACTTCCAATTACAGCCATGGCTGTTTAAGATTGTACCAAAGTATTGTTACTTTTACACTGAGCTAAATAGAGCAGTTCTAATTCCCATTTCTCTCTCTCCTCTTTTAACCTGTCCCGGCGGAATTTTGCACAAAAAAAAAAAAAAATTTGCACCCAAAATGGCAAATTTTGCCCCCCCAAAAAAAGGGAAATTTAGCAAAAATTTTGTGTTTGTTTTTTCTCTCCCCACAGTTACCTATTATTAAAAATTCAATTGTAAACTTTATTTTAGAACATAAAATGCACACGACATCCTTCAAAATTCAATAAAACAAATCCATTATTTCCTGTTATGGCAAATTTAATAATAAAATGATTTCAGTGCTACAGCAGGCCTATGCAAACTGAACGGAAGATGTGTGAAGCAAAGGGGAATCACTGTCATTTACCTACACGGTATTAATAATATTCGCTATTTTACTTGGTAAAACATAGTATTTCCCTGCCATGCCTTTTTCATGCGAATTTTACAATTTTTGCAACATTTTGCGGTAAAATCGCAAATTTTGCGGCGGCAGTGCAGAAAATGGGAAATTTTGCGGCCGCAGGCAATGCACAATTCTCTGGGGTCAGTTTAACAAGCCATGCCTCCCTTTTCCTTCCCTCTACTTCCTCCCTTTTCCTCTTTCTCTCTTTCTCTTCCGTTTTCTCACCAGCTGCATTCCATTGAGCTCATCCACCAAACTCAAGTTTCCTTCCAACATTTTGTTCAAGTTTTCCTGAAACTCCTTGAGCTGTTCCACTGTCTCACTCTTTGTCTCTTCATACTCCTCTGGTTCTAAATCAGCCCTGGAATGACAAAATACAAAGCTCACTTGTCATGAGATAGATAGTAGCAAGTCAAGAGAACTGCCTGCTTAAAAAGCATCATAACATTAAGCTACTACTGATGACCTCTCAGACATCTTATGACAATCATTTTGTCATTATTCGAAGTCAATGAACTTCACCTCATTTTCATCAGCTGACATTTAAACAATCAGAATAAAACAACTATTGCTGGATTTTGTGACTGCAATATAACATTTGATGCAGTGAAAAGTTCTCACATATTGCCCTAAATATCGAGTCTGTTTTCTCCATAATACAGTATGGTATTTTTTGTTTATTTGCTTCCTTCTAGCCCCAGGGAAAACAACTGGCTCTACATGTGCCCATCAATAAACACTGGTCCAACTTTGCTTTTCCTATTTTTGAAAAAAAAAAGCATCAGTGAAAGAAAAAAACTTGCTAAAGTTTAAAAGAAGAAAATAATCCTTTATTTTGTTTCCTCTGAACCGGCATTCATATTCATCACACTCCCACACAGAAAAAAAATAGACATTTTCACTTTGCTCAGAAGCAATTTTCAAACAGCTTTGCACTGACATGAAGAATATTGTGATGCTGACATAATGGCATCTGTGAGGAGGGGCTAAATCATCCTAAGTTTACAACCGGGTAAATTTTAATGCATGCCACATTGCACTTCAGAGAGCAACAACCATAGCAAGGTCTCCAATGTAACAAATATGAAAGAAACCAATTAACAGACTGTACACAAACAAACTGCTGGAAACTAATGAATACAGTAAGAATGCTTATACTCAACCTGATAGTCCTCTATGCAATTTTAAAATGTCATCACAAACACTCATGCAGGATGAGCATATTCAGTGCAAAAGCTGACTCACTTGCACTCCTCTAAGTCTGTCAACTGTTGCATCAACCTGTCCAGCTGCTCTTCCAGATTGCTTTTCAGCTTTGTTGTTTCCTGTTTCCCTCTGGATGCCATCTTGATCCTCTAGATATTCACAACAATACTGTGGTCTTTTACTGGGATTCTGATCACTGAATCAAAATTATGGCAAAATATTTGAATACTTGTAAACCAAGCAACTTTTACACAGAAAATATCTGGAAATATCCGTAAACCATCTAGAATGTTATAATTACCAAAACAGCCACCTTTCTGTTCCTCAAAAGTTAAATTAGTTTTGCAGATTATAGATGATTCAGCAGTGCATTCTTTCTGACAACTTACAGCAGTATGCATGCTGTCAGGCTTAAAATTTCCAATAGAATAAAAAACTTTGTGACAAGTCTGTGATGAATAATACATTAAAACCTATTTGAACCCATTTTATATGTAGCCTAGGTCAAGAGCAATGGGAATTCAGGGTTCACGGGGTTAAATCTGAGTTGCAAACATCTAGGGTTTCAAATCAGTTAGTGGAACATCTTATCAACAGCCTTGTGTCAAAGGAAGATATGGCAAGAATCAACAGTGGTATGTATACTACGCTAGCGACTGAGGCAAACATAGAAGAATGACAGACAGTATTCGCAAGTCAGCACATTATTTTCTTGCTCATCCACATAAATCATAGCCATCATGACTTGCCTAGAGATTGATACTTCTTTTGCTTTGGACCACCCACAGAATAATAAGGCTGCCCTTTTTATAAGCAGCTGCAGGGACTAAACATATTTTCTGAAGGATATAGTTAGATTTTTGATTTGACGAAAAGACTTCAATCCCAAAATATATTGTGGTTTCACTTATATCTACTCCAATTGCTCAATGCACATCAGACTGTAACTGAAATTCCATCTTTGCTGAATATATACAGTCGAGTCCGCTTAACTCCAATTCGCTGGGACCACCCCCATGAGTTTGAGCAATCAGAATTTGACTCACGATTTCCAAGGCAAGTCAACCATATGCGAACGAGCACCCTGGGGAGGTCTCGAGGGAATTTCCCGGTTTTTCAAGATCGTAGAAAGCGTGCTAGCGGGAAAAGCATACTTCTCAGCTATGGCCTTCTTCAACATAGCACCCATGTTGATTTTCTGGAGCATGTTAACCTTTGACTCAATGGATAGCGTCTTGAGGTTTCTCTTCACGGGATTAGAGTTAGAGGAAGCCATCATTTAGAGGACAAATTCAAGTGAAAATGATAAAGGTGAGTCAACCGTACGCGAGAGAGTGAGCGAGCACACCGGGGAGGTCACAAGGGTAGCTTCTTGTTTATACCTGTATACCGTCATGGTGCACTGGGCCAGATGCGTTAATGTACACATCGCTGCTGAGATGCTTGATTATCAATCGATTTTTCGAGCCCTCGCGCATTCTCTGCCCCCCCCCNTTCTATTCCCCCCCCCACTGTCTTATCAGCGGTGGTGTAATACACACGCTCTATACGCCCCCTAAACATGCCTGTGCTGTGGCTAGTGGCACTTGCAGTGTCCATATTTATTGCCTCTCCTATCCGTGGTACCATCTCGTTTGTTTTTCAAGCCGTCGGCATTGTTTGGCACCACACGGGAAGGACTCCAGGAGGTGATTTTGCCTCTGTGACAGCGCTCGGCAATTGGAGTAATCAGAAATAGGCGTTAATTATTTCTTGTTATACAAAGGCAATTAACAGATGCAAAGAAGGAAAAAAAAATTTTATTTCTTTTTCTTTCGACTAATAAGAAATTGGAGGTACCCGATTTCGACATACATGGACTCGACTGTATATATATTCCCTTGCAAAATGCGGTAAATACCACCAGCAATTATGTCTTGTGATCTGAGCCACCTTTACTTTTATATTTATGAGGTCTACTGCTCAGTAAAGTTACTGATGGAAAAAAAGTTACATGCTTATAACACATAAAAGAACTCTTAAAAATGTCTTGAAGTATGTCCATCAAAGCCTGGAAAGGCTTTATAAATGTTAATGATGACCTATTCCCCATATTCCCTTCTTCGTTTTCTCCATTACCCCCTCTCTCTGCAAGAGCCATTCTATCATTTATTAGTCTGGCGCTCTTGGTGACTAAATAGAGCTGGTGCGGCATACTCCAGACACTTAGGTAGAAATGCCGATCTCACGGCGGGTATGGCATAATTTGTCTGTATTTTGACCTAGAGGTACTATTTAACATGTCTACTTTCGATGTACCAGTAAATATTGAAATCAGCGTGCACGGGACATTATCCTATGAATTTGTGGGTCTAGTCAATTTTGCTCTCTCGACATCTCCAGAGAGCGGGTAACACTGGACAACCTGCCGGGAGTCTCGGACACTGTCAGTTTCGTCATACACACTGTCAAGTGACCCCGGACAGGGATTTTAACTTCTCGCTAACGTGCTGTGGTGACTTTCATTGCTATTTTGGAATGCATGGTCACGTCTGTTATTTCATAATAGGTACAAGATTAAAACTTACGGCAGGTGGGGGTTGTTGGAGCTGAATGAAAAGGGAGTGGATGAGACACTTTTCATTTTCATGAACCAGAGTTGCAACAAGTATCCACATACATTTTTCCCACCAGTAAACAAAGAAAGAGAATGCTAAAATAAGCAAAATCTCAGTTGATGATATGCTAGGTCACAGGTATATTATAGTGGAAAATGCCTGTGTAAAACCATCTCTATCAACCAAGCCAACCGTACCTTTACGTGTAGTCATATCAAAGGACATCCCCAAAACAAACCAGTGACAACAGTTCTCGTTAGTAGCAGATTGATACTGTCCAGAGGGCAAACTCATATTCATAACAAAGATGTTCCCGAAATAGAATGTGCCATCCATCAAGGCAGGAAGGAATAGGGTAATACGAACAACCCCCATGGTCAGACGCTTACAACAATGCTATACAAAATGAGAAGTGACAGCAGAAGATAAAGAAGTCAAGACAAGGCTAACTTAATGGTTTCATCAGTTGTCATCACTCTCAGACATCTCCAGACACTGGCTGTCCAACAGTCCCAACACACGTATTTTCATTCAGCTCTACCAGTCACCCCATTTGTTAATTATGTATGGCGAGGTGGTGAGAAACCGAGCCAGACACTAATAGCATTCCAATAACAAAATTGGGAGGGGGGG
>JAWQUT010000083.1:799024-817761 GCA_033807755.1 Ellobium chinense | reverse complement strand
GTATATGTGTATACTTTAAAAATTTAACAAAAATGTTTTTTCTTCCTTTTCAACATATTATGTAGTCAGTTTCGTCCTGACCTGGTAAGATGTTACAGCGGTAAGACAATCCATTTCATATGAGAGAAAGTGTAAGGAATCGTAATCGTAAATCTTTCAAATAATGTGGGAAATACGCCATAAGACTCTATGAAAGATTAAAAAAACAAAAACGAAAAAGCTGTCAACGTCCCTTCTTCCCTTGTTCCTCCCTTCATTTGATTTTAATTTAGATCTAGACCGAGAGCCTATTTACTTTCGGAGAATATGTTTTACAATATATTGTACAATGCTACTGTGTACATTTCATTCATGTTAATACATATAGTGAAGCACAAATAATGTGTAGACTTTGGGACGGACCAAAGGTGTACTTTTTAAAAGAAATATGTACATGTATTATCATATAGTCTACGTACCCTAAGAGAAGAAATAATTATTGGGACCAAAAATATTGTATTCAATATCAGAGTTTACCTAGTAAGCGTGTGCGTTTTAAGTGTGCCTTTGTACATAAAATACACAAATATTTAAAATATATAAGACGCCCACGTTAACTCTGACCAAATCTATAACACAAACATTGTTAGTCGCCGCAGAGCAGCGTCCCATTTCCCCTGTTCAATTCACAGCTAAGTTGAGTAGGGAAACAGGTGTAAAGTATTTTTTCCCAGGGGCGTCACAACGTAAACCGCCCAGCACGGGGAATTGGACCCATGAACCCAAAACCTGAAAGTCATCAGTTTATGAATACTATTGCGAAGCGGCAGCACAGCCAGGCGGCCTCCTGATCAATTTTGAAAAGATAGCCTCACCCTTCCCTCTCCCCATCCAACCCTTCCCCAAGTCATTACCTATTTGAGAGTAAAGAAACAGCTTGCAGAGTGCCGGTATTGTTCGCAGTCATCGCCTCCATTGTACTATCTTGTCCCATCGCTCATCTTATTCATATATAATCCTTTCTCTCAAGACAAAGCCCTCCAAAGACAGACTATAACCACTGAGTAAATAATAATGAGTAACAAGACAGTCATACCTGTACCATCATAAAAATATGTGCATAATGAAGCACATGACAGAGAAGTCTCCGGTGCAAGCGCGGGTTTAAGACTTCAGACAACAATACATTTGATTTTCGAACCTTATCGACGCCACGGGCTTGTAGTCAACGTAATTCCAATACGACCTTATTCAGACATCGGTCATTTTTTAATAAGAGTATCATGTTATTTATTAGTCAAGGCTACGTTGACATGTTTGAAAAAAAAATAATGATAATAAAATGCGCCAATGTTTCTTCGTCGAAATTACAGTTGCAAATATACCCGCTGACTTTTGTTTCCCTTGCCATAAAACGTTCCCTGAATTATCTCAAAAATGTAAAAAAAACTGACTTAAACCATTTTCGGAGCTTAGTGACGGTATCAGAATTCTCGTGAGTTAAAAAAAGAATCGAAAATAATGTTTTTAATTCGCATATATAAACCTGACTTACACTGCCATACCATTTCATACACCCCTTTCATGGTGCAAATACTTAGAACATTATACATGGAAATGCATACTATTACATAAATATGGAATACAGAACAAAGTCATTGCCCATGGTGCAGGGTCCTGACTCCTCCTCCCTCAAGCTCCCCCCCCCCCCCCNCACACACACACAGCTCTAAAGCTAGGTACTCCTTTACTCCTGAGTCGAGCAGGTAAAGAGGAGTGAAGTATCTTTCCCAGTGTCACTACATCGTAAACCATCCGGCCTAAGATCCCAGTCCAGTTCAGTCCAGTACATAAATCTTAGATAACTATGATTATCTGAACATTCCAAATAAAGGCTGGTCGTTGCAACAGGACTGTACTTGTGCTAAGAGTCACTAAGTTTGCATACAGTTGGTCTAATGTCGTTCTTGCATGTGCACACAGAAGCTGAAAACTGTTGTTTTATTTTCCTCCACCAAGATCGGCATCAGGCTACGAGAAAGCCAACTGAGTGGCCCCTAGTGCAAGAACAGCCCTAGCGCAACGACCTGCCTTTACACTAGCACTAGTTCCTGGACCTACCACAAATATGTCGAGAACCGCTGAATTCTTTCTTTTTACCTCAGAGAAACTAGTGCTCCTTTGTAAGATAACATTGACATGTAACTAAGGGAACACGCTCATAACGGGGCTTTATTGGTTAGTTATGACCATGTACAATGACTGGAAGCTGTCAGACACAGACACGAGCGGACACAGGCTCCTTTGATGCAGGGTCACTGGCTGCTTGACAGCTGACGGACGGCGTAACTGGCGATGTGAGTGATTTAATAACTCATGCTAATATACCGACGGTCAGACAAGCTGATGTAATGATTAAGTGAATAAGGTATTGACTTGCTGGCTGGCTGGCTGGCTGGCTGGCTGGCTGGCTGGCTGGCTGGCTGGTTGACTGACTGGCTGACTGACTGAAGATGTAATGGTTGCTTGACCCGAGCCGGTGCCAGACATCCTTCCACTTTAGGCTAAGTTGACGTCTATACCCATCCCCTAAACCTTCCCCCATCCCACCTACCCCATCTTCATCTGCCTCAAAGAAAAAACAAAACATGTGGATTCCAATTTCAAAACAAAAATTCATTCTAGTAGAGAAAATGACAACAAAAAACAAAACAAAGCAAAACCATGCTCCCACAAAACCAAGCCCCCACAAAACCAAGCTCCCATAAAACCAAGCCCCCATAAAACCAAGCCCCCATAAAACCAAGCCATCACAAAACCAAGCCCCCACAAAACCAAGCTCCCATAAAACCAAGCCCCCACAAAACCAAGCCCCCACAAAACCAAGCTCCNCCTCCCCCCCCCAAAACCAAGCCCCCAAAAAACCTAAAGACTGGTGAAATCTATATTACGATGACAAACAAGCGGAGCAACAACCATTCTGCAATGTAAAAGAATTATATTGATATATTTCTTGCAGTCAGTCCAATTGAGATAGAAGTTGCTTTTAACCACATCAAGTTCTTGGTTTGATATGACCTCCTGAAGAAGATCTTATGGTTGAAAGTTTTGGAGCGTGTAGTATAAGATTTTTATGAATTATTTGATTAAACTCTTTTATTGTCTTTCATGACGGGATTTGTTCTCACTATTCACACATTTATCACTACTCTTCCGCAGTCTCCACACTTTTTTTTGCATTTGATATGACAACTAAATATGTATACTGTCATTAGGAGGAAAACAAGTTTACACCTAACATTCTTGTGACCCGAGACAAAGTTGTTTGAACCGACACGGGGTTACATCCATGCGATGCAAAATAAAATTTAAAAAAATATCGTGACTGAAAAGCAGTGTTTCACTATAAAAGTCAGCTAATATGTTTCCACAAAATTCAAATTTATCTGCAAATGACAAACTATTCACCCATAGACCAACATTTCTGTGATATACATTTATGATTTCATTCTCAAGTTCTGCAGGGAAGAAAACTTCCAACTCGGATCGCTTCAATAATTTGTTTAGCCTGATCTCTCAGTACATTGTCCAGTGATAAAAATCTCTTCTTGACTGACTCCATGACATGATTTAACAGTGTTAACAGCCTGAAAAATCTTACTGGTACGAATTGTGATATTTCGATTATACAGTAGTTTATGTCGCACAAAATATTCCGCTTCAGGAACATCAAAATTTCACTCTGCGCATCTTTTCCTTTGCAAACTTTGTCACCAGTCACCTTCCTGGACATTTAAATTTTGTTCTGCTCTTGAAGAGGTAGATCACATGGTTCCTCCAAACAACAGAGCAAAAGACAAATCTGTCAAAAACGAGATGCCTTAAAGGTCATCGCTGTGCCTCTCTTGGGTATGCGCCCTTGGCGACTGCCTGGTTCTCCTAATAGTGTCATTTGCCTGGCAATATCCAAAGACTTTCGCACCCACTGTTTGGTTTAGGGTTAGACTTTAGGTTAGAAAGAAACAATTACCCATTACAAAGTTCATAGATTATAATGATGTCTGCGAATATCTAAATGTTTTTCCAACTTACTGCTTGGTTTAGAATTAGGAGCAGATTTACGTAAGAGAGAGTAACCATGAGAACTTTCAAAGATACTGATGATGTCGGGAAATATCCCAAGTTCTTTTTTTTTTTTACCCACTTACAGATTGCTTTAGAATAACAGGCAGCGTTAGAAAAGAGAAAGTATGCATATAAAAGACCATAGATAGTGATGATGTCTGAGAATATCCAAAGACTTTCTCACATACTGCTCTGGTTTAGAGTTAAGGGCAGAATTAGGAAAAAGAAAATACCATAAGAAAGTTCATAGATAACCATAATGCCTGGGGGCTGTTTAAATGGCCCCTTTCCTTCCCTAACCCTATAATACGCCCTCCCCTCAACCCAGCCCCCAGTCTTAAGCCACACACAAGATGGAAGAGTCCCTGAATTTTGCCGTCTGCCCTATTCCTGACTGATAGCATTAGCATTAATTTGTCTGCAGTTGACCTTTGCATGTTTAACCCTTGCGATACTACGGTAGTTCCGACAGTACCCATATAAAATATTCATAGTCCCACTTTTTGCATTCACTTCATTACGCTGGTTGAGACGGTAGAATAAAGTTGCATGCAAGCGCCGACCGCATGATGTCACGGTCGAATTTTGCAGCCCGGTGTCAGCTGACAGCACACGCAACGGTCATAATCCATAATAATGGTCAGGTAACCAGTGAGAGGCTGGACGCAAAGGCCCTGCCTCTAGAATTTCATGTCTCCTGTTAGGATGTTGATTTGGATAACCGCCTGTAAGATTATCTGTCCATTTTTTCAGATTATCTGTTCATTTTTGTTGATTATTCTTATTTGTCTGCCTATTTGTCTGCTCGTCTGTCCCTTTTTCTGTTTATGTTAGCTTTGGTTAGATATTATGTCCATATTTTTAAAATATTGTTACATTGGAAATAAATTTGTGAACATGAAACTGAATTAACCGCCTTACTTTCAAATGACAGATTAACTGGCATACCCAGAGCGTTACTGACTTCAGAGTGTCCAGAAAAGGTTCCACAATCTTATACCTGCCCACACTTTATCACTACTATATTATACTATATTTCTTTGTATGTCTTTAACTTGCATTGTTGACCATTTTGTTAATAAAGTCATTATACATTTTTCAGAAAGTTTTGTGTCATTGGGCAGCATCATATTTAGTTTTATATTATAATGTCTTTAGTGCTACAGTAAATTACGACAGACAGCAGAATTGGTAATCCTAGATTTAGTCAACCTGAGCATAGAATATTAGTTGCTCTGTGGATGAGGGCCGTGTCAGACGGATATTGGAATCAGAACAACAGGAAAGCCTCTCCTTTCTCAACGGTCAACAAAACCAGAACACGTTTTTTTTTTAACCAGCATTTTGTTGCTATTTTTGTTGTTGGTTTTATCATTGTTGTTGTTATTGTTGTTGTTGTTGTTGTTGTTGTTGTTGTTGTTGCTGCTACTGCTGCTGCTGTTTGTTGTCTTAGATTTTTAACATCGGCAACCCTTTCTGGTATCAACACCATTAACAGCATCCTCTTGGGATTTTGTGAAATAAAATGTTCAACAATGCTAAAACTCTGCGTGCATAGAGATGGGACTCTCAGTGACTATTTGCGCAAGGTAGGGCGACGGTCCTGAGGGAACTAGACCTAAAACATGCAGACGGCTTGCTGACACAAATGACATTTTAAAAAAAAAATATTAAAAAAACCATAGCGGATATTATTATGTTAATAAGGGAAGGGGCCATGTTTCTATTTTAAGAGTAGCTTAATATTTCATCTTTCCTAGCGAGAGTGTTAAGAGAAGGCACAATATTATACTTGGAGGTTGAAGGAGCCTGATTGGTTAAAAATGTGTTGATTATCCGAGTCGATAATAGCAGAGTAGGAATAATCGTATAATATAAAACTACACTGCAATAGTTGTGAGATACATCAGCGAATTTGTTAAATAAAGATTTTTGGCAGGCAGCTCTTTTCAAGGGTCTAAGCCGTTTCAGTTTGCGCGAGCAGCTGGTCTGCAAACGAATGCCACATTTTGGACCCCGTTTTCATGTTAACTGAAATTGCGAAAAATCTAAATGAAGGACCCCTACTGAAAACAGTATACAATTTGAGCACAGTGGTGGCTCCAGACCTAAAGACTAGTCTTGGTATTTTCGGAATGTTCATGTAGTCTGAGAAGAATATTTTCTCAAATGCCTCAAAGACACATTTCCAATTAGACTCCTACAACCTAAAGCCAGTCTTGCTAATCACTTCTGTATGACAGCCACCTGATCATCACAATTTGTATCACACAGGATTTCTTGAATAGTTTTCCAGTGGATAGAGAGACACACGGACAGAAATCATGTGTCGGCATGGAAACAGATAGAAAGGTGGGAAAGACACAGACAAATAATGAATAACACAGTAGTCTGCTGAATAAGCTTATAATACGGACAATTTATACACAGCACTCTCACAGAATTGACGTAAAAATGTTTTTATTTGTTTTTGTTTTTGTTGTTGTTTTTTTATTTCTCCTTATTCATACTTTCTGAACTGTTGGTATGTATTGCAATGTGATTGGCTTCGGCCTAAATAAACTTGAACTCGAAAAAAAAAAGTAGATATCTTATGTTAATTATGAGCCATGAGGAGATACACCCTTTGCCCTTCCTTCTATAAACCACTAGGACATCATTCTCCACTCTTTAAGTGGTTACCTGTTAAGTAGGTTAACAGCAGCCCAGGCTCTTAAATGCCCGACCCTGACTGACCCAGCTGTATGCAAAGTGTATAGGGAGTTATCCGTCCATATCCTCACTATAATTTTTTGGCGAGGCTGCACTTAATAAACGGACCTGACTTAATGAGTCACGACTCTGCAGCACTCTGTCAGTCTGGCTTTTAACAAAGAGCATTTAGCTTCGAGAGCAGTCACGTTCGCTCTGTCTTAATCCGCTTAAACGCAATTTTTGTTGCACATAATTACTTTTTATTTTACCTAAAGATACGTATCGTCACCTCAGTAATTAACAAGTGTTCTATGTCTATTTGGTAGGATCCTGGCACTCTTCCAAAGTCAAAGATTAGAAAACATTCATTTAATAGCACCGTGTCTTAACTGGTTACTTTTCTGTTTATGTGCTCCTTTAGGTTTGCGATTAAGCGAAGTCAACTGTAATTATAATACGGAATGTGAAATGTCACATCACGTAAAAATCTAAGGAAAAATGACAGTCAAAAATCCTAAGCTGGCTGGATTTCCTTTTCAGTTTGTGAGTTTGTCCGGTATAGAAATCCACATTGTTTCGAATATGAATATCGAAATTTTGCACGACGTCCTGAAACTGTGTAGAGGGAAACGTAAGAGATATAATTATTATCATTGGCCTAAGGTGGCCCCTTGGAGCACCATAGAATTTTGAAAGGCTCTTCTGTGCTTAAGCCAAGGGAATGAAATTACCAGTCATACGGCAGACGAATGGCGGGGCAACCCTTGTTTTCACTGGCTCACAAACATAGCAAGCGGTATTCCATTCTTGCTAGCTGAGTGAATAACTCTTTAATTTGATGAATCCCTCATCACTGAAAATGGCAGCATAAAGGAGTGTAGAGCTGGATTGGTGGTTTATTTACAAAATTTTAGATCTACCTGCAAATTTTCAGATTCTTCAGCTAGAACAAACAGAACAAAATATGCAGTAAGTTGTGTTGGCAAAGACGCTGCCTAGTAATGGAACCGGAATAACAACTCATACAATTCACCTCACTTACCCACAAATCGCCGGGAGAATGGTAGAAGTTGGGATACAAGACGTTACAAATATCCATTGACTTTGGCCTGGATAATGAAATATTCTGTCGCTTGAAAACATGTTGCTATTAAGCGCAGATTACGATTAAACGGATTTTAATTAAGCTCAGTTGTCTGTAAAATTATATCTTACGGAATGAAATAGCCCGCAGTATTAGTCACTTTCATACTACATCTCTGTTTCTAAGTCCGTTAAAGATAGCACCCAATGCAACATTCGTCTTAAAGAGTTACAACAATTCTCGTGATATAACATTCGGTTCTTCACAATAAAATTTCGGAACTGCCAATTGTTTTTTTTTCGCTACGTCAAACTTAACCAAGTTATCAATGTCCACTTCTGACTTATCTCAGAATCCATAACAGAATATGTAAAAACAACTCATGTAAAAGGATAACGCGCACTAAAATCTATGCAAACTTGGCAAAAGACGAATGTTGCATAATTTGTCCTATACGGTCTTCTTCTGCTGCACGACCTGGTAGCCTACGTTTTGGATGCTTGTCTTGCAAAAGATTGAAGAGTTCATAATTCTATTTTAGGATCAAAACAAGGGGCTGTATTTTCAGAAACATGTCCGTGATTCATTTCCAGCTCGTGTCAATAATCCATCTTCCTGCCTTAATGCGTGTGTAGTTTTAAGGATGTGTATGTGTGTGTGTGTGTTTGTGCGTGTGTATATGGGTGTTTTTCTGCATACTGTGTTTGTGTGTATGTGTGTATGTTTTTGTGTATATGTGTATCTATGTGCGTTTGTGTGTATGTATGTATGTTTATATGTGTGTATGTATGAATGCATGCATGAATGTATGTATGTATGTATGTATGTATGTATGTATGTATGTATGTGTGTATGTATGTATGCATGTATGTGTGTGGATCCGTATGTGGGTTTGTGTCTATGTGTGTGTGTATGGTGTGTGTGTGTGTGTGTGTGTGTGTGTGTGTGTGTGTGTGTGTGTGTGTGTGTGTGTGTGTGTGTGTGTGTGTGTGTGTGTGCGTGTGCATACAGGGACGCGTGTTTGGGAGGCGGTTGTTAAAATCGTAGCACCAAAGAATATGATCGCCTGCCTATATTAAATTAGCCAACAAATCAAATCTCATGAAATGGCAAAAAAATATCTGAGGAAATCGTGATTGCAAAGCAAATTTACACTACATGATTCAACTGATATGCCTAAAAAAATGTGTATTATAGACAATTTGCCAACAACATCATTTTCTTCGTGCATAGAAACATATTTTACTCGACACTGGCAACAAAGTTACATTTGCTACCAAATGGCCCTACTTGTCTTCAACATGGTATCTCAGTTCTTATTTTAGCGACATTGATAAGCGTCATTCTGATTGGCTGCAAGCCACTTTTCTAGCCTGTGATGGCAATATTAATCAGCCCAGGTTAGTATGTGCGCAAGGGGCTTAACATGAGAGATTTGATAAACTACTTCTTTTAAAACTGGCTTGAATGGGTGCTTGAGGGTTGGGGAGAAGGGGGAGGGAGAGGGAGGGCAAAGAACCTCGTCCAATACAAGCAAGCTTTCTTGTCCCAGGAAACGCATGTATTACAAAACGTTAAAAGAGGAACAGTACGCTGCGCACATAAAAAAAAATATCACATGAATGTTTGAATACCGTAGCAGCGTGGGCCTAACGGCTGCTGTCCGGGCAAAATTGATAAGGAAACAGTGGTTTAGACTTAACAACTACGAAAATGCAAAATAGTCGAAAGCCTGCTGCGCATCCTAAAACTCTGGTGTAAAGAAACAAACAAACGAACAAACAAGCAAACAAGCAAACTAACGAAGAAACAAATAAACCAAACAAACAACACACATTAAAGAGAAATTTTATGAGCATAATAACTGATAGATCCTGTTGCTAAGCAAGGATGCTGAATTTTCAGTAATGAGAAAATACACCACCTCTGTGTACTGGATTTAAATCTCAGACAAATGTCAGCACTGCGCTAAATCTCTGGTTTTTATGCTTTCAATACATATAAACATCTGTACGAAAAAAACATTAAAACATCTTCCGCTTTTGCAGTTTAATCTTAGTCACTTTTGTAGAGCTTTCTTCCCCATTTAAAATTAATAATTGTATGACTTCCGCCAATCTGACAGACTCTATGTTCCTCGTTTTCTGTTCTTTTTCTTTCTTTTTCCTTTCTTTTTCTAAGCAGTTTTTTTTCCTTTCCTCTTGACTAATGTACTTATTGTGTTTTCTTTGAAATGTTACTCTGTAAAGATTATCACTGTGTTAGTATGAAGCAAAGTGTTTGGCGTATGCCTAATAAAGATTTGAACTTGAACTTGAACTTGAACTTGAACCTCATCAATGCAAGATCTGAGTTCCAAATTTGCCGCCATCACATTGTTACGGGATAACAATAGCCGTCTCAGCATACTAATGTTATCAAGTCAATCCCCTCACGTTATTTAAAATTACTCTGCCGATAATTTTTCAAGGACAGTAGCAAAGTAGCATGCCTTACATACTTATGGAAAAAGTGGCCATCACTCGATTAGCCGCCATATTTGCTTAGCGCTTGGCTAACCTAGCAACACCAAACCTAGCAACCGGACCCATCAATTATAAGCGTGATACATAAAGGTAGTGACGTCAGAAAGGCACAAGAACAGCGACGAGGCGCAAGCGCAGCAGAGACAACATAAATTAACGACACAAGTTAAAAAAGAAGCAGAAATAAAACCCCCATTGTGAAACCTAATTATTTTGTTTTTAAATTGCAGCAACCATTGCCAAGAAAACAACATCAATTATTAGAGACAGACATAAAATTTAAAAAAAAAAACAAACCATGAAGAAGGACGGCGTCAGCAAAAATTCATGTAAATATTTTAAAATGTCAAACGAGCTGGGCAGGATCTGGCTACGACTGGTACAGACTCAGTTATAAACACGACATTCATTTTAAAAGTCCATTTACTGTAAGTACCTCGGGAGAGACAGTTCGTTATAACCAACTGACAGGCACACGTAATGATGGCTAGACCAGATCAGTCCATTTGCTAAAAAGCAGCGTCAATCATAGCTGCAAAGGTTCTATTCTTGACGACAGTCACATGTTAACTGCTAGAATCTAATAGTTGTTGGTATGAAAATGCCAAAGGGACCAGATGCTGAGGTATGAAAATTTAAACAGTCCCCACAAAGTTATAACCCGACCAATATGAGGAGGGATTTGGGGTTGATTTCATTTTAAAAGGCCCTGAATGATTGGAACGCTATTATGGATTTAGATAATGGAAGTTTTATCACTCATTTATAAAATTTCTATGGCTAGCTGGTGTGTATGATCACTGTGTTTACAGAGTGAAAAGCCCTGAAGTTTTAGGTAATCGCTTTCCTACCCCCNCCCTCAAAAAAAAACAACAAAAACCCTCATTATCGGATTGGTTTTGGAGCATTATTTCTGGGCGTCAAAATTTTTATGACGAATCTTTGTTAAAAGTCTGTGTATTTTTTTTTTTTTGGAAAAGGGGGGGGGGGGGGGGGGGATCATTACACTTTAATAAGGACGGGGTGGGTGAAATTGCTATCAGAGCCAATAGTGATGAAAACATTACGATCTTTATACCTATAGATAAACAGAACACACTGATGGCGAGGAAGCTTCAGATATGAGGTCGTATACGTGCCTGAAGGAGAAACCCCAACCCGTTGGCGATTGAGTCTCCTCCTCCTCTTCCTCTTCCTTCACCACCATCTCCTTCTTTCTTTCATGTTACTTAACCTTCTTCTTCTGTGTCCCATACTTTCTCTCTCTCTCACTCACTCCAGCCCTCGAAAATAGTGAGTTCACGAAATGGAAACATTTTATACCGGACTTTCCCTTTGTGAAGGAAGAGAATAGAAAGCTGTTCACTATCATTATAAGATGCAGACTATATCTATTCTTTTTCAAGTCATTCCAATAGTTAGAAGCTTGCGCATTAACGATGGGATCTCTTATTATATCTTCTGCATGTTAAACGCTTTTAAGGATGCATAAAAGTAATTCTTACGATCGTAGGAGATCCTATCGATTTTAGACAAGCTCCCAATTCATGGGTAGTGGTTATAAATAAACTGTGTCTACAGCGCTGCCTCAATTTTAGTGATCCAGTAATGTTATCCTACCCTACCCAGTGCACTTACTCCAACAAGGCGACACAACTGACCACACAAGGCATCTGAATGGCTTGTAGTTCAAAGAGGATGGCCCAATGTCGTGGATATGGTTGTAAGTGCAGTCCAAACAAGACTGTTGTTTTCTGTTACCACAACTTGTTGATGGATTAATTTTCCACTTTGTTCTCGCACCTTCCGAAGCTCTTTTTTCATCAGAAAATATGTAGACCTTGATTTGATCCGCACTCATGGTAGATTTTTTTTCTGCCCTGCTTAAACGACAGTTTCTTGATCCTGTTGACAGGAACTTAGCTCGTCACCACATGACGTCACAATCGCTTGTGAGCCCTCATTCGCTTTAACTTCTGATCATAATCGGTTAAGGCATCAACGTTTGTGTGACTACTTGCATTATCACCCTCAATCATCATACAAATGTCATGAACAATAAAAACTATTCCAAAAAATTTTAAAGAATAATATAGTAGAATTGTGCAGAAATGTTTTAACTATTAACTAAAAAAAAAGGCGAAAGTGGAATGAGAACGACACTTTTACATTATTTACAATGAATACAATATCCGAGGCAATCGGGGAAAAATAAGAAAGCAAATATATATGAGAAAGAACGCAACATTTTTTTTTTATATTGTTTTCTCAATTTTCAAAGCCAGCTCACGGATAGCTCATATTTGCCTTGATGTTCTTCCTCCAAAGTTGCAATCAGGCCAAGCAGTCGCAGTTTTTCGCATGGTATCATTCACATTTCATCACGGCTAAAGATAGCATTCACTTTATCTAAAATGTGGACACTATCATAGTTTTTCTGCGCTCCTAGACAAGAGAAAACCATCATGCAGGACTCACAAAATTTAGACCCCCCTCCCCTCCAAGAGGCCATTTCGTCACTCACATTCCAAATTTGTCTTAGTCATAGCTTTGATGCTTAGAGTTGTTTGTATTGCTGTCATCTTTCATTTATCTTTTATTTTCTTTTCCTATTAAAAAATATGTAGAGTTTTGACTCGTTATCATATCCCAACTTTACAGGCTACACCAAATCTGCTTCATTGTTTTGCTTTGAGCAACAGACTGAGAAAGCTGAACTTCTCAAAACCTGAAAACCTGACTTAGGCAAATATAGAATGAGCGTGACGATTTCGAACTTTTCAAGGATTTGTTTCTTTCGAATAAAAAAAAAAGCTTCCGCAATAATTTTATCAGTGATTGTTAATTCACAATTTGTACTTACCCTCGACTGGGTTTCTGGAAGTGATGCGTGGTGACCATGACCTAGTGTAAAGTTTGAAAGCTGCTGCGTTAGGCTGGAATCGGGACTTAGAGTTGGCCAAATAAGTGCAGTGGCTCATCTGGCCTTGAGAAACTACGCCAACTATGAATGTGGTCAAGACGCACACACTGACAAAAAATTCCGAATACGCCATCTCTTGCCTTTTTTGGACTCAGTCTCAAGGTAAAGCGGATGTTTTGATGATGGTAGAGCGCGCGATGGTGATGTTGTTCTTGTTGCTGCTCCTGCTTTTTTGTTGTTGTTGTTTTGTTGTTGTTGTTGATGATGATGAGGAGGACGCTTACGGCGACAACAACTTCCGTGATTTTTCGGTGACTTCTTCTGGCGACTCGGGCAGGAAATCCAGGGTCCCGTAAAGACAGTCCAGACCACGCTGGCTGGCAGAGAAACGCAGCTCGGTACAAGCCTCAGGTGAGAAAAAGTAGATCTTATGTATGGCTCGGCACGCAAAACGTCAAAAAATTGTGACGGGTGACGAGATGACGTCCCTCTTTCCTGCCGGCGACTTCCTGCGTCGTCCGCTGTCCCACTCTACAAACGCTTGTGGCACAACAAAGGGAGCTTATATATATTCTCAAAGGCGAGAAGAGACAGGTCTTATCCCTTTATTCACATTTATTCCCACCGTTTATTTCTCTCCCTTTTCTGTCTTGACCTGCCACCGTTGTGGACTTCTCCCCTGGAAGTTCCTCAAAGAAAAATCCATTCATTGTTGAAACGTGTTACGGAGACCATGAGAATTATTGGTCCGTTGTTCTTTGTCGTTTTGTTTCTGTGTGTCTTTATCCTCTTGAGACTGTGGGCCCGGACACGATTTGCAATACATGGGTGTTCGCGCATTAACGATGGGATCTCTTATTATTGCAAGACTTAGAGCAGTTCGCCGGTGTTGAATGCACCCTTCGTGGCGTTCAACATGCAGCGTTTATGTAATTTTTACGATGATAGGAGATTTCATCGTTAATGCGCAAGTTCTCAGTTATTATCTGTCACGCCTGTATTTGCGTAGTCCTCTCTCCCTGTCCCCCCCGCTGTGCGATTCTTCTCCCCCTCCCCCCTCCCCTACACTACCTCCTTCACTCCACTTATCCCAATCTTGTAGAACGACCACAGCCTTGACTTTTACTAAGTGGGTGGGAAGTCCAGTGACGTTCATTATGAGGTTATAGTAAACTAATAGACCCAGAATCTTCTTCACAAAAAAAAAATCCTTAAAGAGCACATTACCATCCAAGGTACATAGTAAATCAACGGGATTCATTTCTCAACAAAAGAAATAATTGACGATTGCTGTACCCTGGTGGCATATAGTGAAAAAAAAGAAGAATTTTCACTGAGGTTCAAGGTGGTGGTGGGGAGGGTAGGAGGAGGGGAAGAGTGAGTGGGTGAGGAATCCTGAAATAACTCAAGCATAGATGAATTTCTCTGACGCCGAAAAGCCAATGTAGTATCTTGACATCCACACCAGTGGCTAATCTCATACCAACTCTATCAGTCACAGCTACCTGACTTGTTCAACCATAACAAAGCTATCAGTGAAGATTCTACCCTTCTATTGTAGATGATTGTGTCGAAATGTGGTGCCCTCTGCTCTATTCTAATTCATAATAGTACATTTTTCCGCGCAAAGTGCTAAATCGTGCGCCTTTTTTTGTTCTGGACCTTTGGTAAGATTTATCTCAAAACACAATGGTTACTTCACCACTATACCCCACACATGTGTTTGAGAGACTATAATGCACAAAGTGATACGGAAAGGGTGGAAGGGGGGATTTTTTTCTACGGTTAATCTCATTATATTTCTTTGAGAGGGCGCCCTTCTCTTGGTTCGATGTAACTTATTCTTGAGACTCATACAGAAACCTGTCGGTCTGTATGTACAGTAATGTATTTCATCTACATATCTCATCTAGTGTTTAAGTAAAAAAAAACAACTGTGTTTAGTGATAAGGTCAACACCTACAATTGGTAAAAAGTACAATATGGAACGGTTTGGTGTGCAATTTTGCATGCAAAATATACTTAATTAGAAATGAACAGTGCACACTATAGAAAGGCACGTAATCTGCAATAGGAGGGTAGTAAACCACATAAAGATTGATAACCCCTGAGCTCTCCAATAATTTCTGTGTATCCAAGTTTTTGTCTTCATATCCTTATGCTGTGAAAATTGCGCCATCACAATGGTTTAAAAGTTGTATTTGGAAGTAACTTGTCAATGCTAATGATTGGCTGACAGTGCTTGTTGGTACTGTTGTTGTTATTGTTGTTGTTGTTGTTGTTGTGAAGGGTTATGTTATTAATGATGAACTTGTTGTTGACGATGTTGTTTCTGATGTAGCTGCTGCTGATGTTGTTATTGATATTATTAGCAATGTTGTTAATGATGTTCTTAAAACATTGTTATCGATGTAATTATTGGTAAAAATGTTATTGATGATGTTGCCCTCGGAAGTGTTGGTATCTATGTTGATGATAATGTTGTTATTGATACTGTTAATGGGAATATTTCTGTTGAATTATTGTTGGTTAAGTTGTGTTGGTGTCGTTGTTGCTTGGCTTTCAATCAAGGACTTTACATACAACTTTAACACTTCAAGAAGTACAAACAGAAATTCTGTAAGATCTTAAACTCAAGAATCGAAACAGGAAATCGAGGAAGAAGAATACCGATGTCTGATGAAACTGCAGATATTATTAACTTTGATTTGCTTATCCATTCCAGTTTCCTGACTCATGACTTGGAACACAAATTTCCAGGAGACAATAAAACTTACAACAGAGCTTAGAAGACTAAATGAGAGACGCTGTAAGATGTTGTAGATGAACTTTTTAAGTGTAATTAAAAACTTGACCCTGGTAGCGGTGAAAATTACACAAAACAATAAACAAGTTTTAAACAAAAGTCACAGGAACGCTGTTCTGTCACTTTTATTTTGAGTAAGACCGCAGCAGTATAAATTTATGTTATTCATCCTGAAACATTAGTCATCATGCAGTATTTTTTTTACGTGGGGTATAGAAAAAAGCAGTCAGTCCGCAAAGCCATAATTTAGATATTTTTAGTACTTTTGACTCAGTGAGAGGTTTTTTGAAGACTCTACTAATGTAGTGGAATGCGTATATTTTGAGAAGACACAGTTAACATGGGAACGAACATGTTCTCTGTCATGTAAAATAGATGATGATGGACAACCAGTTTCAAGGATGACAGGAGGAAAGGAAAGATACCGCTGGACATGTGACTGATATTCATTGAGAGACAGGTACTGTAATTTTATATACTCTGCACGCTGTTGTATGAAACTCAGTTTAAGGTAGAGAGAACGGGTCCGTAGCGTCCGCCGTTTTGGCAGAGAATTCGTAGAAAGAAACTCTACTGAAGATAGATTTCAACCGGTCATTTCGTCAGAGGAGTAGAGAGTAAGCGGGAAGATCTTGAGAGATTATGCCAAATGACGTCATTTAGTCTCAAAAATTCAATAATACAGATCTGATCCAAGGTCAAGAATCCTTCATTTCGCTCGTAATCACAAGGATTAGATAGCCAAAAAGAAAAAAAAATGATATCGTAGTAGTAGCAACCTGAAAACAGAATCCTTCCAGAGAGAGGACAAGTCATGGCGCATGGAGAAGAGGAAAGGGGAAAAGAGGNGGGGAGAGAGGGTGTGGGTAGGAAATGGAATGCTAACAACGACTGCAGGAATACAAACCACGCCCCGCCGACTGGCAGCCTCTCAGTACTGAAATACTTCAGAGGTTGCGAATTGACGATGGAATCTCTTCCAATCGTAAGAATTACATTTTAGAGTTTGCGCATTAACGACGAGATCACTTTATATTGTAAGAATTACATCAACGCTGCATGTAGAGCGTCGCTAAGAGTGTATTCAGGGCCGATGCACTAATGCATCTTTCACCATCGTAAGAGACCCCATTGTTAACGCGCAAGCTTTCGGTTATATCTAGGCTGA
The DNA here is from genome assembly GCA_033807755.1 of Ellobium chinense. Classification (NCBI taxonomy): domain Eukaryota; kingdom Metazoa; phylum Mollusca; class Gastropoda; order Ellobiida; family Ellobiidae; genus Ellobium; species Ellobium chinense. Next base: position 800,457 of record JAWQUT010000083.1, on the reverse strand, counting down.
ACGCGACTAAACACAGGGTACATTAAGCATCGAACATTAACGGTGGTAACAAAATATCATTTCGATAATGTGCAAATTCTCTAGTAAAGTAAAATGGAGAGGGTCAATAAAATGGAGAGTGTCAACACCCGATTCACTCATTGTCCGAGTAGGGCCACCCTACTAGTCCACTACTACTCATAAGAACTACTACTTAACAGCATCACCTGCGTCGTACATATCCCGCTCGAGCTAAATTCAGGGCTAAGATAAGCAATGTTTTTTTTAATGTGTGATTATTGTGATACCTGTATTTCTACAGATAGTAAGACCTGTCTGTAATGTTCTTATTTCTCGTAAAATACGATGCCGACAGGCATACACAACCATAGAACTTTACTTTTCTCACATTCAACTTGCTATATTCATCCATAATTAGAGGCATTAAAAATGCATTTTGTTCCTTTCAAGGCTGTCAACAAACCAACATCCAAACTCCAGCCCATGTCTGAATTATCACCCTAACCGCGAAAGATAATGCATCGTCCCGGGAAAACTGTCATGATTCGAAAATACCACCCAAATTACCAAGTATCACTATTCGAGTACGTTTTGCCGAATATAGAAATACATCCAAAATTTTTAAAAATCCATTATCTCACTTTATCTCACTTTTTATGCCCATGTTTTCACCGGATATGCACCTTAGCCACCCCTCCTTGTTAGGCGTCAAGAGTTATTTTTTGCCTCAAACTTAGTTACAATAGTCTTCCTGCGGGAGGATGTAATGCATCACTAACATCGCCTCTATCATCCAGTCCTGACCTTCCCATCATTATCTGTCATCCATCTAAACCTTTCACTCTTTTGCAAACACTTGTGTACGACGGACCTTTCAGAAACTGTCCTTTGTCACCAGTGGTAGACCTTGAAATAGGACAACGACGTTCTAACTGGCACTGTGTGGCATTTGGAAGAGCGGGGTGCAGAGCATGTGTGAAAAGACAGATCACTACACAAATTACCAAGACAGACTCTGCCCTTGTAGCAATCATCACCGTGCTTGTTAAAGGGACCCCTGTTTGTTCCTTAAAACAGTCGTGGCTTCTGACAGTTGGTCTCCGTGGACAGATTAAGCTATGTGGTGTCAACATGGGGTNGGGGGGGGGGGGGGGGGGGGGGGAGCTAGTGCTCATAATTATACACATACACCCTCATCCCATAAAAAAAGAAAAATGATCTTAAAGCTCAGTAATTACAGGATTCAAATCTTATTCAGCTGAAAACTGACATACATTAAATACACTATTGTCTATCAGTCCTGCAAATAACTATTTAATACTAATAGATCTAGTTGCGTAACACACACACACACACACACACACACACACACACACACACACACACACACACACACACACACACACACACACACACACACACACACACACACA
>JAWQUT010000083.1:773698-784166 GCA_033807755.1 Ellobium chinense | reverse complement strand
TGTGTGTGTGTGTGTGTGTGTGTGTGTGTGTGTGTGTGCGTGTGTATGTGTGCGTGCGTGCGTGCGTGCGTATGTGTGTGTGACAAAGTCCACATTCTCTTCTCACGCATAAACAATGTAGACCTAAGCAATGCTGGGGCTTATGTGAGCTTACTCCAAACAGCCAAGGCAAGCTTTATGAGGCTAAGGGTTAATACTGGCCTGTCATCAACCACTGTAAGTGTTAGCCCAGTTTGCGTGTCGTGACACAATAATGGGAGATAATCCAAACAAGTAGATGGCCAGCTGTAAAAGGGGTAAAGAGTTATAATTATTGTTACCTACGACTTCAACCATAAATGTCTACCACTCATCATATCCTGCACCACAAAATCTCGTCGTTGTTTACCACTTCTCCTCCCCCCTTCTCTCCCTTGCCCACCGCCAACACCACCACTCAACCCTGCCATTTAGTTATATATATTATTAATAAAACGCTTCAGCCAAATTTGTGTCACAGATTTCTTGAGAACTACGTAACGTAAAAACATGCGGTTTTCATCTAAATTCGTAGAAAAATACACAAAAAGTAACTATACACATCAGTCCTCTTTATTTCTTTTACCCATTTTACCAAAAAAAGAATGTGTATAGCAACGAAATACAATCTCCAATAGATCTTTTCAATCCGCCCGATTCGCCAATCGTCTAACTTTTTCACGGAGTCTAATGCATTCGTCTATGATGCGTTCTGGTGCGCTCGGTATTCCCTGCTGGTGCGTTCCCTGCCTGCCCATTTGTAAAATGGGGTGTTAGTCTTGTTTAGTATAAGTTAGTTGAAGAGCTGAGTGGAATACAAAAGCAGAGAGTGAGATTGGAGCTCTCTGTACGACTTAACCGGTAAGACGCTGTTACATAATGGAGAGATTTTATGGTCCAATCTTTTATGGTCCGTTACGGCAAATGTAAGGCTGCGTATGTTACACTGTCTGGTCATGTCCACCACAGAGCTCGTAACAACTAACAATGGTCTATCAAGATGTGAAATGCACGCAACACCAGGAAATATCATATTGCCCACGTCTGTTTCAGCAATACTGGTCCGTAAAGAATCCGAACTTGAAAATAAAACCTCTCTGTTACACCATCTAGTGAACGCCCAAGGAATCCTTGCCAACTGACGTGCCTAAGCTCAGGAGAAGTCATAGAGTTCCGTATTCGTTCCTTTTAATTTAATCCTTGTTCTTGAAGACTTTGAATGGTTAACACTTAAGAAAATCCTTTCCTGAACCTGGCAGCTGTTCTTGACTACTGCATGCTATTGTCCCATTATTAAGTGAAGCAGTGTGGCAAAACAGTTACGGAGTTGAACACGAGATCTAGAGAGAGTGGTTTCTATTCCCGATTATGGTCTTGTTGTAAGTACCTGGAAGCATTACATGGATATTTTCTGTAGTCAGCTCTTCTCTAATTCGGTACCCGATTATAGGCAGCGAAACTCTAGTAAACACATACGAGGACACCAACAATTAATTGTTCTGATAAAGCCAAAAATTAAAAAAAAAAATTCCACGAGGCTCAACTAGGCGAGCCGAAGCTTCCACATGGCTGAACGAAGCTAGCACCGTCCTATTATGATACATCGCAATTTCTGTTTTCTAATCGCAAAAAGTGTTTACCAATAACTATTTTTCTCCTCAGTCATCTACACTTTTGAGCCTCATTCTGAGAATATAGCAAATACAGGATTGTTTCTTCTGGCTGACAGATCTGGAAAGTGAATTTGACAGGATTCTACACTATATAAAGATTTGTAAAGTAGAAATACATTAGAGTAATTGTTTACTGCATCTGCAACGTAAATAAACGTTGTCTATTATTATAAAGCTCTTATTATGACAATAATCACAATAATCTTTCATCTGTAAACAGTAGTAAATATATTGTCCATGCAGTAGGACATTGTTTGTTTTGAAATAGGCAAAGATCTTTAGTTTTTAACCATCTTTCTTTTGCAAAGTTTAAAGCCAAGAGAGAACTAAGAAGGAAGAAGGAACCATAGAGATGGTATCAGACAGATGACAGGAATGTTTCTACAACAATCAAGACACTAAGCCTCCTCTCACATACAAATTAAAAATACGTCTCAGATATTCAGTGTACACGAATTAAACAAAAATACTCAGGACCTATTTCATTTTGTTCAAACGCTGATGTTTCCATTTCAGCATCTGATATTCACATATATATTATATTTCAGGGTTATAATTAAGGTTTGTGACACCTATTAGAAGGGCAAATCACTGATTGTGTACAAACCAATTAATCCGCTAATATATAAAATCCCCCTTTTTTGGGGCCCTGCCAGACAGTGTTAGGGTGTAGAAATATGTAAAATGACCTGTGATCTAAGTAAAGCACCTAATTTTAAAGTTTCAGGTACAATTTGAGCCTTCTAGATAAAAAAANTTGTTTCTTCTGGCTGACAGATCTGGAAAGTGAATTTGACAGGATTCTACACTATATAAAGATTTGTAAAGTAGAAATACATTAGAGTAATTGTTTACTGCATCTGCAACGTAAATAAACGTTGTCTATTATTATAAAGCTCTTATTATGACAATAATCACAATAATCTTTCATCTGTAAACAGTAGTAAATATATTGTCCATGCAGTAGGACATTGTTTGTTTTGAAATAAACAAAGATTTCTTTTGTAAAGTTTAAAGCCAAGAGAGAACTAAGCAGGAAGAAGGAACCATAGAGGTGTTATCAGATAGATGACAGGAATGTTTCTACAACAATCAAGACACTAAGCCTCCTCTCACATACAAATTAAAAATACGTCTCAGATATTCAGTGTACACGAATTAAACAAAAATACTCAGGACCTATTTCATTTCGTTCAAACACTGATGTTTCCATTTCAGCAGCTGAGGTTCACATATAATCATATTTCAGGGTTATAATCAAGGTTTGTGACACCTATTAGAAGGGCAAATCACTGATTGTGTACAACCAATTAATCCGCTAATATATAAAATCCCCCTTTTTTGGGGTCCTGCCAGACAGTGTTAGGGTGTAGAAATATGTAAAATGACCTGTGATCTAAGTAAAGCATCTAATTTTAAAGTTTCAGGTACAATTTGAGCCTTCTAGATAAAAAAAAAATGTGTAGGCCTATGTATTCGCACGCGGTCAAAACCAGCCAAATGAAAAATTGGGGACCAAATCAGAATTTGAGGTGATCTTTTTCGAAAGACATCTGTGAAAAATTTTGGGCGTTGACCCCCCTTTTTCTTCCCGTTAAAAGATCGAGCAAAAGATGTACTTCAACCTCCATGGAAGAAATTTCCCCAAATCACGGTGGTATATGTAGAATGACACAAAATGTTAATAGGGCCAACAGAAGAAAAAAAAAACAATAGGTGTCAAAGACCTTAAAATTAACGTGCAAAGGGAAGTAACTTTGTTCCTCAACCATCTACAATGATTATCGTGTGTGTGGTATGCCACAGGGTTCACACAGTGCCAGGTAACGAAATGAAACCTTTATAGCTCAGTTTTGTGGAATGAGGTAAAAAAAAGACTTAGTCAAAATTTGAGTCATATCGGTCCTTTAAATTTTCTTTCTAATGCCCAACTATTTTTTTTTCTATCTTTGGTGGTATCGGATCTCCCTAGAACAGTAGGTCAAGTTTCTCAAACACAAGGAACGCCAACTCTAAAGTCACTTACTGACCGTTTTACGCTTTAAGGCTATATGGATTTGAGAATCAATAAAATTATTACCATACTAATCCTTGCAACGTTTTTTGCTTGTGCATAAACATTCTATTTGATATAGTCTACTTTATATTATAAATAATCTTCTTGCACGTTACGAATTTTTGCCAATCGAAATAAAAAACATTGACGTCGTCTTAAAGAGTCAAAACTCTTCCATGTGCTTAAGTACGATATAAGGTAACCACAGAATAGTTATGCACTCCCAATATTCGGATGGACCTCGTTACCTCTAACTTCATTTACTCCAAAAACTTCTTGTTTTCGCTGATTCCAAACCGTCTGTATCCTAGATCAAATGTAACTTTCGACTTCAAAAATCCTGCAAACTCCAAATTATGAACTGACTCTTTAGTATTCGTGTCAATCGGGTACTCCCATCTACATGTTTCTCAGAGTACTTATGGCCACAGACATACATCTAGCAAGAATTTCATCATAATTTGAATATGATGCACGTAATACATGATGATAATGTATAATGAACACGTATACTGACCAAAATCTTCCAGCAGCTGGTCTATCCTTAACCCATCTACCTTCACAAGCACCAGCGACTTACGGTACAAAGAAAACAAAGGAGAGATGTCCCTCCTTGCTTGTACCGTCTGCCTCTTGTTACGGATGACGTATGACAAGTGGCAATCTGAAGACATCTCTTAAGTATGTTTGGGTTATAAGTACTCTGCAATTTACTGGTGACAGTAAGAATTAAGCCTGCACAGCGTTCTGCCATTTCTCAGCAACGTTCCCATTTATTTGCTGGAGGTTATGTCCATCTCTCTTCCTACAGTACATTTTTCAACAAGCACCAACACTCCAGTCATTTCCGTAATAGTTAATATTACTGTGACTCTTCACTACTCTCAGGAAGACCTGTATCCTCTCTCTCTCTCTCTCTCTCTCTCTCTCTCCTCTCTCTCTCTCTCTCTCTCTCTCTCTCTCTCTCTCTCTCTCTTTCCACGATGATCGTGTGGTAAATATAGATTTAAAGAGGTGGGTCGCTTATTTTGATCTCCTTAAAGCCGGGTATTTAGTCAACAAAATAATTTCCTCTATTACCTGAGACAACGTCCAAGAGCTTATAGGTTTACCATAGAATTGGCTTGAATGTCAACACTCACTGAAACAGGGTGCGTGGAGTGCGGATTAAAACAAGAAAAGTGACTTGTGCGCATGAGTATTAGAGTTAATGCGACCATTTAAAAATACCTCGGTGAAAACATTATATTTCTAATACCAACAAAAGACAGAAACACACAGTACTAGTTGTGCTTGTAGTGATGATGAAGGTTGTAACAGTGGTGATGGTAGTGGAAGTAGTGATAGCGATGGTGATGGTGATTGTGGTAGAAGAAGTGGTATCGGTAGTGGCTTTGGTGATGGTAGCGGTGTGGTGATGGTAGTGATGATGATAATGGTAGTGGAAGTGGCAGCAGTGAAGGTGGAAGTAGCGGTGATGGTGAAAGTAGTAGTGGAGGTGGTGGTGGTGGTGATGGTGGTGTAGTGGTGGAAATGATGGTGGTGGTAACACTCTTGGTGCAGTAGTAGTGATAGTGGTGGTAATAGCGGTGGAAGTAGTTGAGGTGATCATAGTAGTAGTAGTAGTAAAGATGATGGTGGTAGTAAAGATGATGGTAGTAAGTAGTCTTGGTGGTAGTAGCAATGCTGGTGCTAGCAGCAATGATGGAAAGGTACTTGTAAATAAAGCACCAGCAAGAGTGGTGCCTGTATAATAACTAATTAATCCCCGAGCACATTTGCACCATCACTTGGGCCAATGAATTATTAATTCCTTACTTGCCAGTGCAAAGAGCGCACGGTAAGCTCGAGCCCCGGTCTTTCATTTTTCTTAACCCGTGAACTAGAGCCTAATTTGCTAAAAATGTGTCGACTATCCGAGTCGATAATAGCAGAGTTAAAAATCTGTCCTCTGGACAGATTGTGTAGAAATAATTGTAGAACATAAAACTACACCGCAAACGTTGTGAGATACATCGGTGAATTTGTTAAATAAAGATTTTTGGCAGGCAGCTCTTTTCAAGGGTCTAAGCGGATTCCGTTTCTGCGAGCAGTTGATATGCAAAAGAATGCCAAATTTTGGACCCCCTTTTCATGTAAACTGAAATTGCGAAATTTTTTTCCAAAGGACCCCTACTGAAAACAGTAAAGAATTTTACCACAGTGGTGGCTCCAGACTTACAGACTAGTCCGTGCCTTTTCGGAACATTAATGTAGTCTGAGGAGAATATGTTGTCAAATGCCCCAAAGAGGCATTTTCAATTAGGTTCCTGCAACCTACAAGATTTATAATTTTTTTAAATAAATTTCTTGTCAACAAAGATGTACTGTCGAATTTATCATCTCTCTCCCGCCTTGTGTTGATTGTTATTTCAACCGCCCGTATACCGTCCAGTTCAGTCTGAATATGACCAAAACACTAGTTAAACCTATGGAAATCCAGAGGTATTTCCAAAACCTTTGTTTGCAGGAAATGATAGAATTTCCTGACACTCACGTGTATGACTGAGAGGAAAATGCAAGCCTTCATTATTATAGTGTTGAACCCTCTTAACGCAACCATGGTTTAACACAACACTATAGCTTCACCGCCAAATACAACTAGACTAGATGGAATATATCATGTTCATAATTCTCTTCACTGACAACAACAACAACAACAACAACAACAACAACAACAACAACAACAACAACAACAAACCACAACAACAACAAGGACTGCAACAAAAAATCACCAACAACAATAACAAGTACCACTACTACTACTAATACAGAAACAACAACAACAACAACAACAACAACAACGACGACAACAACAATAACAGCATTAACAATCATCAAAGACTAGAAAACGCCAACAAATCGCTCACATAATCAGTCATTCATGTGACTAAAACTCACGAACACAGCTTGGTTTTATCCCCGTAGACAGAAAGTATGATCTAGATCTAGTACAGGGGACGCAAGTGCACATCCCATGTCGTCTTGTAGAGCGTCTCCCTCCCTCTTGAGTCACCTATTATCATTTCCAGCGGCCTGCTCGATCTTCGAGCCAGAGGCGTTTCCACGAAACAGGATTTCAAATTCCGTATTTGTAATTTCAGGGGCGTTGCCCCGGAATAGTTGTTCATGTTTTATCATTTCAAATTCGGCACCTCCTTGTCAGATGCGTTTTCCTAAGATGGTCTTAGCACTTCAAATTACATAGTCAATACTTCTGCACCAGGAGCGTCTCCTGAGATAGTCGTGTCATTTCAAATTGTCTCTGTATCAGGGACATTTCGAAAAGATGGTATCACATTTTGTATCTCCACATCATTCTCATCACAAGTATTTCTCAAGGATATCATTACCATTTCAATATCTGTCGTTGTATCATGGCTGATGCCCCAACTTTAACATCGTCATTTCCAGTTCGTATCTTCATATCAGGGGCGTAGCCGAAAGGCAGTATTAGGTTTCAGTTTCTTTTATGATGATGTGATATGCCGTACACCGTTTGAGTTAATAAGATAAGATAAGATAAGATAAGATAAGATAAGATAAGATGATATTTTATTGTCCAGAGGCACATTTGGCTCGCTTTGCATGACAATTTCACAGTATTTCTTAACGATATTACATTTCACATACGTGCATTAAGGGGAAAAAATATACTGAATTACAAAGGTGCACCACGCCCGCTACACGCACACACTCATTCATTCATAAAGCCACAATATTCTTTGACAGGGGAAGATGGAGGTCTGAACCGACAATGCCATTATACTTAGTGTTATTTAAAGCAACAAAAATTATGAGAAGTATACAACTTACTACATATAACTGCACGATTAAAGTTTGTATGGACATCTTTGCTTGGCCTTGACCAAGTCTTTGGTCAAGAATATACGCATCTTAGTTCTGCCTTCATGCTAAGGTTGTAATGTTAAATTGAAAATGAAAAAAGGACTTAGTGTTCCCGTATGGAAATTAGTTCACAATGCCATACAGTGACATTCTTAATACATACACAATGAACAGGATACATTATGCATTTATATACATACATATATATACATACTATCATGAATGGAACACAAAACACAGTGTTTGCTGGTCGTCTCTGGTGCAGTGCCCAGTTCCACTCAGCTCTAAATCCAGGTACTCATTTACACCACAGTCGAGTGGGGAAAGGGAAGTGAAGTTCCTTTCCTACGGACACTGCCACATTAACCGTCCGGCCCAAGAGCCGAATACACAAAACTCACTTTTGACGATCTTCAGTTTCTGGGCACGGCTTACAAACCACCCGGCCATGCTGTCTCCAAGTTCGTGCTCATATTCCACGCATACAGTTTATTCCTATACCAGTGTCCATCTGCTCCGTATCTCTTCCCTTGTCCATCGCCTGTCGGCGTCCCTCCCCCTAACCTCCCCCCCCCCCNCCCCCCCCCCCCCCTCTTCCTCCACCCTCCAAGGCTCCTCCAGATCCTGAAGAGCTTCATAATCACACCCGGGGATGGGGAATTCCGGACCCATGTCGGTAAAAGCTTCGGTTCCTTGTACTTGCGGTCTTACTGGACAACTCTAAGGATCCAGGGATTCCAACAGATACTCGCCAGTTTTTCTTAAGAATACATTAAGTAAAAAAAAAAAAGACTGATCAAGTCCGTTTGTCCACCATTTTGTTACGGAAGTATATGAGTTTGGTCAGGAAACTTTTCGATGAAGTTGTGCGACTGACCACGTTCTGGTGGCGTTCTGTGGTATATCTTGAGATAAATGCAGGGCATCATGACTGTCACCTACATTCCGAGGGTCTTAAGAAGCAGGATGTACAATGACCTCAGAAGAATCGAGAACGCGTCAAAAGCTTGAGAAGAAAGGTAAGTATCTACTCATGGACCTTAGCGTCGTGCTCTTCCTCTTCATGCAACTGGATTTTTTTTTTTAGGAAAAAAAAGGGAGNGGGGGGGGGGGGGGGGGGGGAGGGGTGTACTAACAGGAGACTCTAGGAGACTATAAATCCTGGCAAAAACCAACCAGTCAATCGGGACCCATCATGACAAAAGCGTTTTACTTGATTGGCTTAGAGCAATACTGGATTTTTCTGTCCTACGGCGCCTTTCAGTTCCACAATCCAAGACTGTTCCACTTAATCTCACATTTGACTTAACTGCAGCTGTGATTGATACTTAAAAAGAATGTTTATCTTACAGAACTGGAACATTTACAGCGCCCTTCCGTTTAACCGCATGTTCATTCTATGCTCATCTGATGTTGTCATTACGTGGGATCCACCACTTAGACACTTCATTTTGAACTAATCTTACGTCATTCATGTCGAGATTATTCTCCCTCGGTCAGGGATGAGGCTTTCAGGATGCCAAGAGAGACTCAGAGGTTGTCTAAAATGTTGTTATAAAATGAACTTGTAAATATGGGTGCCTCATCATTCAACTTGGATGTTTTCTTGTCTTCAACGTGGCAAAATTTCATAAATTTTAATCATCCATTTACTTTGTTAGCCTAGATTACTTTGACCTTAGCGTGAAAGGCCTGGAAGTATTGCTTGCTACATCGTGGCAAGGGAGTGGTGTTTGTGAAATCATGTATCTGTTATCCAGCATGAAACACAATAGAGAGATTTCGTTTACACTCCCTTAGGCATGCGCACCCGGCGTTTATCATTTATTAATCTTCATTCTTTAAGATATCTTGCCATGTATACGACAACTGAAGCCAACTTCCTGGCAAAGTATAATCTCTCTATTAGCGCTGGACATGCAAATTTTGTGCCATTCCAACAGGATTTTGAACCAGGTTCCAAATGTAGAATCAAGGTTTATGGCGAAAAGAAAGAAGGCAGAACAAAAGAATGAGAAAGAGATATGAGCGAGAGAAAGGGGTAAGAAGAGATACAGCAAGGGAGAAAAGGATAAAGAAGAAGACGAAAGTATGAATGAAGAAAGAGCTTCAAACAAAAGAGAGGGAGAACAAGATGAGCTTGTAAGACGAAGGGACCACAGATCTGTAGTTTTATTCTGTGTGAGAGAGAGAGAGAGAGAGAGAGAGAGAGAGAGAGAGAGAGAGAGAGAGAGAGAAAGAGAGAGACAGAGTGAGAAAGAGAGAAAGAGAGAGAGAGAAAGAGAGAGAAAGAGAAAGAAAGAGAGAGAAAGACAGAAAGAAAGAAAGAAAGAAAGAAAGAAAGAGAGAGAGAGAGAAAGAGAGAGACAGAGAGAGACAAGGAGCGAAAGAGAGAGAGAGAGAAAAAGAGAAAGAGAAAGACAGAGAGAAAGAAAGAGATAAGAGAGAGAGAGGGGGGATAGTCGGATACTTGATTTATGTCTCTGAACTTAGTACCTTCTCATGGTTCAGTTACCTGGAATGGAGAATCACAGCTACGGGGAGTTAACTCGCTTGACCGCAGCTACTTACGGTTACAGACCTGTAATAGGATTGGACCCTTTTTTCCTCTATGGGCTATATTAACATTTTGAGCTGCCCTCTGAACCCAAAGTTTTAGCTTTCACCCAGACCCATACCAGATTGAAGCCCATTATGTGGCCCAAATTTTAAGACTTACCCAACCCTAGCAAGCCCATTGAAATTTTGAGCTTGGTTGCTATTTGTAAACAGACCCTACATTTTTCACTGGTCAATGCCAAACCCCTCCTCTTCCGCCTGAGCACACCCTTGA
>JAWQUT010000083.1:732840-772247 GCA_033807755.1 Ellobium chinense | reverse complement strand
TCAAGGGTGTGCTCAGGCGGAAGAGGAGGGGTTTGGCATTGACCAGTGAAAAATGTAGGGTCTGTTTACAAATAGCAACCAAGCTCAAAATTTCAATGGGCTTGCTAGGGTTGGGTAAGTCTTAAAATTTGGGCCACATAATGGGCTTCAATCTGGTATGGGTCTGGGTGAAAGCTAAAACTTTGGGTTCAGAGGGCAGCTCAAAATGTTAATATAGCCCATAGAGGAAAAAAGGGTCCAATCCTATTACAGGTCTGTAACCCTATTACGACACTGTCCAGAAGAGTATTATCCCCTTATGAGACCATATTGATTGGTGTACAGCGCCCAGGTGAGGCAGCAGCTGTCATAAAGAGGGTGTGAACGAATGTCGTAAAACAAAATGAATGTCGTAAAACAAAATGAATGTCGTGAAAGCAGCACAAGGGTGAAATGTTGTTGTTGTCAACAACAGACCGCGACCAACACTTTCCATCTCGCACGAGACACCAAAAGGAACTTCAAATGACATTATTTTTGTTTTTAAATACAATCCCACCCACTTAATAACGTAACTGTCTACTTGGTCGGCCTTTTCGCTTAATTGCAACAGCTTTGAGATTTGAATTTCATGTATTCAGAAGACCCGCATACTTATTTTAAGAACCCGTCCCGGGTCTCACACCCTTAATTTTTTATTCCTGCATCAAAACTGATCTACGATATAAAGCGTCTCATAAGCTGGACTTCATAAAGTAACATTGTATTATTATACCATTATACTACAGTATAATAAAGCCTCAACGGTTAAAGGATGGTTCCAAGTCCAGCATGACAAATTTCAAGATTATTTCATGCAAGTACTGCAACAGGTCATGCCTATCAAACATTGGAAGGATCAGTCTAGGAACCCCACAAGAATGGCTCTTCGCTGGAAACCACAAGGGAAAAAGAAGGCTGGGAAGGCAAACATCATGGAAAAGAACTGGTTTAAGAACTGCGCTCCAGCAGTGGTGAGACGTGAAATTCCACCTTGAAGACGGCGTCCATGACGGTCCACTGGGTCGGCTTTAAGAAGCGACAGGATTTAGTAGTTATGGGAAAGTATGAACAGAGAATGTAGAGATTTTAGAGACTAGACTTTCATTTCCATACCCTTCTTCCCCCTCTCTCTCTCCACCAACTCCTCCTCTTTCTCTTTCTCATGAATACACAGACTTACAAATTTACAGCACAAAAATGTCCTTGAATCCAAACAGAGTCAGGGCCGTTTCCTGGCATATCCTATCTCAGCTCTCCTCACCCCTCCCCCACTCACCGCCCCTCCACACACACACATACACAGACGCATCCCTCCCTACGTCATGGTAGTTGTCAGTAAGCCTACTTTTCAAAAAAAAAAATATTAAGTAGCGTAACCGTCCGCTGAAAATGAACATGAAAATGCACCTTGGAGTAAATAAGAATAGAGGAGTGAGTATGATGAGCGATGGTCTCGGAATTTTTGCTTGGTTTGGGGGGNGGGGGGGGGGGGAGGAGGGGGGAGTGAGAGTAGGGAGGCAACGGTTTCTGTACAGTAAAGTTGTTACAGCTCTGACTATGACACAGATTTCACGACGCATGCGCACTAACTACCGCCGTCTCATAAACCGTACTTTGCCTGGAACCCTGGCCATCCATCAAAGTCTTCCCGACTGTGTCCCCGCCACTTCTTGAGACAACAAAGGAATGTAAAATGCACCCTATGCGGCAAATTTATGACGTGAAAATAAATAAACTGGCGACTCTTGTTTACTCTGATGAGCGCCCATTTCCCATAACTGTCCTTAATATGGTGTTAAGTGTTAAAAAATGAGAAAACTTGCTTACATCTTTCGAAACAATAATGAACATGGGAATCCATTTGGGTTTGGAAATAATTCTTATACAGTCTATTCCGCTTTATTTCAAATCTATGGAAGCATGAAAAATGACGATTAAACAAATACAACCAAAGGGCTTTTTTTCTTCTTCTTAAGCTTCATTGTAAATTACCTTCTGAGAGCTCTTGTGATTTCTTGAAAAGAGTGATTAGACGGATTGTGATTAAATTGAGACGACTGTACATCATTATTATCAGGCTTAACATCATCCTCATCATTGCCACCATCATCATTGTGAACAGCATTCTAGATCACTATCGTTTGATACAATCCAATGATGAACTGCAAGAGAATAAATGGCGCTGATGATGATGATGACGATGATAATAATAATAATAACAATAATATAATCAACAACAACCACAATTATATATAGTAAGATAACAACAACAATCATAGTAATATAATAACAATAATAATAACAACAGCATTAATAGTAATAATAACATAATGATAATAATAATAGGATAATGGACTAAGGTATGGATTATGTAACATTTACGCAGTTCATAAGTAAGTCATAATACACATTCTTTAAATATGACAGCCTATGCGATCGTTTTCGTCGATGCCTAGTTGCGCATTGGTCTTGGTCTGTCTATTCAAAGATGTTTTACGTTTTTTTTTAAAAATTAATTCTTCTTTGTGAACGTTTATGTAACTGCCAGATATCGCTTTCAACTGGCGGACATAAATGATATTTCTTTGATCAGAGTTCTCTGGTCAAAATCGCACCAGGCTTTGTTCAGCTTTTCTTTGTTATGTTGGCTGCCAGCGACTGTATGGTCTGTTAGTGTTCAGGCATGGCAATCCCAATCGCAGAATGGGTGTTGTTGCCAATAATTATACTAGAATAAGTTAAGAGGTTGAGCTCATAAAACCCTCAAGCATATTATCATCACACATTCGCCTACACGAAAATCTCACGTGCCACCATTATGATCAGTGCTGACTTGCGTAGCGGCAATACTTTTTTTTTCTTCTATTTAAGAAGACATTACTTTAAAAAAATGAAACTCTTCTTTAGAACAGTTCAAGTTGTTGATTTGAATATACTGAAAGAATAGTTGCGTTACAGTCTTGGTCACAAGTCACGGGACAAAGGTCGCACCATGGTTTGTTGTTAGTGGTCAGTACGCCTATGCCCCGTCCTATCAGAAATGGGGTCTTTCTAAATCGTAACACTATGGCCACCGGGCAAGTCGGCATTGACGAAATGGTGGTATGTCAGATTTTAGTGTTGTAGGTTGCATTTCAATGCATAGATCCAGGTATGAAGATGCCAATGTTTGTTTTCACTGTTAACTATTATAAGGTTTATACCTCTCATTAACTTATCCAGGGGTCCCGGGCCAAACTACTTTCCACACATGTTGTTTAGCTCTTAACTAAATTTGGACACAAAGAAAAAAAGAAAAATGCCCCTGAACCAGTTAGATTTTGAAAATTTAGGCAGTGAAGCAGACTACCTAAAGTGGTCTTTTTACTCAGTAAACGGAGTAACCTTACCCACCTAGCAACAACCATAAATTTTATACTTGAGTGACCAAATCCCACCTATTCTGAGTTTACACATGTATGTGCACCTATCTAACCCTTTGAAATTCAAATCCAATCCCTTTCCCCTCCCCATGGCCAATTTTCTGATTTTATAGGGACTATTTATTAAAATTACAGATTTTTATGTCAGGTGCTATTGGTATCTTCATACCTTTAGGTGTTACATAAATGCACTCCCTTAGTTCTGTTAAAGTATGATTATTATTAATATCATTATAATAACCACAATCTTTCCCTGCCCCTCCCACTCTCTTTTTTGTATGATCCATGATTCGGGCGTTGTTGTAATCGTGAGGCTCTATTATCCTCGCTCCCGGGCGCCCACTCCCTCTTTCAATGCCGTCCCCCAACAACAACCTCCTGGTCCATCCTAGTAATAAATGTCTGGAATAGATCACTGCAATTGATCGCTCTTACTGTGGTTGTTCAGGTGCTTTACTGCTGGAAGGTAGTGTGGCCGTGTGACTTATGAGTAGTTCTTACGATCTTAAAGTATGAAGATGCCAATAGTACCTAGCAAAAAAAAAAAAATATGCGATTTTAAATAGGCCCTATAAAATCAGAAAACTGGCCATGAGGAGGGGATAGGGGCTGGATTTGAATTTTAAAGGTAGATAGGTATAAATACATGTGTTGACTCAGAATAGGTGAGGTTTAGCCATTCACGTATAAACTTTGTGGTTGTTCACTAAGTGAAAAAGCCTAAAATATTAGGTAGCCCGATTCACTGCCTAAGTTCTCAAAATCTAATTGGTTTAGGGGCATTTTTTCGTTGTGTCAAAATTTGGAGGAAGAGCTAAACAACATGTTTGCAAAGTATTTTGTCCTGGGATCCCTGGATAAGTTAATCAGAGGTATAAAACCATATATAGCCACAATGAAAAAAAAATATTGGCATCTTCATACCTGAAGACAATAAACGTCTTCTTTAATCCTCGCGATGCTGTGATAGAATAATTCTATCTACTGTCTGCTCGCTGTGCTTGAACACGGCGTACGCATACGAATCTCCTGGCCGAGCGCTGGGTGTGGCGGTCGAATCCTACAGCCTGGTGTCAGCTGATCGACTAGCACACAACATGTGTAGCAATCAAATATTCGAAAGACAATGCGTTCTTTATCAGGAGTTTATACTTATTGCCTGATGAACAAAAGCTTCGTCTTTTGAAAAATTTGCTATAAAGTTTTACTACCCTTTTATATTTTAAGTACAGTTTGAAGGAATTTTAAGACAATCAAGTCTTAAGATTTGTGGATTTGGACGGTTTGAGCTCCTGTTTCCTTGGCAAAGACGTTTATTTCTTATTTCCTCGCTTTAATCAGCCTTTAAAGTTTTTGAGCAGGGGGGCTGCACCGCGGCGATTAGCGATGACTTTGTTATGAATGTCATTTGCAACAGTGTGCACTTATATGTGTTTGTATGGTTTTCTATGTTTATGTAAATTGTGAAAGAGATATACAACATTGTATGGCAAAGTAAGGCAATTTCCCCCCGGGTTAAATTACAGTCCTGTTTTCATTTCTTTTTCTATCTGTTTTTTTAAATCATCGCAACTGTAGCTTCCCTGTTATGGTTTGTTGTTGTCGTTGACAATGTCATCATAGTCACATATTTTAAAAAAATTATTTTGTTGTGGTTGTTATTGTTGATTTGATTTTTACTGTTGTCTGTTTTTCTGAGTTTAATTTCTTAGTTAGGGTCTTTAACACACCAATGACACCACTACCATCATAACCATCCCCACCATCACCACAGCCACCAACACAACATTGTTATTTACGAATCTCCACTGGTGTAGTACAGTGGAATCTCAATATTTAACATTCATTTAATAAGTTTACTTTGTTATTAAAAATGAATTTCACGTGCTTGATTTCACTATTATTCGATCATTCCCTTAATGAGGTGGACCTCTTTGTCACTTTCGCTCCGCTCAAAAACATGAACTACGCAACGAAACTTAACCTGGAAACAATTCTCTTGATTCTTGAATCTTGAATGAAAAGAAAAGCAAAAAAAAAACAAACTTTTAACTCTAATATTCTGAGGTTGATCGGTCTAACAAAATCTTGTTTGAAGAGAAAGATTACAGGACAATAAGCGTGTCTGCGAATGATAACAGGCAGATTCATAATACAATTGAGATTCATAATAATTAAGTACTCATTTATCAGGTATAACTTGTTATTAAATATTGATTTCACATGCACCTTTTCATTATTTTTCTATCATTTCATTATTCAGGTGGTCCACTATAGAAAGCATACCCCAGTATTCAGTATATTTTTTCCTTGCACCGAGGCCTTCTTTATACTGAGGTTCTGATGTTTATCATCTCGACGAAAAAACCCCAATCTACTCCTGGAAAGTCCCAATGAAAGGTCGTTTTCATTGTTCCTCACTGGCTAGACCCTTTCCTGATGTATCATAACATTCGAAACAAACTGAATAAAACCCTGCCATAAAGTCCAGTGTCCTGACATAAGTTTGTTTACATGTAGGCTTACTTTTTAAAATCGGCTTCAAAGAGCGCCGTGTCCGAATTTTTGCGGCGTTTTACTCATAATCTAAAGGTCGTGGGTTTGATTCCCGACCATGGTCATGTGGTATAAGTGCCTTGGGAAATTATTTCTTTAATATTTTCCTCAGTCCAATCGCCTGTTAATCGGGTACCTGGCTATGGGCAGTGAAAGATATTGCCAGAATGCTAGTGATAAGCACCTCCAAATAACAGCCGCACTGTATATTCCCCAGGAAGTTGATAAAGTCCTATCATGATCTGGCCTGCTGGGGTAATAATAATGTGAAGTTGTGTGAGCGGGCATAAACCTGGATATGAGAAATATAAATTGCATTATTATTATCACTGAAGATCAAAGGTTGGACTAAACTGGGCACGTTTGGTTGGTTTGGTTATTAGGTACGATAAGGAAGTCCCTTGAAACGGAGTCTTAAAACTGTGTGAACTTTAGTTTGTCCCTGTTATATTGCGAAGCCTGTTGGCAATAAATGAAATCTCGAGCCGCCGCAGTGACAAAAACTGAGTCCTTGGATTAGTAAAAAAAAATATGTAATGCCCCACAATTAATATCTGGTGGACCAGGAAACCTCTGTCCATCTACATGCCTACTATCTGTCACAAGGTCTGAATTTGCACACAAATCAAGGTTTAGGTCGAGAACCCATCACACGAGTGTCTCACTGAGTTATCTACCTTTCTAGCCAGGATTCTAGCCTATCAATCAAAACCTAGCTGTGTCAAGGGAAATAAATCTACGACTCCCTCAAACCTATTCGGTGCAACATTGTCGTAAATTTGCCTTCCAGACAGGGGTTTGCAAACTCAATGTGCTTTTCAAGATCACGGAAATTTCATGTTCGGCTTGATAAAGTTATTGATTGGATGTTGATCTAATAATCCATACTCAAACAGCAGTTGTCAAAAGACATAAATGGGAGTGGTAATGTCTGCATAGTTTCGTGCTAGTGGATCCTTGCGAAGAAAGATTTACGATCGTATTTTAACAACGAGTATTCAGACATGTCCTAAGCATAGTGGTGGCCACCTTGAAGCCAAAGAAGTCTGTACTGACTAACACATCCTAGCTAATGAATGGATACGATAGGACATCACAAATTTAAAGTACAGATGACTTTTCCATAACTTCGAACGTGTAAGGCATTTTATGATCACACCTAAGCTATGATACCGTACAACAAACAAACCAGAGATCCAGGAAACTTACAAGGGATTTGCGTGTGGTTTCGAGTATGCGAAGTCAGGTAGTCTTACTGTATAAAAGGTTACAGACTTCTCATTGGCTGAAAATAACATGCTGTTACATGTCCTAAGGAGACAGTAAAAATCTGTCCTTTGGATAGATTGTGGAGAATGGGCCCTAGATTTGTGAACCTACCTGCGAATTATTTTACATTCTCTCCTGATTTTGTAAATTAAACCTGAAGTTTGGGTCATTCCCTTCGGTTTCAGTGTGGAATTCTGTGCGGAGCACTTGTCGTTAAGGAAACTGGTTAGCTTGTTTACACCTTTCGATGTATCGGTTCGCAGCTCGAAAACGAACTGCAAGATCTATATTTTGAACATCATTTTAATAAGCTTATTGAATTCTGCAAATAATTAAAGAAGACTTAGAGATTGTGGAATTTCTTGTAAGTGACAGTTGAGAAAACAGTTTATTGGCTCAAAGAGGGAAATTGGATTAGGCTTCTGTAACCAAAACACTCCACAAACAACGTTTAGATCTAGTTTGACAATATACCATAAGCCCGACTCCCCGTTGTGACGTCACAAACATGGCGCCCGGAAATTCACTGAGAAGTCACAGGGGTTAACTGCAGTTCCACGAGATTTCTTCTCACCTGAATAATAATGTTATGTTTCTGTACTTTACTTGTTGAAAAACAAGAATTTGAAATATTTAAGTTTCACTAAGGTGATTTTTCTAAAGCCTGTATAAAACTAGCTCAGTAATTTAATACCTATACAAGGCTCTTCACTTAGTTCGGCATCTCACAATCATAAACACGACTTACGACCATTTATTTTGTCGCTCACGGTCATTTAATTTCCCCTCTATTAACTCCATACCCGTCTAATGTGCCAGGTACGAGGAGCCAAAGTCAGCTGAAGTGTTATAAAGGTTCACTGATGCCACTGC
Source organism: Ellobium chinense (assembly GCA_033807755.1). NCBI lineage: Eukaryota > Metazoa > Mollusca > Gastropoda > Ellobiida > Ellobiidae > Ellobium > Ellobium chinense. The sequence goes on along the minus strand of JAWQUT010000083.1, from coordinate 764,106 downwards.
AGTTCTGAATTAGGTACTCCTCTCCTCATCCCCATATTCCCTCTCCCCATTTCCCCAAGAAAGAGTCGGTACCACCTTCGTCTATTGTCTTCAAAATGCGGGAAATGAAAAGACAGCTATCTTGTGACCAATCTTCATCAACTTCAGAGCATTTTCCTAGAGCGAAATTTCTCCAAAAGCTTCGTCAGTTGGCATGCGTGATGTTCTGTTCTCTACCTGAACGTTTTTTCTTCTGATAAGTCACTAGACTAGTATCCAACAGCCCGGTTTTGCACGAGCCGCCACTGCCTGTCGCTATCTCTTCACTGGACTTGAGTGACCAGGACATGTCGACATGATGGGCTCAAGAGTATAGAAAGGCCAACGTGTGCCGTTTAATTACAATGACGTCATCACCTGTCTGTCTTTGCGGAGTGCGGACTAGTCTCCTTACCTGCTATTAATCAGCTGATGAATTAACTTCGCTAACATTACAGCCTTTATCTGTGACCTGTAGGACTATTATGGTCACGAAAAGTTACCAACGTGAAGAGCTCTGCCTTGTCGATCTTTACAAATATCTACTAACGTGAGTATTCATGCATCTGGTATCGTCCATAGCTGAAATTGATACTGTCACATTGCAATGATTTTACAAGAGAGTGCAGCTACAAAGGGGAACAATCAAAACAGGACTCTTCCAGAGAAAAGATGACATTGATAATCTGGTGGTTGAGATACAATTTTATTTCTGTCCATTTATTTCAATTTTCCAAAACAGAAGTTAAGCCATGCAAAACTGAACTAAGGGGCAGTAACATGGTTTAGAATGTCCTCAATATGTCAGGTCGATACTGAGGCGTGACCAAAAAGGTGACAATTTTTTTTTCCTTATGAGATAGGGCTACTTACAATTAGAAGGCACACACACACACACACACACACACACACACACACACACACACACACACACACACACACACACACACNNCACGCACGCACGCACGCACACGCACACAAACACACACGCACGCAAGCACACGCACGCACACAAACACACACACGCACGCACGCACGCACACGCACGCACGCACACGCACACACACAAACACACACATACACACACACATACACACACACACACACACACACACAAACATTCCTGTTGGTATTTGAAACACAGGTCAATTCAGTTCATATTGTTAGATGTGACGATGGCATAAATAATTGTTCAGTCCTGTCAGAGTTTCAGTTGGAAGTTAAGGCTTTCGATAGATTTTTGCGTCTGAAACAGACATTTTGCACATGTATAAATTTTAATAACAAAATACGATGTAAAAGAATTCAGATAGCAGAATCGACTATATCGACTAACTCAGATATTCTGCAGCGAGTATTTGTGCCTTTGTCTAGTATCGAGAATACTCAAGTTCGATATCGTAAAGAACACCGCAACTAACTTGTGGTAACGCAATAAGGCGTTGTCTATTCCTATTAATTTCGCGGCGGCATTCTTTGATCCGTTGGCTTAGGTTATTTAGCAAGATGTTACCGCGAACCAGCTCCTATAAATGAAACCGTGTACCGGAAGTATTAATGCCCTTGTCACGGTTGGCACACCTGAGATATTTTAGAGAACTGCGCAATAGTGTCTAGTAGCTATATTGTCCCTCGGGACTCTCCTATCCACAGGTCATGCGTAAGAACAACAGCAGTCTCACGTTTGAGCTCCGAGTCTATGGAGCAGTGGGGTGGTCCTGTGCCTAGCTGACCACTAGTAGGAACTGCGCAATGTTGTCTAGCGGCCATGTTTTCCGTGACTGTCCTCTCACAGGACCTGCTAGCAAGAAAACATTGGCCTGAAGCCTGAGCCAGGAAACCTGACTTCCACCACTTCAAGTTGACTAAAGAGTGGGGCGGTTCTCTACCCGACTATTCGGTGTGAAATATGCAATATTTTCTAGCAGCCATGTTCTCGGCGACTGGCCTCACTCGACCTGTGGCCGTATGCATAATCCTTACGTTAGTTAACGCGATGCGGTAACCATGGGAAACACCCATAACATTAGTAGTGTTCACTGTAGTTCATGCAATAACTTAACTAACCTATGGATTGTGCATACGGCCACAGCTCTCAGAAAATATTAGCCTTTGTCTTAAGTCTGAGCCAATAGATCTAACTTCCGATCTATGGGGCACTGTATATGACCATCCGGTAGGAAGTGTGCAATAATATCTAGCAGCCATGTACTCTGGGATTGTCCTCCTCACAGGACCTGCTCGAAAGAAACACTAGCCTCACGCCTGAGCCAGCTGACCTAACTTCCAGTCTGTGAGACAGTGAGGCGGTCCTGTGCCTGACTAATCAGTGGGAACTGACCATGTATTTGAGAGCTTGAGCATTTGCTATGGGATCTGTTACCATCGTAAGAATTATGCTGGTGCATTGGTGCTGAATGCACTTTTAGTAGCGTTCAACATGCACAGTAATTGTAATTCTTACAACGGAGTGAGATACCATCGTTCCTGCGCAAGTTCTTAAATGACTAGCAGCCATGTTTTCTAGGAATGTCTTCTCCATAGGACCTTGTGAGAAATATCTAGCCTTCGGGCTTGAGCTAAGACATTATTCCGTCTTTGTTCATTTCTTCTAAGACTTGACTACCAGTAATTTAGAGTAACCCCAGTCGTGTATTTTTCATAATTTATGTTAATTACGCTACTACATAACAGTATGCCCTGCACATGACGTAAAATCTTCTGTGAACTAGACTATGCTGTTACATAAAATCTACCCCATATATGACGTAATGCCCTTGGTAGTTTAGTGAAGAGTGAAAAGTATAATTTACAAAACTATAAAAAACTGGATGAGGCAAGGCTTGGTTCCTTTCTTGACCTTGTGCAAGCACTTCCTTGTCATTTTTCTCCTTAACCTGTCACGTACCTATGACATTATTTTCCTAGTGTTTTGCCTGTGCGAACCCGGAACTTACCAAAAAACAGGACAACAAAACGAGATGAAGTGAAGGCAGCAGAACGCTTAATTTATTCTACTGCACAGCTTGAATGACGACTAATTCAGGACCGTTAATGGCACCCCCTCTCACGAATTATGCCCCCCCCCCACCTCCATCAACCCACAGTGTGTAAGGGGCCAGAACCCAGTTCCACTTCCACAAAGGACCGGAAGGACTATTATACATTGTCGCTTGGGTGCAATACCTCGATAAACTCAAAATCCATAATAATATTATTATTTTACAAGAGAAACAAACAAACTGTTTCACTTTTGTGAAAATTGTACCTGGTATAGCAAAGCAATTCTTTGGATGTAAGCTGTATTGATGAATGCAGTCAGTGTAAAGTATACTTGCGTCTGTAGACAGAAGGTCAGCCGGCCTAATGCGCATGTGCGGAAACAGCAATCAGCTGTGTTTACATTGAAAACCGGGTCAGACATAAAGTATCGAAAGAATAAGATAGACAGCGCCTAATAAATGTTGGGTCAGCTGTGAATATAGTCTAAACCTCAGCAATTACCGACAGATGTGGGANATCTAGATGTGTATAAGAGACAGGAGTGAGACTGTGCCCAAACAGGCGGATTTCCGTTACATCCACGCTCTCATTGATGGCTTCCACAGTAACAAAAAAAAAAAATGTATGCATTGGTCACATTGATAAACTATGAGCACAGTGGGACCTTCACTTCGAACCTCTGTGAAGAAGCATGGCTGAATGGTTATGGCGTTGAACTCTAGATCAAAAGATCGAGAATTCGATTCCCTGTCATAGTTTTAATTACTCTGGCAAGGCATTTCCTTAACATTTTTCTCAGTCGACTCGTCTGTAGTCGGGTACCTAGTTATAGAAATAGAAAGTGAAAGACCTTGCTGAATACTCGTGATCCGCGTCTGTGCTGCACCGACACTGTATGCTACTTTCGTGTCGGACAAAGTTAATGAATGGGTTGCTACAAGGGTAATACTGTAATTATGTGAAGTGGCTTCAGCGGTGATTGCCTGGATATTATACAGTACTGAAAGCCTTATCGTGATTATTATCATTACCAGAAATCGCCTACCACTACCACTATGTGATGGCCAGTAGCAGTTAGAATGATCCGATGTATTAAAATTAAAAACATCCAAATTCGTTAGATTGACTTAACTGATCTGCCCCGCTTATCGCCCGCCACCGCCAGGCCGTATGTCCGCGGGAAACACAAACCTATTCTCTTTTGTTGGCCACATGCAATGAACACGAATATTTCGGTGGATTGGATTTAAACAACACACAAAACAAATTATGTTTAAAAACTGAGAGTAAGCCAATACAAGTTAACATTTTATATCGTACACCTTCGGTCAGTTGATAAGCAATTAATTTGTGGCAAAATTTTCAGATTCTTTAATAACGATATGGCCCCCCAAAAATGTATTTCGATTAGAAGACTATTAGCACTGTAACATAATTATTATTACTGTAATGTATTTGAAGAACTTGCCCACATACTGTGATACATTATTCCGTCTTTGTTAATTTCTTCTAAGACTTGACTACCAGCAATTTAGAGTAACCCCAGTCATGTATTTTTCATAATTTATGTACACATGACGTAAAAACTTCTGTGGACTAGACTATGCTGTTACATAAAATATACCCCATATATGACGTAATGCCCTTGGTAGCTTAGTGAAGAGTGAAAAGTATAATTTACAAAACTATAAAAAACTGGATGGGGCAAGGCTTGGTTCCTTTCTCGACCTTGTGCAAGCACTTCCTTGTCATTTTTCTGCTTAACCTGTCACTTACCTATGACATTATTTTCCTAGTGTTTTGCCTGTGCGAACCCGGAACTTACCTAAAAACAGAACAACAAAACGAGATGACTTATTCTCCTGCACAGCTTCAATGACGACTAATTCAGGACCGTTGATGGCACCCCCTCCCACGAATTATGCCCCCCCCCCCTTTCCATCAACCCACAGTGTGTAAGGGGCCAAAACCCAGTTCCACTTCCACAAAGGACCGGAAGGACTATTATACATTGTCGCTTGGGTGCAAGACCTCGATAAACTCAAAATCCATACCGGTGATGATATTTTACAAAAGAAACAAACAAACTGTTTCACTTTTGAAAAATTGTACCTGGTACCGGTATAGCAAAGCAATTCTTTGAAAGAAAGCTGTATTGATGAATGCAGTCAGTGTAAAGTATAACAGAATCCAATCTGATTAGCTAGAATTTACTGAGCTACAGTCAAAGTTTATCAGTTTTTGCCACTGCCACTGCCACTGTTTGGTGCAAATCTCCGACATTGGCTCATTTTAGAAGAGAACACCAACTTTCTCACATGTATTACACCTGCCTGGCACTAGCACAGCCAGTATGCTTCTGACAGATTTCATCCATCGCCATTATTATAGATTCACAGTGAGCATGCCCAGTTTGTGTAGCTAAATTATGTATGCGGGTAGGCTTGTATTAATGGCACTAAGTATTGGATGAGATTTCTAATCATTATTGTAATAAATTGTGCGTGTGTGTGTGAATGCTTTGCTGGCGTTGATGTGTTTAGTTTTCACACCTGTAAAGCTCTTAGAGTCTATATTTTTTTGTAAAGAAGAAGCCCTCTATAACTACTATAAGTGAATTTTATTATTGTTATTATACATTTATAGCACGATCTCGCCTGGTTCAGGATTTGGGGCAGTATTAGGAAAGAGAAAGCTCACATGAGTCAGTTCCTAGAAAATGATAATGTCTAGAGACTTCCCCAAGTTTGCTTTTTCTTCGAATCTGGATATATATATATCATCACAAACTTCAGCTGGCCCAACAAATTTAATAATATTAATAGCTTGTACAGCTGTAATGAAAACACATATAAATACCCCCCNAACCCCCCCCCCCCCAAAAAAAAAAAAAAAATCAATAAAAAAAAATCCACAACAACTAATTCTCAGACTTAAGAAACAGAAAACTGGACATGATGGCAGGGGATCATAATACACACATATAATATAAAGACTGGAAAACTAACGCTTCCAAGATGTCATTTAATTTTACAACATATATATGTACAGTGATAGAATTTACAATTGTTGCTGTAAAATAACTGTTAACATGCTAAAACAACTATATGAACAGTACATGACCATGTACACCAGAAACTAATTGCCAAGGGCAAATTATAAATGGTATGAAATTATGAGAGACCTGAAATATGTATACATGCCAAGTGTACGTCATCTTGTAGACATACATTATGATTGCTAAGTAAATGAATAATATGTACACATATCATCTGGATGTACATACATACATGTAAAATGATAAACAGAGGAAATCATAAGAATAGAGAAGGAAATGCAGTGCTTGAATTGGCGAGAGTGGAAGATACAGTACAGTATATTATATGCGTAAACTTTATTTACCCATACAAGTTTTCCATAAAAACAAGCAAACACGCCTGCCAAAAGTAGTTCCCCAAAATGCACAGCATTGTTTAGCTCATCTTTTAGTAATAAGGGTCAATGGCACGATTATTGACTAAGAAGTGGACCGTAGAGCTGTGCACACACACCCTGTGGTGGTACACTCAGTAAAGGTATTAGATAGCAGGGTACCACCATAAATCTTGACCCATAATGTCACAAATTCCACAGAAATGAAAACTGCAAATAAAAAAAGAGGTTGGTTTGGGGGGGTGGGGGGGNGGGGGGGAGGGGAGTTGTGTGCAGCCATTTTATTATTATTCCCATAAAACAGTTGTTGCTTGAAATTCTTGAGCTTGAGATACAGAAGTCATCAGAACCGACCAAACTTCTTTAGGACGAGATGACACTACAAGTTACATTTGACTTAGTTTGTGGAATGCGGGCATTATACATCAGAAGGATACTTAACCTGCAGGCTGGCAGCACTAACATCCCTTGGCAAAAAAGAACAGAGTGCCCCCTGCAGTCTGACAGCATTAACACCCCTTGGCAAAAAAAGAACAGAGTGCCACCTGCAGTCTGACAGCATTAACACCCCTTGGCAAAAAAGAACAGAGTGCCACCTTCTGGCTGTGGACAGCACACTGAGGTCTTACAATACATCAACACAGAATATGTGTCAAAGAATCAACCTCCTGTGTCTGTGGAGCAGACAGACAAGCCCCTGGGCTGTATTTGTTTGGTCCCTAGGACATCAGGGAAAAAGCCATCCTTTGCAAAGGAAGTATGAGTCTCTGGCAAGTCAAGATGGCTGTGACAAATGCAGAAGTGCAAGAATATAATGCTTGTGATGTCTGCTATACGTGTATCTTGCCTCATTCATTTGCATATATACCTACATTGATTGCCACATCCTCCTCCAAGACAAGACCATTGATAAGAGATTCCCCTGTAGATATACACCACTGTTGATTCTTGCCACATCCTCCTCTCACACAAGGCTGTTGATTTATAAGCCATTGCAAAAAGAATTTGAACTCGTAGATGGCTGCCATCTTGTTGCCAAGCTTTCTCTTCTGCTGATGGCAAAAGACATCACATTTCTAACAAATCTCTAGGGGGTGTCTTCTCCCTATCATATTATGTCTGGCGTACACCAACCCCCAAAGAAGTACTCCTGATACTTCCTTTGCTATGAACCGCCCACAGAATACATTGAGGCCCCCTTTCGTGATGCCACAGGACCAAACAGACACTGTCCAAAGCACATTTTATTCTTCAGGATTATCCCACCTACATCTCACAGAAGGTGAGGATCTGGCCAAGAGGAGCCATGCTGCAAAGTAAACCGTATCTCAGCCACATGATCTTCGGTCCTATGCATGACTCAACTGAACTAGCAAACAATCTAACATAGATGAAGAATAGAATTACAGCTGTGCATGAATACTTCAGACACATGTAAGTTGAATTCACTATTCTCATCCAACAGACCTTTCAGACTCACATTTATTTCTGTAGACCACTGCTTCATGTATTCTTTCAAATTCAACAACTCTGAAAACAGGATGAGTAGCCTTAAAGAATTCTAGTCATCTATGCTCGACAAGTGAATCCATAAACATGTTCAAAGGAAATTCTATCTGACAGTCTTAAATAAAATAACAAACTGAACATTTCAAACAGATGTAAGAATAGATTTAAAGAGTACATTTTCACCAAGGCACAGCAGCGCTGTGCTTGATATTCAAAGTTCAAGCCTTGCCTCTGAATATAGTCATGGCAGTGTTTGCTTGGTCCCTGCAGTTTCACAAAACGAGGAGCCAGACCTTTTCCTTCTATTCTATGCGCAATCCTTAGCAAAGACTACACTTTTGGTTGGTGGACACCAGTTATCGTAAGGAAGAGTGTACAACTATCAGAGGTTTGTTAAAAATGTGTTGTCTTTTGTAAAAAACCAGAAGAAAAAGCTCGGCAACACGGCGGCAAACATCTGCAGTTTGAAATTTGAAAGTGGAATATATCTTATCAATTGCCTCGTGTCAGAGGAGAGCGCGGCAAAGCAAGGAACATCATGGTCTGTATGCTAATGAATGAGGCAAAGATATTTAAGCATAACAAACATCACTCGCAAGTCAGTGCATTGTTTCTTGTCTCTTCCACATTAGTCATAGCATCTTAGCTTGCCTAAAGACAGAAACTTCCCTTGCTGAGGAAGTGGTATGGCTTCCCATTTTGCTAAATTGCAGTAATCACACAAACATAACCCATAACTCTATTGAAAAAGGACAGTGTAGTCATGTTGATGACATTAATGCCTACATGTATTTGTTCTGACAAATTTATCAGACATCATCCTGGATTTCAACATGAGGAAGCCCCATGTAATGTAAAGATTCATCAGTATTCAGATGGGACATGTTTTATGTATTCATTCACCAAGAGATGTTTCCAAATCCAAAACACGACTGTCTTGCAACCAGTCAAAATGACGCTTGTGCTGCTGGGTTAAACACTGAGATATCAGGCTCTAAAAGTAACTGAGCGCATCCGATACCGGTACCGATTTTTTTATTGTTGAAGAAATCAAGAATAAAGTCATTTGTGGACAAAATTAATGTTTCATGGGTAAATGGTCAGACACGGGTAACTGAGTTCTCCAGCAACAAACTAGATGACTTTGATAGTGAAAAACTGCTCTTCAATCATGGTTTTCTCGCAAAGTTTTTCTGATGGCGCAGGCTGATAACCCTCACCACTTCAAAATATCTCATGCAATAATAATGCTACGTTAAATTTTTTGTTCACTTGATGACAGTACACACAATGAAACTTCATAACATATCAGTATCTTGATGTGGTCAAAAAATGAATTAAGCTTCATTCTGACTGGCAGCAAAACCATTATTTAATAGTGTAGCATGTAACTCCCAGTTTATCAGCTAAGAAGTGTGATAGCCTGTTTCAATATCTGATATCAGTGCTGTGGTCTGATATATTTTTCAGATAATTTTCAATAGACTGGAAAGAAATAAAAAAACTCAGTGAATGACTTAGTACAACTATCCTTCCCCCATAAAATACCAAGCAACAAGAGACTGTGCTTGCACCTGATAAAAACTGTCCAAAAACAGAAAAAACACACACACACACAAAAAAAGAAAGTTCACGTGTCTCACACTCTCAGCTGTACAGAAGTAACATGGAAACACCATTGCCCCTTGCAAAACTGATGCAACATTTTGCCACAGTGTTTTATGTCCATTTCCTAAAATCCTGGGACTCTTCCAAGAGTGTGCTTTGATTATGACTGGGGTCAGAGTTGAGTTTAGGAGGCAGGTTAACTCATTCCATGCCAATCGACGATATATCGTCGATATACGTTGCCGTGGCTGCGCCAGTCGACGATGTATCGTCGATATCAAAATCTTCTTTTGTTTCGCTACTACAGGTCTGGTTTGAAACTTTTTAGTCATCATCATCATCAATGCCTTTCACCCCTAGCAGGGTATAGGCCACGTACAAGCGANGTTAGTTTTGAGTTGTTGGATGCGATTTTTCTTTATAATAAGACTGTAGTACTTTTGGAAAATAATGGCCTGGCAAAAGCGTGGAAAACATACTGGCATGGAATGAGTTAAGGAAGAATGAGAGAGTCCCTAGACACTGACACTCTTAAAAAAGGTACAGTGTTTCTCCTAATTGCGTGATAAAACGATTCTTCCCTTAGATTTCCAAGTCTTTCTAAAAAAATACACTTATCATATGCCAATGCCACTTTAGTTTCTGTGCAGAAACTGAACAAAAAATTTGAGAACAGCTCAATTCCCCTCAGAATTTACAAACTCAGATTCATGATGACGATGAATGTTGCCCTCAACTCATATGATCTGGAAAAAAAAAATGGGCATACTCTCACTTCCTGAAATCTGCCTTATACATTTACCCATACATATACACTTCAAGGAGACAGGGGTTCTGCACCACACTGGAAATTTTTTTCCAGGACTTTTCAAGGACTAAATGGTAGTTTTCCAGGTCATGTCGAGGAAGTCAATAAGGAAAAAGAAAACGCAGACAACGAATTTACCACAAGTAAACAGAAAATCGAAAACATGTCGGCGCGACCTCGAATGCGTCCTGCTTCATCCGCCAGCGAAAATTTTCAGCATAATTCTTGCCAGAAGCACAAATTTCAGGACTTTCAAGTATATTTTTGCAATTTCAAGGACTTTTCCAGGATTTTAGGCCCCGAAATCAAATTTCAGGACTTTTCCAGGACTACCTGGAATTTCAGGACTGCGCAGAAGCCCTGAGGAGAGTTCTAGGAGATTATCAAAATGGACACTGAGCACTTGAAGAGCTTCATGGCAAAACGCATTATACACAATTCGGGGCTTGTGGCAAAACAGACCAGATTCAAAGCATATTTTTATGTGAAAGGCGAAATTTAAGTCTTAAATAATATAGATCAAAATTAATGTCCTTCTATGGAATGGAAATATACATGTATACTAAATACTCCTACTGCTACATGAAGTATGTAGAATAAGCTAAAAATTCATATGGGTGGATAACGCGTTTTGCCATGAAACCCTTCACTTGTAAACTGAGGTGATGGTTTGTGTCTACAAACTTTGAATGTTATACCCTAGCGTAAACAACAGAGACAACAAATCAAAATGACCACACAGAAGGAATCCACCTTGACACATCAAATTCAAATTCCAATTCTACTTCACTTATTACGAAACCTCTTTGTATGAAATGAGTACTATTCCAAAATAGTTTGCAAGTCCCAAACTGACACCTCAGGTAAGGTCAGTGATTGGCTACTGAAAAACACACTTTCAATTGTAAATGGTGTGGTTTTGTAATCTGCATGTTCAAGTGTAAATCACATTTTGAAACGTGTAACATTAAAAGCTGCACTAAGAGTTAAACACGTAACTTGTTTACAACCCTCAGAAGTTCTCACTTCTCTTTTTTCAGCCTGTTTCAAATTGAGCATAGCTGAAGGTGTTTCCTTTCTGTCTTTTGCTCTTTTTCTTCTCAGATGGGAACGATTATCCTCTGAGCTGCTCTCTCCTTCAGATTTTTCAGAATAATCAGAACCTGTTGAATACACATCATTTTTCACAAGCCCTGAGGCATTTCTTTTCCTGAGAGTGCTGAGTCGTGATGACGTAACTTCCGAATCTTCTTTGGAGTTTTGTCTTTTACAAGTCTTCTTACCAGTTTGCTTTGTATTCTGGTCAGTATTTTTCTCCCTTCCATTGCTCGTTTCATCATTCTCTTCATCATCGTTGATTTCATCATCAGCTTTGCTTTCACTTTCACTTTCCTCACTACTCTTTCTCCTGTTGTCCTGAATATCACTGCTCTCAACAGCACTTGTTTTATGGGATGCATCCGTGGTTTTCTTCAAACTCGGCAGAGTTGAGGCAGTGGTTTTAGCAGTGGTACCCTTCTCAGACTCCTCTGCTGCCTGATTTGTTTTGCTGTCTTGAGCTCCTTTAGCAGAAGCCATCCAACTGCTATAAAAATCGAAGAAACTCCCAGCAGTTTTGGTACTGATAGGTTCTGAAGGAGGAGAGGAGGTTGGTCGTAATTTGTCTGTCTTGCATGGCTCTGATGTTGACTTCTCCATGTCATTTGTACCGCTGTCATCATTGACAATTATTGGTGGAGACGGGGGTTTGGGGGGCAGGATGACAATGTCATCATCGTCCAGCTCCTTCTTTTTCTCCTCCTCTTCCTCTTTGCATGCATTTGCCGTGCCATGAATTTTGTTATCACCATCATCACTCTTATCATCATCATCATCATCATCATCATCATCATCATTATCCTCAGACTGAAATGACTTTGGAAGAACCCTGACTGGAGGAAGAGATTCCATATTCCTTGCGAATGTTAGTTTGCTAATACCATGCTTGTTACTCTCCTCTTGCTCGTCACCTGCACTGTCTATGTTGTCATTTTCATTGTCACTCTCCAAACTGCCCAGTGGAGCACAGACAGTGACCGGAACATCGTCACAACTATCACTTTCATCTCCACTCCTATCATTCCGATCCTCACTGCCACTAAAGTTTACTTCATCCCAGAAGGCCCTGCTGGGCTGGGAACCAGAGGGACCTTTTCTCGATTTACTTCTTGTGGGGAAATTATCCGAGGGAAATGCTGCTGGCAAGGCCTGTGAAGACATCAAGCTGCCCTTCCTACTGAAAAAACCTTTGTCTGCTTCACTGTCAACTTTACTAGCTGTTGCAAATTGATTTGTGGGCACACGGGTATTTCTCGGGAGATCGCAAGCAGCAGTAGAACTTGCATCCGCGGACTTATTTTTGAGCATTTCTTCAAACTGCCAAAAGTTTGACTGAACCTGTTTTTCCCCTGCCTCCTCACTCTCCTTGTCAGCAGTGAATCCCACCCTAGGGTAGTCAAGGAGGTTAGATGAATAGGAGTCTCTTATATTGTTTTCAACTACATTATTGCATAGTCTCAGATCATTGACTTCAAATGTACGTGGTACGAATGGCGCTCGTGGTATCAACCTTGCAGCTTTCTGAATACTGTCCGCATAGGTAGAGAAGTCAATGCTGCATTTCCCGTGTTCACATGTAGTGACTGTACTGCACGTCTCCACAACAGCCTCCAAATCTTCATTGTCCACCTTCTCTAACTCCTCCCCCAGGTTTGGGTCTGTTGTTCCCCGAACAATTCTCTCTGTAATGAATGCCTCCACACTCTCCTGAAATTCACAATATTCTAAAAGCTGATAAAGCTTTGATAACAACTTGCAAATGCACTCTCCACGGTCCTGCTTGCAGGAGAAAAATTTGAACCTTTCATACAGGAGAATGAAGCGAGGGAGACAGAGATCAGATATCATCTCCAGCACAATGCTGGCACCGACATCTTCATCCTGGTGGTATACAGAAAAATTTTTAACAGCATCAACTGCTGCCCCATCACTCAAATGCAGAAGCATAGAAGTTACATTTTGAGATTTTAGCTCTCCGTTAGGGGTATCCATCTTGGCATATGTTTTATACCTATGATTCAATTTTGACCAATTGTCAGAAGAAAGTGGTGCATCCACCTCCTTTGGTAAGGGCATTCTAAACTCCATGTTTGCTTGTGTGTTTGTCAGTATCAGATGAATAAGGCAGGTTGTCTTAATACATGGGTTTGCTTGTTTCTATCAGATGAATACAACAGGTTGCATCTCGATACAGCAGTTAGGATCTGCAGATGAGTCAAAGGAGTTTCATCCTCTTAAGTGCTGTAAGATCGTCGAGTACAAAAAAAACAATGTTCTGCCCTGAGACAGTGGGCTCTAGTAGAGCTGTCCGGTGCTCCAGAGTTCATCATCTCAGCTGGATAGGGGAAAAGGAAAGGCCAACTTCTTGGTTTCTTGGTGATTCACCTCAGCATTCTCCAGAACATCTGCAAAATATTTAACAAAGAAAAGTGCTAAATAATGCAAACAACAAAATGATCTTTATTAAACCCAAGTAAAGATTATTTACAAGCACTTCTGGCCCCCCCCNCCCCCCCGAAACCAGAGATGGCAGCTGCTGGTGGCAGAATTTTCCTAACAGTGATTAACATACCTTCACTGACAGGATGTTATTCCGTCATTCTTTCTACTTTGTCCCTTGTTTTTGGACCTGATTTTTGATTTTGCATAAATTTACAGCACTCTGACACTGTCTTCCGTTTTAGAACTGCATACATAGTCTGATACACTCTTACTCAAGCTTATTTAGCTACTTTCACTGTTCGTTGCAGCTGGACCTGTGAACTGGCTGTAAGAATTCAAATAGCCAAAAGTTTTTGACATTAAACTTTAAAACCTTTACATTACCTGAGCCAGTCTAAATCTAAGGGCAACAAACAGAACAAATAAAAACAGGTTAACTGTTATCTCCCTTTCAAAAACTTTCTATGGCTCTCTCAGCTTTGAATAAAATTTACCCTGATGAATGTCCAAACCCTGACAAGAGTAATGATGAAACAGAGTGATGAGCAGAACAATCAAGGAACTCAGCTACCACATCACTTTTTGGCCAGACCTAGTGCTAATATCCTCAACAAACCAGATGTATCTATCAGATGCAAATGACAGTATAATGTCAGTATACTCAGTAACTACAGCTTCCATCCTTGTGTACCTGTAAGTAACCAAATAGATGGACATACTGTAAATAATTTGTAAATTGTGAGGTGGATTTTAGATTTTCTCAAATTATTTTCAGTTTCTGCCCAGAAAATATGGGGACATCACTGTGCATTTAGTGAATTTTTGAGGAGGATTATGAAATTTAAAGGAAAGTTAAATAACACTTTGTCAGATAGAAATGTCTGTAGCTCCTGGAACTTAAGTTACTGTTACTGTTACTCAGGCAAATAACTCTTAACACAAAGGCCAAACCACAGCCACTCAAACCATCCCCATTTCATCATAAATCACACACATGTATATGCATAATAATAGAATGATGATCTAGCTTTGAACAATTGGTTAGATGGGCACTTAGATAATTCTCAGAGAGAAAAAGTATTAGAAAATGGAAAACTAGTCTAGTTTTGACATGTGTGTCTATGAGTCTATGTTTAAGGGATGAATTGCGTGGTCTAGAGAGAATTTCACTCGCTATCTTTCTTTGCCCCTTTTCTAGCTCTTTGTTAGGCCTGGAGTAAGCCATCACCCAGAGGAGAAATACAAGGAAACTGATATGAAATTTCAGTAATTTTTTGTATTCATGTCAAGTATTGAAGGTCTCCTGTTTGATTTGTTCAAGACGGTCACACAATTTATTTTTATCGATATCCATACATGGGATGAGTGATCAGTGAAAACATGTGACAGGTAGCACAAGTTGGAGGCTACAACATCGCTGATGCCAAGTGATCCTGGTGGTCAAAATGGTGGCGTTGATGAGGTAAACATTATTTGGTCGGAAGGATTTCACTATGTGGTAACTCCAACAACGAGCATCTGACCCGTACCCGTGAACACACTAAAGAGGGATTATTTTGATGAGGCTGGTATAAAAAAGAGGGGCCTGGTTTTTTGTGGGGGATAAATAAATAAAGAAAGAAAACTAGTATTGAGAAGCAGCTCCTGTACTCTACTCTGTAACTTGATTATCAGGTATAATCCATTCATACAATGAAACAATCAATGTTAGTATAAACATACAATTATATAAATAACATCATGCATAGAAGAGCTAGAAAAAAAACCTCAGACGGAACAGGCGGACGTAAACTCGAGCCGGTAATTCAGGTTCACAGATTGTGAGTCCAGTAGATATCTACACAACCATGAAGGTGAGTTACCAAATGGCGTAAATTTATATATATAAATTAAAAGTTGATAGCGGCGATCCGGTACCAAAAATTTATAGAAAAACTGCCTGAACAGCATGTAAATGTTGCATTATCATGATGTACGTTAAGCATCAGGCGCAAAAAAGCCAAAAAAAATAGCGGTTTTATGCATTTCCGTATTGTTTATGAGCTGACATTTGGAATCACATGATATAAAATAAGGTACCATAAAAAGTGTGATCAGAAATGAGCTCGAATCAATACGAGCGGTAAATAAAAGTCGGTGGGTGCCGCACGGACCTCGCAGTAGGGCATAGTCAAGTAGTAACTTGTATGTTCATTTGGAAAGTAAGATTTCTCTGGAAAGCAAGTGAATTATATTTCTCTGGGATATACATGTACAGTTGTGATTGAATTTCAAGGAACTGTTGCTAAATTTTGGATTGAATAACATCGTGTCAGTCTTGTGAAATATTATGGCAGAGTGTAGTCCATCCACGTCCAAAAAAGCTAAAACGTATAGAAATGTTGAGGATTTTATAAACCTGGTGCGTTTGGCAAGAGAAACAGATAATGAGGAGAGTTGTTTAAATTTCTGTAAAGAAAGAGGTCTGTTGCCTAAATCGGCATTGTGTCCTAATTGTAATATAGTACTTGATCGTGTAGAAAAACAGTCGGGTCGGCAACCGCGGTATCGCTTTCGTTGTGCGAAAAGTGAGTGTAAGAAAAGTGGTAAGAATGTTGTGAATGCGTGAACGAACACCTAGTTTGACGGCTCGAAAATAAGTTTAAGGAAATCCTTATTTTTGGTATATTGTTTTGTACATAAATACTCAGTTGATGGTGCCATACGTGAAACCTCTGGAGAAGCTTTTGGTGGCACATTCACATCTAGTGAGACTGTTGTGGATTATTATTCTTATTGTCGCGAAATCTGCGTCGAAAGTTTGTATGAAAAAACCAAAAGTGAAAATCCAAAGAAAATAGGGGGAATGAACTTTACTGTTGAAATAGATGAGGCCAAATTTGGGAAACGGAAATATAATAGAGGTAGAATAGTCGAGAGGCAATGGGTATTGGGTGGAATTTGTTGAGAAACTAATGAGTGTTTTTTTGGTTCCTGTCCAAGATAGGACAGAGGAAACGTTGTGCAATCTAATAGAAAAATATGTAGAAAAGGGCACCATAATTCATACGGATTGTTTTAAATCTTATTCGACTCTAGTATCACGGGGATATAAACACTTACAGGTGAACCATTCCGAAAATTTTGTGGACCCGTCCTCTGGTGCCTGCACCAATAAAATAGAAAGTACTTTGTGGGCAATCAGGCGGTCATTACCGTCCAGTATAACAACAAACTCAAACTTTCCCAGCCAGCTGGTCGAATTCATTTGGAGGCGAGGCCGAAACAAGGATACACTTTATGCTGCATTTTTGACAGGAATAGCAAAAGTGTATCCAGGACCAGATGTAAAGCAAACGGTCAGTACCTTCATTCTGAATAACTTACTAATACAACCCTAACCCTATTCCTAACACTGCCCCTAACCCTAACCCTACCCCTAACCCTACCCCCCCTTACCCCAACTCCAACCCTTAACCCTAACATTAATGCCCACCGAGACAGAAGCATTAATCAAAGTGAGCGTAAAAAATATATTGCATCCATATAGTTACAAACCGTGCCAGGGGGGCTCTGCCCCCTACGGCCCCCCGAAAACGGACGCTCCCAAGGTCATGTCCTTGCTATGGCGAGACAACAGCAAGAGTGGAGTGAAGGCGCACAAGAAAAAGTTTATTGAATGTTACTGCACCCCAAAAAAAAAAAAAAATCCCTGTATAGCCACTAAATAAGAATGCGTCTAGACAGGATGCAATACAACTCAAAATAGATCATTTCTTCTGGTTTAAATTTCCGGCATAGTTTTTGGATTTCCCAAGTTGACCCAAGTAAGAAAATGGCTACCGAGTTTCACGACAACTACACAGTGCGTACATTAAATAGTAAATAATTTTGTTGTTAGAGAAGCAAAAAAGTTTTAAATTCCGTGTGTAATAGTATTAGCAAATGGTTGAGGTACCTCAGTGTAATTATTTCATTGATTGATAAGACATTTTTCGATATATGGCAAGTTACCACATATGTAAATCCTCCCATTTGGTCTGTTAGAAAATTATCTTCTACTTCATAAATAAAGCAAGAGGCTTTCATAACTTTTTGTTTCAGTAAGACAGCTTTATTTTCCAGCCATTAGATCCAGATTTACCCCTCAAAATGGCTAAAAGTAATGAGTGCCACCAGTCATACCAAGAGCTATTTCAGGATTTTGCCAAACAAAATGTAACAAATCACACGATCAAAATGATAAAACGTTCATCACTGTTGTGGAGTGATTGATCAGTGGTGCAATCACTTGACTGATCAGTGGTGAAGACAGTCTATGACAAGACAGGAAGATCTCCTGTTGTGTAGGATAATGTAAAAAATGTCATGCCCATGCTAGCACTTAGCCATTCATTGTCAATTGTGATTGACCAGTCTATCAGACTGATGAGACGACGTCGCTCTATAAGACGCGAATGCTAGAGATCAAAACTTGGAGCCATTTTTGCTAGGCATCCTACCGCAAAAGGCGGGCATATATTGCATGAACTAGGATACAGACTTAAGTGTTACGAAAACGGCCGTTATCTTACGTGTGTGGTAATTTCAGCTTCCTAAACTGTACAAAGGTGTGTTGTTATTGTTGCGGTTCAGCAGATGTTCTTGGACCGGATGTAGAACTTTTGAAAATTCTGCAGGACTCAAGACTTGGGGCTACACAATTTAGCCTTACAGTTATACTATTTTGCTGATGGATGTCAAGATATAATTATATTAGATATACTTAAAATTCATTATTTAGGGACGATTTTAATGAAACCAGGACCACAAAATACTGCAGCGTTTTCACATGTTTTTACGGTTAGTTCTGTAGAGTAATCAACATTGATTATTGATTTTGATATCTCATATGTATTTCAAAATTCAAACCTGTTTTGTATACGAAAAGTAACGAACCAAATTATCTGTTAAGTGTCATCTGTCGGCACACTGATTCTGAATGTTATGCAAGTCAATTTTGTCTTGCTAGATCTTGTCTAGAGGAGCGCAGATATTTAACCAAAGGAGACTTCGACAGAACTGAATTCAGGCCAAATTAGTCTATTATTAGTAGTGTAGATTGAATCTCGCAGTGGCCAGAGTTTAGCATTGTGATCAATATCAATGCATGTTTGTTCATGATGAGATGAATTCGTGACTGAAAAACAGTTTACTTTGAGGTGTCTAGACTAGACAAGACAGCCTTTCAATTGACTCACCATTCAGTTTGGTGTGTGGATTCATTTGACCTGGGGATATGGATGTCAAAACATTGATACCGTTACTGCAGTTGACAGACAGTGGTGAGTTTTTTATTACATATCCTGGAATGTTTCGAACATCCAGTGGCTGGACAGGTACAATGTGGATAGGAGCATTTCAGCATTTCCAATAGGCCTGAGCTAAGATTAACAACACTACATTGTCATTTCCTTTCAGTGGATTGCCATTTCTGATCTATGGCAAGATAAAAACTCTGTTGTGATTAACATGGCATACCATAGTCTAAGGATCAGTATGGCAACGGTAACAATTTCATTTAAATAAATTATTGTTTTTTTTTTTTATGTGGCAATCTTTTTGCGGAACATTGGGCATGGCGATTGAATTTTGCAGTCTGGTGTCAGGTGATCAGCTGGCAGCGAACATGATATGCAACGATCATTATATCTGTTTATTGGTTACACAGCCTGCGGGAGATTGAGGCACCTCACGATATGGAGTTAACGAAAGATGAAAGCCAGCCTTTATAGTTTAAGCACATCCGGTGTGTGTATTCCATGGACATTGTCAGAGATTCAACAGAATTTCAGTTCCACTCATATTGAATTGTAAAGATATTTTAATTGCTCTCACAGAGCTTTTATTACATAGTTTTAATTTTTTTTATTTTCTCTTCCTTTAGCATTTCCTACTGGTGGTTTCTCACACAGTTTGGGTCTAGAAGCTTACATACAGCATAATGGCTTTGGAGGACCACGAAAAGGTATGGTTGCTTTCTTGTAACTGTTTGATCCCACAATAACTTTTAGTGTCCACTGCTTATTCAGTGATACCTGCCAATGCCCTCTCAAGATGTCATTTACTTAGATGGCTTCATGCAACATGAATGTTACACAAACATTGCCAGCCGTGAGCTATTAGACACTCAGGGGAGGTTGTTACCAAATTTTACTGGAAATTGTTCGTCAATTCTTTTCAAAAAGTTTGATTATAAATTCCCCATGGGCTGGGAATTCTGAGCACAAAATTCATTAAGGTGAAGTGCTGGCTTATGGCACTGAAAATGACGTTTTGATGATATATATACATTTATATATATATATATATATNTATATATATATATATATATATATATATATATATATATATCAAAAGATACAAAATCTTTTTCAGACTGACTCGATCAATATTTTATATTCCAGAAGTAAGTCTGCTGAAAATGATGAGGTACTCAGGAAAGGGATGGGGCAGAAACCTGAGAAATGATAGATGTCAGACATTTATAATATTGAATCCCAAAGAGAAATGCTAGGAAGTAAGTAGAGGAGAATAAAAAAACAATTATGGTTGAACCCCAAACTTGACTTAGAATTTCAGAGGATTCAGCTTCTGAAAAAATTTCTAGCTGATGAGGTAAATTTAATATATATAATTATGTACGGAGCTAGGCAGTGGAGATTTGCAAGGCATAGGTGAGAGATTCATGCGCTTTAGGTTTAGGTTGGGAAGTTTCAAAGTTCTGTAATATCTGTTCACCATTCGATGACACCATATATTTGCCTGTATAGTTTTGTGAAACAGAATATCAAATCACATAAAAGATTTTTAATTAACATTAGCCAAATTTTAGGAATTTGTCTCCTAAAGCCACCTTGGCAAGTGGAGAGGCAGTTTATACAACTTGCAGTGATGTCGATTGCCATGCACAAGGGTGAAAATTAAGAAAGAAAAATGAAGTACATCATTCAGATGTGGATAAGATACCAATGATTTGTAGTCAAAATGTGACTTCAGTCTCATTTTGACTGCCTGCAAGACATAACCCTACTTTGATTTGTTCTTTATATTTATTTCCAGATCAAAAGCCACTTCTTGATGCATTTGTCTGCATTCTAGAAAACACAGGTAAGAATGATATTTTGTGGTTTGTGTCCTAAACAATTAAACATATAGCATCGTTTATGGCTTGCTTCACTTGTGGTGTATAAAGATGTTTCTTTCATTTGCAGTGAAGTGGTTCTAATCGCATTGGAATTTTCAGTTAACCCCTTCATTATCTTTGATCATTATGTACACTCGCAGGCCATTGGTTCAATCAGTGCTTGGATGTACAAGTACTTCTCAAAAGTAACATTTCCATGTCCTGTCCAACTTATCTCTCTGTCCTGTCCTATTTAATAAACTGTTTGTATCTAAAGGGGCACAGTATAGCTGTAGTCATGCTGGAGTGTCATAAAACTGCATGTCAAGGAAACCTATGTACAAGTTAGGGACTTGTGGTAAGCTGATGGTCACATCAACACTTAAAAAACATATTGTGGCAAAGGGATTTTAAGGATGCAGTTTCTGTTTAACATTAATTGGATAATTGTGGTTCCCCTAAGTGCAACCTCTTTCATGCTCCTAAAGAGTTGTCATTAAGAGGAGGGCTGACTGTACATGTATAAACATACAGGTCATGTCTATCCTGTCTTGTCCATTTGCCATTTCGGTTCATCTTATTGTACGAAGTTGATGGCTTTTGAAATTAAAGCTGTATATATTTGTGTTTAATTTTCAGGCAAGCGATGAGTTGAGGAAGTCCTGTCTGATATAGGATAGTACAGAGGTGTTGTTTTTTTTTATCTGCATCCCCCACATAATAGTTTTCTCATGTGTGTATAAATGAAAAAAAATCTAGAGTCACCAGGGTGATGGAACGTGGCATTAAAATTGTCAAACTGGCACCTCTGTTTTGTACTGAGTTCTCTGTTTTGTACTGATAGAGACAGGTTCTAAAATCAGTAATGTCCAGATAACTAGAATTAGTTATAAATAACAGCATCTGCATTTCCTTACAGGTCACTAGTAGTAAGTTCTGTGAAAAAGTCTGAACTGAATTTTTTTTTCTTGGAGGGTAATTTTCACAAGCCATGCTCAACTTGTGAAATTCACAGAGATTATAGCTTGTCACAAAAAACAAAACAAAGCACCAAAAAAAAAAATCACTTTCAATCACTTTCCAAGGACACTGTTTCATATTAAGCATAATTTGCACCACCCTTAGGTCTTATCATACCCAGAGTTATCTCTAAAGGACTCGCAGAGTATTTTGTTTGACAGGTTTTCATAATCACCATATTGAGTGTATTATTCAGTCAACTCCACATAATGACAGCTTCCAGGAAGCACACAACAAATTGCGATTAGAAGGAGTTGTGATTATCCAGTGACTTATGTAGTCATGTAGCTTCTTGTTATGTGGAAAAGGAAGTTATGATTATCCAGACTGTCATTAAATGGAGTATACTGTATATTGTTGAGACTGTAAGCAGGCCTGTCTTTTAACGTTTCTATTCAGGGTCACTCAGTTTACCTTTTGTCAAGTCTGCTCACTCAGCTGTGGTCAGAGACAAGAAGACAGCAGAGATTGTGAAGATACCCCTGACTGACACAGGACTGTCTGTCTCCTCAGAGAGTCTTTCCTTGGTGGAGCTGGATAAGATATGTGAGGCATGCACGACCAATCACATTGCTAAGAGGGCCAGCATCAGACAGGTAAGGGGCAGGAATCTTGTAAAACAGACTCTGAACTGTCATTAAATGTTTCAAATCTTCTTTTCTGTTATAAAAAAAAACATTGGTCAAGTCCATATACACAGTTGTAGTGGAATGCTGTTAACACAGCCATTAGTAAACACAATTCCCTGCTTAGCTTACTATCATTCAACAGTTCCAACTACTTTGTTTGTCATTGAATATATTCTGAATAACATATAGCTTCTGACAATACATCTTAAGTAGCATGGTTTGAAGTCTGGTTGGGTCAACAGAGTTGCATTGTGTTTGTAAATTCTCCCTAATTTAGACTTAATGCAGTGGAAGTTAGTAGTAGGTATGGATTGTGACTTGGAAGACTTTCTTGAATGTCCCCATGTTTTGAAACTGTAGTGTGGGGAATAAGGGAAGTAACCAATCAGTCTTTTCATGGTTCATGCATAAATATGCTGAGTTTGCATTGGTAATTGTACATGCAGTCATATATGGTGTAACTCGTAAACAATAACCATAATTTGATTTCATTCTTGCACTGGCAATTGAACCATTATAGTGATGCAATAACTTTGAATGAGAGCGAGGTGATTATGCAGCAGCAGCCAGCCTTTCCTCTCTTCAATTCCCGTTACGATCGTAACTACTATAAATTGGCTCCAAGTGGTACATGCCTTACAGTGAGTCAAAATGGGACCCAGGTTATCAGATTACAGACTGAAATATTAGGCTCTGAAGATGATTGCAGCCATCGGAAATAAATTTTTTGTTTGTCATGGAAATTAAAAGTATATTCATATCTGTACACAAAAATATTGTTTATGGCGAATGGTCACTTTATGAGAATATATTTTGTTTTTTGCATCAATATAATTCTCACAAACTTCATGAGTTGAGCTTCACTTGTGAAAATTACCTCTTAAAAAAGGTTCTGTTAAAAATATACTGAAAGGGCTTACTCCTAATTAAAAAAATTGTATAGGTGGTAGTAATCCGGAAGGGAAACGCAAATGCTGTTATTTCTTGTTACAACATTTGTTGTTTGGACTTCATAGATTATGGTACTTGTCTCTATCAACATGAAGAAAGATTGCTAAATGTATGTTATTGGCAAATCCTGTAATATCACTTTAGATTACTATAGAATTATACCATCATATCTTCATGAGAAAACTATCATGAGGGGCTCGCAGAACTTAGATCCTAGTGAAAACCCATTTCCAGCTTTATGTGAAAATCAGATCATTGTCAAAAAAAAACAACAACAAAAACACTTATACCACAGTATCTGTTTATTTGCGAGGAGATTGATTAGTTTGGTTTGTATGGTTTAAAATTGTTCACATTAATCACTAGCTTCTCTGACAATTTTTTTTTCGTTGCAAGGATTCATCCTGTCACTTCAAACACCGTTATACATTTTTTTTTTTCCACCAGGGTAAATCGTTTTTGGAAGTTTCCTGCTTGATTTACAATAACCTGCCCAATGGACTCAGGACAGCCCTGATGGAGTTGCCTCATTGCCATTACCCTGTGGTTTATGGTGCTGTTTTGGCTGGGCTTGGTCTGGATGAGGATGCAACCCTGGCATCCTTCATGTTCTGTGTTGTGAGGTCTGTGATTGCCACAGCTGTCAGGTTGGATGTTCTGGGTGCTATGGAGGTTAGTCCTCACAATACATGAATATTACTGTCACAAAAGTGAAATATATAATAAACAGTTTTTTGATCCAGTGAAGATTTTATAAAATGCTGTACTTAAATTGAATGTTTGATTAAATGGGTTTCTGTAAGGTGGATTGGATGATAAAAAAACATTAATATTATGTGGCTTATTGCGAAAAGTATTTTAAAAGATTTCAGAGTGAAAATAATTACATCACAGTAAATACTGTTGTTTAATGCTAGACAGTCTCATAGGCAGTATACCACACATTGCTACACATTTGATTTAAACTACATAATCACACAAACATGATCTGATTTTCACTGACAAATTTCAGTCTGAAATGAACTGAATAATACGTAATAGTATGCATCCTTCGTTACCTTTCTGTCCAACCTGCGTCCATTTCTTCTTTTATTTCAATACACTTACGAGATTTTATCAAATTGTAATATCTGACAGTAAAAAACATGAGGCTGACCTGATCAGACTGTAATACTGGATGTCTTTTCACTCCTCAGGGTCAGAAAATACAGTTCCAACTCCAGCAATTAATCCCAGATGTTATAGCAAGGTAAGATTGAGAGCTTTGAAACATACCTGTCTCCTTTTGTCTAAAGCTGTCTGGATTTTCTGCTGTGGAAAGACTTGGTCATTGGATGGACCCCCCCCCCTNTGGATGGACCCCCCCCCCTTCACCCCCCCCTCATTGCCTGAGCGTGTGTTGATGTAATTAATAAAAACAAATTAGAGTGGCCCCAACAAGATAAGACCTTTGTAAATGTTCATGAAGGAGATCTGAACTGGGAGGGAGTCTTAACTGAAAGGTTCACACTAATATTCGCGGATACTAATCACCAAATTTACTCTGCTGTATTGCATTTGTATGCTGCAAAATAACTCAGTTTATCTACTTTTCTCCCTGTATACACCCACGCGTTAACTTGATTAAAGTCTGCATCTGGGTTTAGCCCACATGTAATGTCTCTGCAGTAAACTTTGCAGTCTCTCCAGCCCTGCTCCTCTTTACATTCTTGTCTCGCTCCTCTAACGTGAGTGTCTTTCTCTTGTGGTTACTCATCGTCCCACATAGTAAGCTATTGTGTGTAGCCAAGGCTAGATAAAAATAATGGCCTGATGTGTGCTCGATGACAGCCTTCGAACAAATGAATGACTACACGAGTGTGAAAGACACAATGGGGGGGAAAAAAAGGCAAATATCATAGGCCTAAGGCCTGCGTAGTATTTCATTGTCGATCTCATTTCCCGTGTCCAATCGTATTCGAGTAGTGGAAGTAACGTACAGCAATCCTATTCATAAGGAGATGGACAGAGTTGCCTAGGCCCACCCATCCTTGCCTGTCAATTGTACATCAATTCAATGAGGCTCGGGTGGCTCGTACCAGTATTACACCATGAGGCAGACTGACCGGTGACAGACTACACGACCATGTATTCGAACTATGTGGGTGGGTCGCAATTCAGAGTGGCGGAGTGACTGAACAAAGGTTCAGAGTGGGATTTCAGAGGTTTTTCATATGGAAAAACTGATCTGTCACAAGATTTTAGGTCTTAATCAAGAGAGAGTTGTAAATGAGAGGGTTTTATCTCAGGGGGTTCACTGTATTTCTTAACATATCATGCATGTTGACATATAAGATCATGATCCACAAATTAGGTCAAATAGGTTTTGTAGAATTGTTTTTTTTTTTCATGAAGATCTTTGTTACTTCCTGCAAAAAAGATCATCCATATAAACTTTTTCACAAGTTTGTAGAAGTTGATATTCGATAACTGGCAATAACTGCAAGGAAAATGAGGCTGGGTTGTATATAGTTACTACTTCTCATTATTTGGACACTTTTGATAATGGTAGGTTTATCTTTCAGTATGAAACAGCATTACTTGATAGGCAGCCCCATAATATTACTTTTAACTCTGGACTTTTGCATTCATATGTACATGAGAGAAACATTATGTGAGGCTTGACAATATTAGATCCTTATGACAAACCATTTCTGAATTTTTATGCGAATCAGATCCCCTGAGAAAAAAAAAAGTCTGCAGTGATTTGGTATTATCTTGTACAGATCTTTAAGTCATAGGAGTCAAACTGTGAAAGCCTCTTTGAGCCATATAATAACATTTTGTCCCCAAACCACAGGAACATTCCAAGATGGCCAAGGCTAGAACCTAGTTCTGGGGCCACTATTGTGCTCATTTTATAAACTGTTTAAATTGGGAGTCTCTTCATTTCGATATGTTTGATGAAAAGTGGTTAAATATTTGGCCATCTTTTGCAGACTACGTGCCCACTGAAATGAAATTCGCTGAAGCATTGGGAAACATTGCTTGCAACAATACTTCTCTTTTTAATTTCAGGACTGAATTTCACCACTTTTGGGATGTTGTTTCACGTTACAAGTTTATTTCTTTACAATCTATCCAAAGGACAGATTTATACTCTGCTATTATTGACTGTGATAGTCCGGAGATTTTGGACCGAATAGACTCTTGTAACCTTTAAGGCCAAGTTTGATGTCAGTATCATATTCATGTTGAAGCTCAAAGATTAAAGTATGGTTAGAGTTCATGTTTTCATGAATATCATATATGGCTGCAGGCAATCCCACATTTCTCCTAGCTTCATTCATGGGAAATATGACAGCATATGTGAACACAGATGATATTCCTGCTAGTTTGTTTATGGGGCTGTAGTTAATCTGTGCCATTGTCAGAAATTTTTATATCAGGGGAGATAGCTCTTAATGTGAGTACATTTAATTAGTTGCCTCCCTTATACCAGATATTAACCCTTTCTCCCCAAGAGAGCCTATGCACTGCCTATTTAGTTTCACTTAAAGGGAGATAACTCCGCAATGTCGCCATATATTTTGCCGCTACTCATATGTTTTTAATTTTTGCACTGTAAACGGAAACAGGAAAACTAATTTATCAATGGCTGTTGCCTGTAAATAGTGAGAAACACCAACGGAAATGAAAATATACATGTTATGTGCAGATCCATTCAAAATCGAGCACCTTGGGGCTCATCGAAAGTATTGCAGCAGAGAGGGCATTAAGTCTACCCACTGGTCCCCAGCTTTTATATTTATAAGCAAGAAACTAAAAACAACAATGATAACAATTAAAAAAAAGTCTGCTGTAGAATCTTGTCACATATTATAGCTTAAGCTGATGAGAGTATTTACAGCCAGACAGAATGCATGCTACAAAGATCTGCACGCGTTAAGGGAAAGTGTATACTGTGTCTTTGTTTATCGTACATGAAATGAGAGTTCAAATCTTCCACTAAGGAATTTATTCTGGGATTGTTTGGAAGCCTTTGCATAGAACAAGTCATCAGAGTCATACGCAGTTT
This sequence comes from Ellobium chinense, assembly GCA_033807755.1. NCBI lineage: Eukaryota > Metazoa > Mollusca > Gastropoda > Ellobiida > Ellobiidae > Ellobium > Ellobium chinense. The sequence goes on along the minus strand of JAWQUT010000083.1, from coordinate 736,387 downwards.
ATCTATTTCACCTGAAGGAATTACTCAAGAGAGGGGAAAACTTTATCAGACTATGCAAGAAAATAATACCCATCTCAAACTTTGGTGCTATTTTTTAAGTAAATGATTTTGTGAGTTACTTTGTAAGTGATGTTTGAAGGATAATTCGGGTTGCAGTAAGCACAGAAATAGCTTAGTTGGCAAATCGCCAGTCTCTGAAGAAGATGTTCTGTCTATGATTGTGACAGAGTGATATAACAGACTGTTGTAAGTACCAAATAACCAAAATAATACAAGAAATGAAGTTGATGCAACTTGACTACACATCAGCGTCCCTGCTATTACAATGAAATAGTTGGTGTCTTGGTTGTTGTAATGATCAGACAGAAGCTTGACTGTTTGCTTTTGGAGTAATAGGTTCCTCAGTTGTCTCTGCAAGAAATTTTGATCTATAGGAACCTTGATAACACATCCACCCTTCGGACAACACTACGGAGAGTATGTGATCAGAAAGTTGTGTTATAGAGAGTTCTCTTTGTAATGAACAAAGAAAGTTTTGTTATAGAGAGTTCTCTTTGTACGGAACAAAGAAAGTTTTGTTATAGAGAGTTCTCTTCGTAAGGAACAAAGAAAGTTTTGTTATAGAGAGTTCTCTATGTAAGGAACAAAAAAAGTTGTCTTATAGAGAGTTCTCTTTGTAAGGAACAAAGGAAGTTGTGTTATAGAGAGTTCTCTTTGTAAGGAACAAAGAAAGTTGTGCTATAGAGAGTTCTCTTTGTAAGGAACAAAGAAAGTTGTGTTAGTGAGAGTTCTCTTTGTAAGGAGCAAAGAGAGTTGTGTTATAGAGAGTTCTCTTTGTAAGGAACAAAGAAAGTTTTGTTATAGAGAGTTCTCTTTGTAAGGAACAAAGAGAGTTGTGTTATTGAGAGTTCTCTTTGTAAGGAACAAAGAGAGTTGTGTTATTGAGAGTTCTCTTTGTAAGGAACAAAGAACGTTGTGTTATAGAGAGTTCTCTTTGCAAGGAACAAAGAAAGTTTTGTTATAGAGAGTTCTCTTTGTAAGGAACAAAGAACGTTGTGTTATAGAGAGTTCTCTTTGTAAGGAACAAAGAAGTTAAAAGACTGTGGAAAGGGTGTTGCTAAACAGGAGATTCTGTTAAACAGTGGTTTTTGTTAACAGAGTTCCTTTGTATAGGATTTGGAGTCACTGGGTTTAATAAGGGTCTTGGGATTGGGGGGGGAGGGGGGGTCGCTTGCATGGGGGCTGCTTCATTTAAACAAGAGAGACTGTGGGTTTTGTCTGGAGAATAGGGAGATAGGTGCTTTTGAAATTCTTTGTAATAGGCATGTTTCACATGGCTTATTTGCCAATGACTATAAAGAGGGGTGCCTGCGCAAAGACCGTATCGTTATATGAATTATTTAAGGGAGATGAGGTCTTTGCACAGGCACCATACAATCACAGTTTGTCCTGGCTGGCTGACTCAGAGAGGGGAATTTAGTGCAGTTACTTCCCTATGGAATAGTTTTGATAACTTTCTTTCACTTGTGGTAGATTTGTTGCCTTCATTGCGCATTTAGGTAGTACCTATTCTTGCGGTTGGTCAGATGACATTATATCTAACTGCAGAAATATGAGTGTATTATTGATGGACTTATGTTAACAGTATTACAATAGATCTGTACAAATTACATGTATAGTGACAAGGAAAAGAAACAGAGGAAGAGAGAGAGAGAAGGAGAAAGAAAGAGAGATGCAGTGAGGGTGAATGAGGGAGAAAGAAAGCGATATTTTACATCATATGAAGATGTTTACAGAATGTTTACCTCTTCTCTCTTCATCTTCTCTTCTGTTTACCACTCTTCTCTTTTACATTTTGCAATGCAAAATTTCTTCTCTCTTCTCCTTGATTTAGAGCTGGTTTGTTCTCCGTTCTTTTCCATCCTGTTCCCCATCAATTTTTCTCCCGTGCTAACAAGCCGTGGCTGTCTTGTTGTGAGCTCTTTACAGCATGCCCACTAATGGGGGCTCTCCGATCTGCCCTCAACATTTTATAGCCCTGTCTACAGCAGGGCTCCTCAAACTTTCACGATCGACGTACCTTTATTGATCTGCGATACCAATGACCGTATGAAAGCCATGCATTAGTTGACGCACTGTGGTAACCAGGGGAAACTTCCCAAAGGCTAGTACTTTTCACTGTGGGTTAACGCAGTGTGTTAACTAGCGTATGGATGATGCATACATCTACTGGCAATCCCACTTTGCGAATCTGTGACCATATCGTCATAGTCATAACCAGATTGCGTAACTTATTTTCAGCACTTTACACGAGAACAACAACAACAAAAAAGTGGTTTATGATTTGTCTGGTCAGAGGAGATGCAAAGTGTTTACGCGCTCCTAGATATTTAAATAGTGATCAAAAGATTCTCATAGTGGTTTTATAAGTAGATGGTGTCTGTACACATCGATTTTCCATTGGATTTTCTATTGGATTACCACGATAGGACCTTCGATGTATACAGACACCATCTACTTATAAAACCACCATGAGGATTAGTAATGTCTGTATGACCATCATCTACAATATTTCAAAATGATCAGAAGATTTTGCCTTGAATTTCATTGGATGGAATAGGGTGCGCTCAAGCCTGTAATATTAATAGCAAAGAATGCAAACTGCCTAACTCTGAGTAAGACAATCTGGTTATGACTATGGCGATATGTATCATTGTTGCGTTAAGGTAATGCGTTAACTACAGCGAACACCATAAATGTTTTGAGAGTTTCCTGTGGTTACCGCAGTGCGTTAATTTAACGTAAAGATAATGCGTACGACCACTGCTATTTGAAGTAGATTTGTGTCTCGAGACTTTTGAATAAGACGGCTGCGAGTAAGTTACTACTTATTTCACAGAATAATTCAGTTTGTAATACAGTGAACTCCAAGCAGCTCGATAGGTTATACCACTGAGCATAAGTGCCCGATGTCCGCTGTTCGACGACTGTTACTGTAGGTTGGGTTTTTTTTTCACGTTGATGTGAGGAGCTGAAATAAATAGTCTTCCCAGTGTATTTTTGATATTATCCACGTCGTCTTTTGTTCTGACCTCATGGAATGCAAAGGCTGAGTTCCTCATGGAGGCTTTACAAACATGTCTATTGTAGATAGTAGATTCGCATCCCGCTTGTTTTTATATTAAAAGACAAAAAAAAAAAACAAACAAAGTCATCCACAAGTAGAGTAAAGCAAACCAAACCAAACCAAACTCATAATTTTATTGGTATAGTATGCTCTTTGCCTACTTTCTGGGTAGGGGCAAAGATACTATAATTAGCGTCTATGGTAGGGGTGCGCATACTCCAGGATGAGAATCCTGGGTTTAACATATCAAGGCTTGAAAGCAGCGCATGTCGAAAGCCCTGAGATTGGGGAAGAATATTCTCGACTTCGTTTCATCCCACTCTGCATAATCACACTTCACACCAAATCACAACATGAAACTGATCTTCTCTGGCCTCCTTGTCAAACGCTTAGGCCATTAATCCACAGGGGCGGAAGGGT
>JAWQUT010000083.1:713067-730467 GCA_033807755.1 Ellobium chinense | reverse complement strand
AGGGGGTAAGGGAAAGGGGGGATTATGACGGCATGAACTAACGAAGTGCTGTACCATCTTCCATACTGTCCACACATACCCAATTCACACTAGGAAAGCTAATGGAGACAAGACCCCCAGGAAACAACCCTTTGGATACGCCTTTAGAACCGAGGCCTCTACTAACTTTTCGATGCTTTTATGTAATCAATACCATTATCTCCCTTCCCTCCCCCCCCCCTTTTACCCAATTGATCTTACCATCGTAAGAACTACATTAACTCTAAAGGTGCATTCATTACCAATGCACTAATGTAAGTCTTACAGTGGTAAGACATGCCGTAGTTAATGCTCAAGGTCTTGATAACGGCTAGGGACTGTCCATAGGGTGGTTTTCCTTCCTAAACGCTGCCGTCAACAATGTTCTTAAACGTTAACCCTTAAACAAGCACTAGGTGTGGAGAGTCGGCCGCCGGATAATGTTAAACTGTTTTAAAACAATATGGCTGGTTCTGAGAATGTCATAAGAAACGTGGTCGTGTGTATTTTTAGGAATGTAATCTGGAGTTTCATTTCAAAAGATGGTATGTCCCTCTGTTTTTGATATTGACATACGATTTCATAATATCAAACTCCAGCAGTATGACCCAGATACTGGAGGTCTGCTCTACCCTCCCATTTCGTTACAGACTGATTGATTTTAACCAAAAAAGTCAGTTCAGGTCAAGTTCAGTTCTCTAACCCTCTAGTGCCCAGCGTATCAGATCTGATACATTTCGTGGAACAAAGAAAAAGCAAACCCCACCATAATAGTTTGAAGTCGCATGAGCGGGCATTAGCCTAGATATGAGACTTATAAACCGCATTATTATTATTATTATTATTATTATCATCATTTTGATGCTTGTTCCAGCATAGTGGATCCAGAAGTGATCCAAAAACTGGAGCTCGGACTTTTTGTGCCATTGTAAATAGGGCTGGGCACTAGAGGGCTAAGAGAACAAAGGCCTAAGATCAAGTTCAGATGACATCCATGACAGTTGAGTAGTTTTCAGATCTGATCAGTTCCTCCTGGGTTTGGAATGGGCATTCAGTTCTAATTATCGAGGTAGATGTGAACTGAACTGAACTTTAGGTAGAAAATTAAAGTTCAGATCAAGCACCCAAACTAGCTACAGTTCATATCCAGTTCAGTTTGTCTAAAATAGCTGATAAGCTTAGGGCAAGTTCATGTGAACTGAACTTAAGTTCACGAACTGCGTTCAGATGATCTCAGTTCTGCCCAATCCTAATCTTAACGTTTACCGTCTTGCATTTTGCAAGACAATTGGTTTCATCTCACCGTCCAAAGGACGACACTTACTTAGAAGCTGTGGCATTTTGCAATTGCAGTCCATACTTGGAATGCTTGCTGTATCAAGAATATTTTTGAAATGTATGTCTTTATAATGCAATAAGTATGTGCGAGGCTGCCCACGCCCACCTCTCCCCCAAACGGCTGTTGTCTCACCGCAAGTTTCCTGGCTTTAACCGAATACCGAAGATCTTATAATTTTGATATTTCCAGTAACCTCACAGTGCAGCACAGTGCCCCATTTGACTGTACCACACATAACCATTTTGTAAAAATTTGGAGTAAAAACATGTTTGATGAAATTAATAGAAACATATATATGAAAATTAAAATGTGCCATTAGGGGAAAGTAAAATTCCTTTTTTTTTGTATTTTTAATCATTTTCATCAAAACATATCTTCTTTACATGCAGTATAACTAAGATTGAAATACAGTACTGTATATTTAAAGCAGATGGTAAACTTATGAAAAAATATATAAATTTTCTTTCTAAATGAAGACAAAACACAATGAAGAAACAGGTAATTTGGAATTGAAAAATGAGGGGTTTTTTTTTTTTGGCCGCTTATAACTCAGAAAATGATAATTCATCTCTCAAACTTAGCATATGAATTTCTGTTTGGTCAAGATGATATTGTACCTTCACTTTCATATTTGGTGACAGCATGATCTTGTCATGAATTACTGTACAGTATTTCTAACTGTTGTGAAGAAAACTAGGGATACGGTTACATCATGAAGAATAGTTGAGAGCTTGTGCATTAACAGTGGGATCCCTAAGAATTATAGAACACTGCATTTGGACGCTATTCTTTGTAGGTGCATTCAGCACCGATGCAGTAACGATAGTAACCAAGATCACACTATTAGTTTGCAAGCTGTCAATTTTTAAATATATTATTAGTATGGCCTCTCTGTAGTGCATGCTCATAAGCACATGTGGATCACCAATGTCAGTTTTCAAATTGATTGGACTATTAATTTTTGTGATGTCTATGGCAGGAAAGTCATTGTAACAGTAGTACTAAAATGGGGGTGGGGGTGNGGGGGTGGGGGTGGGGAAGAATGATTTGACTTTTCCATAAATTGCACCCTTCACTTAATAATTTTCCATGGATATTTTTGTTGTTAATTTATATGTACAGAATGATACATTATTCAAACCTTATATTTGAACTAGAGGAAAAGCATGTATAACACTGCAGTTGGCGGAGGAACTCTTACGTAACCCTTAAACGCTTCTTCTACAAGCCAGCTGATGGTAGCATTGTGCACTGTGCAGGGCTGTTCCGTGATCTTTTATCCAGTAGATAGGTGGTCACTGAACCTGACTTGACCTCTCAGTAGAATCTTGAAAAGTATTCCATGGTGCATGGAAGAAATATATTTAATATTTAATATTGAGATATAAATAATATCGAGGCCCATCTGAATAATGAAATTATACAATAATTGTGTATCTGTGCCTGTGAAAATCATTATTAATAATAAGGTATACTTATCAAATGAGTATTTAATAATAAGGTTCCGTTGCATTTTGAAAGAGATGCATTACCATGTATGACATTTTAAAACAAGTTCTGTACTTGAGAAATAAACATCATTTCACTGTATTCTGATTATTATATAATCATTGCTTATTTTCTCTCTCATTTTACTAGGAACCATGGTAGGCCTGTGGAGAATGCCTGTGTCAAGTTTCCAGTGATAGACGTTCTACAGAACACACAGGACACTTTGTTTTGCAAACTGTTCTATTCTTAATCATTGCAGTACCACACTCTGAATTCCGGCAGACCGGTCTTGAATTTTGAATTTGCTAGTCTGAGTCTATGAGCAAAACTTGACTGAAAAAATGAATTGGGACCAGGGCTCTACAGTGTGTTTTTTTCAAGTGCATCAGTTCAGTTGAGGACCTGTTATATATCATGATTTGCATTTTGAGTTAAACCACCATGTCTGTGATTTCTGTTTATAGTTAGATTAAAAAATCTTTTGTTTGATATTAACATGACCACTGTTTCTACTTTCTCTGGGGAATCTTTTTTTTTCAATGTTTTTATATGAACTTTTGCTCTTATTGTATACTTTATGCTATTTATTGTGCATCATTTGTCTTCAAGCATTTGATTTACAATTGGTATTTTCTTCTTTCAAAAACTGTAATCTTTATTATTGAAATTGTTATAAAATATTTTATTTTGCTGCATGTACAATAATGTTTAATTCAGGTTTAACTTGTCGTGGTGAAGCATTTTGTGGTATACACATGATTTTTTTATTTACTGTATATTGTTTTTATCACAAAATGTGTTCCATCTATTTTGGTCTGAGCAACTTCAATGCCTTTGCATTCCAAAATTTTCATTTTGCTCAAAGATGATTTTCTGTAGGCAGCTCTATCCTTTATGACTCCAAAGTCATAGTACAGTTTATGTTGTAATATCTTCCACTTAAACCCTGTTCTTGGGTGAAGTATTCGAGCTTTTGTGTGCGGGGACCCTGTAATTTTTCTCTGGGTATTATTAAATGACTGTATGCTGCTTGCATGATTTCCTTAATCAGAAGGATAAAGTTTACTGTTATCTGTGTTTATTTTTTATGGTTCGTTGTGTATGATGGATCAGTAATCAGAAAACCTACTATTAGGCATAGCTGTTTTTTTAAAAAAATTTTAATATATTAGATTTTCTATCTATGTGTTGTTGTAATCCTATTATAGTGAGCTGCATGATGAGTTTTATCATCACATTTCATTTGATGTTCAAGATAAGCCATGGGCTGATCAGAACCTTTATGATGCTTGGGCTGCACCTTAATTCAAACGAGTTCATGATCTTCATTAACATTTTTCATCAAAACAAAATTATGCAGACTCTGACAGATCACATTTTCTCTTTCAACTTCTGTCTGTACTGGGTATAGTGCATGGCATTGTACTGTCACTGCAGAAAATTGCAGTTGCAAATTATTGCAAATTTCAAGCTTTTTTTTTTTTAAATGCTGCCATTTTGCATTTTTTCACAAATTTAGAGTATTCCATAAATTTTATTGATTTTGGCCAAACAATGCACTTTTTATACCACAGTCGCAATACTGCGTAAGCAAGAACACAGGAAATGTGTTCCATTTCTACAATTTTGCAACAGTATAATAGTAAACAATGCGACTGGTGATAAATACAATAAACTGACGAAGCTAATTTTGCAAACTTTCTGTAAATTTTGGCCAAAATTTTACCACTGTTCGCATGTAAATTCTGCAGTTCTTGTTGCAAATTTTTGGGGTTTGAAATGCAATTTTCCCGCAGGAACAGATTGTAAAAGATGTGATTGTGAACATGATGTACTCAAAACATTTATTTTCATCAGTGTACTAGTTATAATCTAGAAGATCTCAGAACCTCAATTTGAAGGTACAGGCTTAGAAATCGAAGACTATGAAGTGTCTGAAATCATGACATAAGTTTAATGTCGATATAATAAACAAGGAAACGGAGTTTCTTGATAAGTAGGCGAGTAATTTGAATACGTGAGATTCTGTTTCTTCTTCTTTGGCGTTCAATAAATTTGACCACGCCAAAGGCTTAGTCCAGCCTGGTTGGCAAATAGGATGGTGACAGGAGACTGTTGCAGGTCCCATTTACAATGGAGCATGGATAATGCCAGCACCCTGAGCTGACGAAAGGGCGCCTATTAATAGGAATACCTATTAACCATATGGGTACTCTTGGAGAAGAAACATTGTGACCAAAAGTACTGTTATCAGTATCTGTGTCTACATATTAAACATGTCCATATTAAATATGCTCCACTGTAAATGAGGTTCAAAGCCATGGCATTCTACTGTATCTAAGTTCCACTCGCCAATACCTGTGCAATATTAGTTTACATATTCAAATGCCTGGGGTTCATGTGGGACCTTAATGGACCTAAAAAATATTGGGGTTCTTAAATAAGTGCTTATTTTTTTTAAGAATGTGGGTTCTTAAAATGTCCTTATAGTGTATTAAATAAGGTTAGTTCCTGTCAAAGAGGTAAATAAATACTGTTTATTACTGTTTATATAATAAAAAACTGGAGTAAAAAGCCTCCATATTTCGACCATCAGGTTTTCATCAGAGAGTCAGGTCACGTAAAATTCCTTATATTTTTTGAGAATACTGATACCAGTAACACGTAAGCAAAAATCATGTGTTTTCTTCATTGTGACATTTGCATCGTAAATTTAAAGAAAAAAAAAGACTAGAGATATAAATACAGTGTTATTCCATAAATTACTGTTTACAGTAATTGGCAGTGTTACCTCACTTTTTTTGGTGACCAGGCATGAAGTACATTTTCTGAATAGGGTCTTTGAAAAGTCCTTAATTTTTTTCACCTAAACTTGGCCTGAACCTTGAATTTTGCATTACTATGACATTCTCTAGAAATGCATCTGTGATTGCAAATATGCAGAGATCAAAATGAAAGTGTGAAAGTATATAGGATGAACAAAGATGACCATCATTTCAGCATGCTAGCAGAGGATGGGAATTCATGTGCATTCTGTTTCACAGATCCTAATCCACAAGTCTGATTCAACGACAGGTAACTTGCAGCAAACATGGTTGATAATGAAACCGTGTGTAAACGTATATAAAGTTACATTAGCAACAGACTCAAATACATATTTTCAGAAACACTTTTAAAAAAAGTAGCACTGTTCTGAAACACTTTCCAAGATCTTAAGTTATAGCTGGCTTAGACAAATCTTTTGAATATTACGAAATATGTTTATTGAATTAAGGATTTTGGGGCATCCCATGCAGTTCATTAAAAGTGTGTTTGAGTATAATTATATGTGTGCGTGTATGTGTCTGGATAGGTGCATGTTTGAATGTATGTGTGCATGTATGTGTGTATGTATGTGTGTGTGTGTATGCACATGCATGAATGTTAAGCACTTTGAGCCTTACAGGAAAAGCACAAAAAAGTGATTATTATTATTATTATTATTATCGTTATTATTATTATTAACAAAGGCCTGTTTTGTGTTTAAAGACTCCTTTTCAATATATTGATGTGTACATTAGTGGTGCCTTTATATTTCAAGCAACAGGAAATATTCTTTGCATAAATATTCATGTTAAAAAATGAAACCAATTATAACATTGTGATATTTCTAACTATCACGAAAACTGCTTGCATTTCAACATTCTTACATTGCCCAAGTATATACGTGCCTGCCGTGTTGGGGATCGTAATAAAGTAAAGTCTCATGGCTCGGCATTGGATCGATTTTATAACCATGTTTGTATCAGACCTGGCATTTCAGAATGAGAAAATAATCAGTTTCATCATGTCAGTCTCATGTACATCCACGCACATGGTTCTGTGAATTTTATAAATTGAGCCATATTGAGGAAGAGCCTGCTGATGGTCATAGCCATTCAATCTGCATTTACACCCATTTTGTGGAGGAGGACGTGATGTTAGATTGTGTCAACATATTCAGCATTTCACAAGTTTAATGTGCCTTGTCAAACTGCATGCAATAACTTCTTCTCTGGCCTTGCGTGAATCATTCCATTCCATCGTCTTCATGATTGTTTCCAAGCCTAAATTTTATTGTTCACTATTTTGCAACAATGCACATGTTAGCGATAAGAAAAATCATGATTTGTGAAGATGTCTGAAGCACAGTAGGCTAGAGAACACGTTTTTTTTTTTCACTGTTTTTTTTTTTTTGTTTTTGTTTAGCTTACAAACTGTTATGGTGTATGGTTTATCTTAGGACCTTTTTCTTGTAACATTGATTCAGACTTTTTGTTGGTATACTTCTTATTAATTTGTTGTTTGCAGCTGAGACTATAGTGGACCTGGTCGTGAACAGTGTCATTCCTTACTCTTAACATTTTTCCTTAATATTGAATTCTATGAATCTTGAGTTCTATACCGGGCGGTCTTGATGTTGATATCTTAAGTCAAGCTCTGGGATTTTGATTCCATTTCGTTACTTCCTGATCTTCCTGATAAAGGCAGGAATTCTGACATAGAATGTTAAAATGTTTTCTATAGAGATTAAAATGCATACTCAGAACTGGGTATAAGTATCAAAATAAACTTGATACTTTTGATATTTAGAGAATGTAATCTGACTATCATAACACCTGAAAATTTAGATATCTGCCGACAAGTTTGGTGACATAATAATTGTTGTTATTATTTTTTTAAAAATATTGTTACTGGAACTTACATTTGACACAAGTGATGTTGTTGTTGCTGCTGATGATTGTAATACATATATTTCGGTTATGTCTGGTTTGTTGACTTTCATACTAATCATACCTGTTAATCTCTCTCTCTCTCTCTCTCTCTCTTTGTGCCTTTCTCTGTGTCCCTTTATCTGTTCATCTCTCTGTCTCTCTCTGTTACTGTCTCTCTCATTCTCTTCCTCCCTCTCTTTCGATCTATATCTCTCTCACTCACTCTCACTGTTGCCAAGTTCTGTATGATTGTTTCGTTACTGCAGTTATTCATGCTTCTTTTATCGATTCTGCTTTTTCAGAAAGGCACTTTTGTGTTGTCATGTGGATCTGATGATTGTTTCAGAGGAGATACCTGTTCTTCAAGAATGGGTGGAGTGGGAAATGGGGTGGAGCAAAGAGGGAAGGTATTGGTAGATGTCTTCAGTGCATACTAGAAATTAAGCTTCATTTCATTTCATTTATTTCATTCTGAACCCAGGTTGCAGTATGCAACATATGGGCAAATGAATACAAAATACAAGGCAAATACATGTGAGCGACTAAGCAACCATTCATCATATAGTCTACATTAAGCAGTAAAGTGATCAATTTAAGCATAATACACACGCGCTCTCACATACACATACTCACATAAGCTAGACTAATTTAAGCTCGAAGTCTGAGTTTGAATTGGGTATGAAGTTATTGTATCATTGAATGTATTATTTACAATATTCCAGTCACTTGGCTGTTATAATAATTATTCAACAGCTTTAATAATCTGACTCCCACAGTCTTGTCAAGTTAATTGTCCTGTCAGACCCAGCTGGTTGCAACTTTTGTGACACAGATAAATCAAAGTAAAGTAGAACTGAATGGAAGTTTCTGACTGTGGTTCCAAACATGCCAGAGTCTGCAACAAGCAAGTGTCGCTAATGAATCATAATTATAAAACACAAGACTAACACCCCATTTTGCAATTTGGCAGGCAGGCAGCGCACCAGCGGCGAAAGAATACCTAGCGCACCGAAAGGCATCATAGACGAATGCATTAGACTCCGTGAAAAAGTTGGAAGATTGGCGAATCGGGCGGATTGAAAAGATCTATCGGAGATTTTATTTCGTTGCTATACACATTCTTTTTTCTTAGAAAGGGTTAAAAAAAAATAAAGAGGACTGATGTGTATAGATACCTTTTGTGTATTTTTCTACGAATTTAGGTGAAAATTGAAAACCACATGTTTTTACGTTACGTAGTTCCAAGAAAACTGTGACACAAATTTGGCTGAAGCATTTTATTAATATAGATTACATTTCAATGTTTTTGTGGCAGGTTTGAAAATGCTTATGACATTGCAGCCAGTCAGAATAAGGCTACAGTCAGTTTTTGGTTAGATCATGTTATTGGTATGACAAGAAAGCTTATTATGTGAACTTTCATCAGGTGAAAAAAGATTTGGTCTAGCATTATTCTGGTTAGTGATATAGTCTAGATGTTTAAAATGGAATAGGGTCATCCCGTGCCGTTGGAAAAAAATATGAGAAATTTACAAATAAACAAATATATTTTATACGGTATGAGGTATGAATCATCTAATACAATCCATCTTCAATTATTGAGCTTTTATCAATAAAATCTAGTTTTGTGTTTAGGGAATGGTTTTTCTGTTGTTTTCCAGAACTAACAAAAATTCATTCCTGGATATTAAGAGCTTGATATCTCAGTTTCCATTTTCATGACATAAGCCTCATTTTGACATTTGTTAAATTTGAATTTCAGTTAAAATCATGATTTAAGGTCAGCTTCCATCTGACTTACAAATGTATGATTTATGGAATGCTTATGTTCAGCATGGGACAGTGGTCATTCTGTCATAAACATGTCTATCCCACCTGTGTAGTCATGTGGCACTCGGGATGTATGTCAGAAAGTGCCAGCTCACTTATGATATTCTTTGTTAGGTCTACAGTCTTAAGATAAGATAAGGTAAGTAAGATAAGATAAACCTTTATTATCCAGATTTGGAAATTTGTTTTCACAGCATTTATAACAATACAGTGAAAAATACAAACAGATTAATAATGTTCACTCGTACACACTCATCCTTGCACCTATACTCACCCCTGCACACCACGCTTTACGTACAAGCATACCACATTAAGAAACACTGCCAAGGCGAATGGCTGATGGCAAAAAAAGATCGCAAGTATCGCTCTCTGTGAGTCTTAAGGATTGTAAATATTTACTTTTGGGTATACAGTATTTGATGCTCTTTCTGTGAGGATTTAATCATTATAACTCGATCATCATTTAAATTGGGGGGATAAAGCGAAAAGTGGTAAATGTTCTCAACATGCATTTCTATTATATGCAAATTTTACACTTTTCACATTCACAAATTTAGGTATTAAACAAATCTTGATGTATTCAACAAAACTTGATGTTCTAGACCAGGCAGGCATATAACCAGATGCGGGTGTAACCAGTTCTGAGTGTTACAGTGTATTTTGTGTAATACAGTACTACTATATAACAGTATTTGTCTTAGGACTTCTACCTTTTACCATTGCCAATAAACAGTTTGACATAAATAAATGTACTGGTGTGATTCTATTTCTACTAGTGGAGCAGCATGGCTGAATGTCTACAGCGTTAGACTGAGGATGAAAAGATCATTGGTTCAAATCCCGCCTCAGGAAAGCATTTCATTCACATTGTCCTCATTCGCTTGTTTGTAAAATGAATACCTGGCTATAGGCAGTGGAAGATATTGCCAGAATGCTAGTGATCAATGTAAATAGCAGCTGCACTGAATGCTCCCTAGGGAGTTGAGAAAGTCCTAGTCTGATCAGGCCTATTGGGTACTAATGGTGTGAAGTCGCGTGAGCGGGTATTAGGCTGGATACGAGACTTGCAAATCCCATCATTATTATTATTATTATAAAAATCGTATTTGAGAATCCATTTTTTTTAAAAAATGGAAATTGTTTCGAGTGTCTTGGGATTTTGGTGAGAGTTCATGTCCTTTGATCATATCATCTTAAGCTCATGTATGTCTCCAGGAAGGATTTAGACTCACACAGTTGTCTGATGCACTATGTCTGTTCTCTGTGCTTAGAGGCGGACGTGGGAGGAAGGTGCTGGTGGCTTGTGGGTGAACGATTAGACCTTAAGGCGGTTATTTGGGGAGAGAAAAGGGAAACACAGTACATGTATGCTTCTTTTTTTTTCTTTCTATCCTTTTTCCAGGAGAGGACAAAGTGGTTGTTCAAGTNGGGGGGGGGGGTGTATGTGTGAGCCATGTGGGAGGCAGATGGAGCTCACTAATGGTGAGGATCACCCAGGCGACATATATAATATTATGGGCGAGGGAAGAGTTGGGGTGGAGGACACGAGGCCTTTCTGGCCTAATCTAATTCAATTTGCCTAACACGTCTTGTGAAAACATCAAATACGTTGATAAAACATGCATAGCGTACTAATAATCAAGGTGTTCACTGAATGCTCAAAAATTTAAGCCGGAGATTAAATAACGCAGTAAAAGGTAGAAATTTATTTAATTCCTATGTACCGGTACTTCTACCCCTGGCTCGTTCTGGGTGTACTTAGTCATTAATGATCGTGAAATCACATTAAAACGACCATAGAATTTGGATATAAAATAGACTATGCCCTTGGTGCATGCAAAAAAAAAAGTATACTCATTCATGAGGAATACTCACTGTCGAGATACACCGCAATAATACAATGGTACAATAACAAGGAATCTGCATATGTGAAATACATACTAATGAAATATGAAATTAAAATGAAAATACGACTTTATTTACCCCGTAGGGGAATTGGTTTATAGTGGCATACATTGGTATACATCTCATTCATAATACAAACACATAGAACGATACATATCATACATGTAAAATACATAATGTTACAAATGAAATACATAGCAAAGTCATTGCTGGTCGCCAGCGGTGNAGTGCCACATTCTGCTTTTCCCCTCTCCACCCAAAAGCTCTAAAGCCAGGTATTCATTAACACCTGAGTCGAGTGAGGAAATGGAAGTGAAGTGTTTTTCTCAAGGACACAACAACGTAAACCGTCCCGCTCGAGACACAGAAACCTATGGTATACCTATTAAATGAATACTTAATATCTAGGATAGAACCTTCGATGTGTACAGACGTAATCTACTTATAAAACCATCATGAGCATTGGTAACGTCTGTTCTGTATGACCATCATCTACAATATGTCAAAATATCGAGATTCTACCGTATACAGTATAAATAATGACTCGACATTGGCTGACGGGATTCATATATATTTGTAATCGCTTACCATCAGATTCTATGAGTCTGGCATAAGAATTGCCTCTTACGTCACTCCTGCTTCGTTGATTTCCAAAGGGCCCTTTGGAGGTCATCAAAAAGAAGTGTGCAACAAGTTTCAATATTTTAGGCCTTTGAACAGACAGCTTTACATTACAGTGTATGGAATGCATACATTATCCTAGAAAAACATAAAGGGCACAGAAAGAAAGAAAGATAGAAAGAAAGAAAGAAAGAAAGAAAACAAAGAAAAACAAAAAAAGAAAGAAAAGAAAAGAAAACGAAGAGAAGAAAGGATGGCAGAAGAAAGAAAGGAAGAACAAAGACAGAAAGAAAGGAATTGAGACAGAAAGACAGGAAGCAACAAAGAAAGAAAGAAAGAAAGAAAAACTAGAAAAAAAAAGAGACAGAAAGACAGGAAGCAACAAAGAAAGAAAGAAAGAAAGAAAAACTAGAAAAAAAAAGAAAGAGACGAAGAGAGAAAAGATGGAACAAAGAAAGAAGAAGGAACTACATTGGTCATTTATACTATGGAAGACATCAGAAAAAATATCAAAATGAGCATTCACTATTATTCACTATGTATTATTTAAAGGAGAAAAGAATGAAAAGGGACCAAATAAATCAAAGACGCGCGCGCGCACGCACGCACACGCACACACACACACACACACACACACACACACACACACACACACACACACACACACTAAAAGTTTACAAGATTATAATCAGTTCCCATAAAGAAGATGTTTTTTTTCGTTCTGTTGTATTCTTCTAAAATTCACGTTTTTTGTCTGCTCTATTGTGGCGTAAAGGTAAAATCTTCATATTAATATACCCTCATCCCATTCAGTCAAAAACATGGCGAAATGTTAAGAGGAGGCACTACACGATCCCAGAGGTTGTTAAATAGATTACATGGAGCACACGTAACGTCATAAATGTATTAGAGTTTCTATGCAAAATTGCACACCAAAGTGCTGAATAATGCATTTTTCTCCCTTAAGGTGGTTCATCTTTGGATAATTTCATTTGCGATCGCACCAGTTGTTTGACATCAGATTTCACCCATGTCTCTTCGGTTCTTTTTTGGCAGGGGTCCTATACTGGCTCTTCAGGATTTTCTGTCTTGGCACAGACAATAGACACTAACAACCTGCTTTGAAAATATACAGTAAAGTGATTTTTTTAAGATTAAACAGAAAATACAGAAACGGCCGCGTATGTTCCTTCACAAAACTGTCAAGGTTTCAAATATTCGGCGATATCTCAGATGACATTGTCCTAAGATGAATCACCCACAGAGGAGAAAGTGCGCCATTCAGCACTCTGATGTAAAATTTTACATAGAATTCCAATGCACGCATAGTGATAAATTGAACACCATGTTATCTGCATCGTAACCTTTGGGAAAGTATGGTGTCTCCCCTTTAACAAAACTGCGCAATTTTGATGACAAAACTGCCCAGTTGAAATACGAGACAGAAATAGCAATTTTATACCTGGTCGTAAAGATTGCAACGTAAACGTCCAACAAGAAAGCCAGGTGGGAGAAGAGAATCCATTCTAAATATAAAGATAAAAAACTTCAAAACAAACTTTCAACGCTGTATTTAAAAAAAAAAAAGTGAATCATTTGACGTCATTAAATTAGATGCTCTGTTTCGTAAAGTGAAGCAGTTCTTTTTGAGTTGTTGTTTTTGTTTGCTCCTATCGAGAGGAGATCACTCTGACCTCTCCGCTAGACATCTGCAAGAGATTGACCTAGACGAACTAACGCACGTAGGCTTGTCCCGGCCGTTAATCTGCAAGACGAGCCCTTCTTTTCTAGAGGAGACGTCAATACTGTTTTCAAAGAACGATTCTATGCCAGGTAGAGCCAATTTTAACTAAATTTATCCTGATGGATGGATTGGGTGGGCAGAAGGCGGAAGACAAACAAACAAACAAACAAAATGGGTAGAGCGTGAAGCCATCTTGGCTTAATGGCTTAATAAGCTAGAATTTCATCAGATAACATTAGACATTTTAAAACTAGAATTAGTCTAGATTTTGGGCAGAAATGTGGATCAACTGATAGCGAGCTATCTTGGGCAATATAGGTCTAAATCTATTTCAGATTTGTTAGAAGACTCCGATTGATTATAGATACTTGCTCAAGCGATTATAGCCCACCGCTAGGCTATACACGGAACCAACCAATCGAATACAATATCTGTTTCTTAGTGCNGGGGAGGGTGGTAGGGAAATTTCTGCTGAAATTCAACTCACATCCAATTACTGCCAGGCAGATGAAGAAACAATGTCTGAGGACTCTACATGTCTATTCTAAATAAGGAGGTGCTCAAACCCTGGTCCTTAGACCAGATTATATCCTGCTCACCTTGGCCCGCGAATCACAGTACATGTAGATTAGAGTGTCTTTATAATATTATTCTATAATGAACCATGCACCACGACCGTGTTTTTGATATGGCTCATAGGGACACAGAGATACGATGACTACTCACAGTCTCAACCATATGTGAACTAAAGGACTCGCTTTAGCGGCATGAGTTCTGTTTAGGCTATGAAACCTGTTTTCCGTAAGGTTTTGAAAATAAAACAACACTGTGATTAGGCAGATCACCGTTAGGTGAGCGTTTTCAGTATAAAATTAGGTATTTTCAGTTCCATCACGTGACCTAGGAAATCTTGCTGACACGTTGGTTTATTTACATGCTCTGCTCATGTATGATTACTCGTCATTTATCAAAATATCCTAGCAATCCCTAGATCACGTGGTCGTCTGAAAATACCTCTTTTTACTAAGACATGTTCCTTTTGATTTCGCTTCAACTGACATCCGTTATAGGCTTCAATCACGTGAAATCTCTGGTGTAGTGAAAGTGAGGTGTGTTGATTTGGCTCCTGTCTACTCTGAAATAACGCCAGGACACAGAGCACACGACAAGAGCAAGATGAGTTTGGACACTTGGGATATGGACGCCTGTTCGCCCACGGGCAAGTCCTCCATGGAACCTACGCCCATGTGGTATCACAGGTTAGTAGGCCTACTAACAAGGCACCCCAGCCCTTGTCTGTTGTAACTTATAGTATTTTTGGCGAGAGTTTAATTTTCGCGAAAGACCGGGAACTGCTTTTCGCGAGAATCAAGTTTTTGCAAGCCCCACACGATGGTTCTTTCCTACTGCAAGGATACAGAAGTCGGGAGGATTTCCATATGTGGGCAAGATTTCCGCAGGCAACAACCCGTTAGAGTTAGGGGTAGGGGTAGGGGTAGGGGTAGGGGTAGGGTTAGGTGTAAGGGTAGGGTTAGGGGTAGGGGTAAATAGCCCAAATGAAATTCTTCCTGTCCCATCAAAATATCTTCAGTATGTTCTTATTTCGGGGGTTGTTGCCTGCGGAAATCTTTCCCCATATGTGTGCCGTCCTACAACATGCAGCGAAAATCATGATTGTAAGATTTTAAAACTACACTTTTCTTTCTTTGTGTATCCCCACAGACAAAACAAAACCAAAACAACTTCTCTTTTATATCAACCCAATTAAAATCATCCCTCTTTAGTCTCTTTATCCAGGAGCCTGTTGTAGAATGGCCCACATGGAAAGCCTTCCCAGAAGTCTAATGTAATCAGGAATGACGGTACAATACCGTTGATAAAAAAAAAAAAAAGATTTGACGAATATTTTTCTTGCTCTTACCATTCTTCTTGCGTAAACTTTCTATACACGCAAGTCCAGGGCTACATTGGAGACAAATTGATGAATCCAAAAAATCGAAAAGTAGTTGTACTTTCCAGTGCGCTGTGGTTGTACATACATTTGAGGGAAACCCTTTTTTTTTTTTTTTTTCTCACGGGAAGTACTTTTGGCGAGTCAGGTCCAGATCACAAAATTCGTAACAATTAGATTCCCCCTGGAAAAAAAAAAAAACAACAAAAACTTTTACCGTAGCCACTAGGCTGATATCATACGCATGATCACTTTCCTTTAATAGTCGACACCGCTTTATCGCAACTCCTCGGGATAACTGAAGTCATTGTGTTTAAACGGTATCATGCTTACCGATGGACCTTTATTTTCAAAGTATTTTAATATCTGTGGTACTATTAAAAGCCGTCAACTCCCGCCAAGAAGAATGACGTATTCATACAGGGTTTGCTCACTTTGATGTTTAATTGTGTGTGTGTGTGTGTGTGGGGGGGGGGGNGGTAACTCTATTCTAGAGAAAAATGACAACGTTTAAAGAGAAGAAACGACCTGGGAAGGATCTCCATCATGTGGGCGATCCTACAACATGCTCCTGACCCGTCCCATTAGAGACACTAAAGAGGAATTATTAATATTTTTGATGGGGCTAGTATAAAAAAGAATGGCTTGGTGTTTTGTGGGGGATATACAAACGAAAAAAAAAAAGAGTGATTGTTTTCAAATCTTGCAATCTCAGTTTTCCATGCATGTGATAGTATGGTCCACATGAAGAAATCCCTCCAAGACCTAGTTTGGAGTAGACGCCAATAAAATTTGTTGAAGATCTTGATAAAGGGACCAGTCTAGCCGGGAACTTTTTTTTTGTTTGTTTGTTAAGTTTCCTCGCTTGCGAAGATCCCGCATATCTGTAAGGAAACAACCACAGAACTACATCCACACGCGTTTACACGGCACGTTTATAATAACCTTTGTCTTCAGGTCTGTTTGTCATGGGTAACTGAAGAAGGGGAAGGAGAGAGGAAACTAGGGGAGAGGGGAGGAATGTGAAAGCGGGGAGGTAAGGAAAAGTCTGAGAACGCTCCATTTTCAGAACCAGTCGACTCCGTTTAAAACCAAAAAACAAAAAACTCCCAGAGGCCTTGCAAAAGTTGCAATATGAAGATATAGTCACCATCAGGGATGTAGAAAATAATAATTATTATAGCTGTGTCGGCGGCGGAACACTATCGTAACTAAAATAAGGTCCCAAAAAAACGTGTTGCGGTTAGAGGTTAATCTGACAGCATGTATATCGTCGCAGACTCGCAATCATAGACCAATTGCCAATCTCAGAAATAGGCACTTTGCAAACTGAGTTATTTTTGTGCTTGCTACCACCCAATACATTCAACAGATGTCAGAGACATAGCTAGTCACAAAGTGATTGATTAAAATAACAGACCAAGCTTGAGATTGGCAATATCTCCTTGCTGTGTCTAATAGAGTTATTTTTTCTTTCCTGAAAGAGGCAATCAAATGAGATAGAAGATGTGCCTATGATTGTGATGATGATATTCACGTTTATTATTATGTTCATGTACGATACTTTTATTTCTGAGACACCATTTTCACGTCGCGTCGACTGTTAACATTCCTTTGGCTAACACTCACTCGCATTTAGCCTGCAGTTCTGTACCCTCGTATGTGTGTATGTGTGTATGTGTGCGCGTGTTGGTTGAGTATGTGTGTGTGTGTGTGTGTGTGTGTGTGTGTGTGTGTGTGTGTGTGTGTGTGTGTGTGTGTGTGTGTG
>JAWQUT010000083.1:700963-713054 GCA_033807755.1 Ellobium chinense | reverse complement strand
AAAAAAAAAAAAAAATTAAAACAATTCTGTGCATTTCTGTCTAGGCACACACACACAACGTGGCATGTAACTGACATGCAGGCTGTAGTACATCTTGAAGTAATATTCACAATAATTTTGGTCCAGTCACTGTACACAACAATAATAAATTCAAAAACTAATAATCTGCTGCAATAAAGTTCAAGATGTGTATAAGAGACAGACCTCGTGATGGTCACTGCTCTCGACAAAACCATGAAATTATAAAAACCATTCTTTGAAACAGCCCAGGATTACAGCGAACGTTAATCTTGAAACATCTCCAGCATGGCTTACCGTGGTTAATGTGGGTATGATATTGTAGCGAGATAGAGGGCAGCCTCTCTACACGTGTTGATATATTGGTGTATTTCAGGGCAAAGCGAGGTCGTGTTAAGCGGGGTCTACTTCATTGGTTAGTCTGATATCGTTGAACAGTATCTTCAAATGAGGCCACCATGTCCCAAGAGGATGTGGATTAAAGCCAAGCCTGAGTGTAAGGGTGCGTCCTGCGAATTTCAGTTAGTTTTTGTCTTACTTCAAGATCATTTTACCAAAACACATTGTCTACTTTCGATTCTTTTAAAATCATAGAAAATAATGAATCAGTGCTTGCTTTTAGCAAATATGAATAAACTGAACGTCATTTATAAGTCTCGTATCCAGGCAGATGCCTGCTCACGCCACGTCACCCGATTATTATCCCAGCTGGTGGGGCCACTCTAGTACATTTTCAGCTCCTTAGGAAGTATATGGGACCGCTGTCACTTAGACGCGTTATGCAGTATCATTGGACAATTAGCATTTCATTGCCTACAGCCAGGTACCCATTTTACAAACGGGTGGACTGAGGAAGTGTGAATGAAATGCTTTCTCAAGGCTTTTACAACACGATCATGGTCGGGAATCGACCCCACGATCCTTAGATTTTGAGTCTAACGCCGCCACCATAATTATCAATAAACATGGATCTGGGTAGTTTTGAAAACAAAAAACAAAAACAAAACACACAAACAAAAAAATCCAAAGAAACGAAAATGCTCTCGTTAGTCATGATAACTACGTTTGAAATAACTGTAGTGTTTTTGAGCAGTCAGTTTAGAGCATGAAGCTCACAGCACGGAATAAGCGACTTACCATTCTTCTGAATAAGACCTTTAACGCTAACTTCACCTTCCGGCACCTTTTTATGGACAATAAAGTTTATTATCTTTCCAATTCAGTCATTTTCTCTCGTCGCTTTTAAAGAATTTTATTTCCAGATAGCGAACGGTACTCGTCATTGATTACTTGACAAAGTGAGGTGAGGCACGAACGGGCTTTTTCTTTTTTTTTTAGGACCGGGGTGGATGGGGGGGTTCCATCCCCTGTAAAATTGTGATTTGGTACTTTTTTTGTCTTCTTAAATGGCAGCGTGGCCTCATAAACCTTTCTCATGGAATATTCATGAGCAGACCGGGTTGCCGGGAGGTACATTCACTTCCGGGGACCAGCACGTTTTCCATGATGCAAGGCTAGTTCTGACTGATGCAAAGGCTTTTATGTTATACAATGTTTGCATAAGCGGCAGACTTCAAACGTCAGTGAATTGCCAACATGCCTAAGGACCCCAGAAAACTGTTCTATATGAATTGATATAAAATAGGACAATCTGGCAACATGGGAAGTGCAACCGCAAAGTGAAAATGAATTTGGAGCTAAAACAGGTTCAAAATCTTCATTAGGTGTTGGCCAATCAGTTTATTTCAGATTTTGAGAGACAAACAATTCGAACCAGTTTAAAGATTTTTAGTGTTTAAGGCATGGAGATAGGGCGATTGTCCCCATAAACTTGTGTTACTCGATTTCACAAATTATCCAAAAACGAAAATGTCTGCTTTAGTACCAGACGAAGATCTTTCCCTTTTTTACTGATGAAACATGGTACACCGGAAGTAAGCACCCTCTCTCGATTCTCAAAGAATTCAAGATGCACGTTATCACCGTAACTCATTGAGAAAGTATATTGTTGGAGCCAAATGTTGGAAGATACCATGTGTCTCTTTATTTCCCTCTAGACTGCGATGACATGCTAAATATTGAAAAACTAGAATTTCGTTTTTTTAAAAAAAGAAGGTGATTCAGCTGTCTGAGTGATATAATGTTGTTATCAAACCCGCCTTAAGTGATTGGTGAGAACATTATGATATTATGCACTCGACTAGCAAGCGTGGAATATTATTTGCGATTTTTGTCAGCCAATGAAAACAGATTACCTTGCCTGTCGCCCGTGGTATCACTGATAATCTCTTAACCCGTGTTTCAAACACACAGGAGCCTGTGCAAAGTCCTCTGGAGCCCGGAGGAGCCATTTGGAGCCACTGAAATATCTTAAATGTTTCCTTCGTCGCCATTTCAGGATGTCTTGCAAATTTGTGAGGATTGTGCTCGAAACAATGGGAATGTGTATAATCCCATAAACAAACGAATTCAGCCAGCTACAGATTTTGACTTTCATTTACATCTCCGGAGACACTCATTCCATTATTCTGCTCCCTCAGTCCTTTTCAACACTTTCTTTATTGCCCAACCTCACCCTGACCTTTTAAGTAAGACTCAGTATTCATATTAAAATTTAATCTGGAAAAAACATGAAGTAATGTAGAGTCGTCTTCGGAGATATTAAAAAAAAAGTGTGGTGAGTCTTCACTAAGAGTTCTGTCCTCATCTTGTAGGCTTACAAGTAGTGTCGGAGACCTCGGATACACAGGAATCATGGGGACAAGAGAATTTGCCCGTCGTGTCTGAAATATTGCTGGCGTCAGTGCCTTGAACGAAAAAAGAATGGGTGGGGTAACAATTAAGCTGATACCGGTGTTACCTCCCTTGAATATGTATACAAGGAAAAGAAATAAGGATTTGGAATTATGGCGTTCTCGAGGTCCCGTTATACCCAAGGCCGCTGTAAATGAGGTTTGCTGTACCAACTTGCCTGGTGCATTAAACGTGCAGAACTATGAAAGACAGTCTTTGCTTCCTGTCGAACCTGCCCAGTTGTGCCAATCCAGTTATTCTGAGTTAGTCTTGAAACGGTGCTGTCACTTATTCTTCTTGTTCTTCTTTTTTTCGTCGTCTTTTTTTTTTCCCTCTTCGTCCTTTTTTCTCTTCTTCTTCCTTTTCCCTCTTCTTCTTATTCTTCCTCCTCTTTTTCTTTGTCATCTTCTTCTTCGTCTTTCTCCTTCTTTGTCTTTTCCTTTTTCCTACCACTGCTTCGTTGTCTTTGTAGGTTATATGATACGCTCCTTTGTGAGAAGGGCGACATGTCCTTTGAACGTTCTTTATCGTTCCTTACTGTTGTAAATAATTTAGCAACTTCCTTCCACGATTTGCTTACTTCAGGATCAGGGTATTTGTTTTCTGTTCCAGATATTTAACACATTCGCCTTAAGACATACATTCTGTGACGTACATCGATTTATGTGGCCCAATTGTTGTTTGCTGATGGTTCAAGCTCCACATCCGTATTAAAGTAAAATGATTTTGTACATCGCAGCAATACTCGTACCGACAATGATACTTGCCTCTAAATCACATGACAATTTCATAAAGACCTCTTTGGCCTAATGCACAAACAGCGTCACCAGAAATCTGGAGACTTGTCTTCAACGAATCTTTCTCATGGTGCTGTTACCCAGGATTAATCCGTTATTCGTTCCAGTCTGGTCGCTTACATCCCAAGCCACGCTCGTAAGAATGCGAAATCTGTAACGGAAGAGAGGAAACGAAAGAGCACAGCTCCCCATAATCACATCACTGTCAAAGGAAAACAGGGCGAATAAATCCTTTTTTTTTAAAAGAAAGTCGATAGCTCAACCGGATGCCATTTATGCTCTAAAATTTACCGTCTTCCTGAGTATTGTCTCTTTTTTTCTGTCTCCCCCCCCCCCNCCCCCCCCCCCTCCTTTTCTCTCTTCTTTCTTGCTCTATACAAACTGATGCTTTAATGGATGTACTAAAAATCACGTGATTTTCTCTCTACAACGGTACCTGATTTTACGGCATAGTAGACCGTAGCCGGCGTAATGCACAAACAGTGTCTCCCGACATCTTGAGAGGACGTTCAGCGGTGTTATTGTTGTAGTGTATCGACACTGTGTGGCTGAAAGCCACTGAGGAACAGAAAAGCCACATAACAGGGACAATGTCTTCATCTGCTTCTTATATTAGTTTGGGAAGACAGCTTCGCTCCATTCCACTTTTTAAAAGAAAATAAACCAAAAAAAAATAACACCTCCTTTTCTCTGCACAGCCCTCTTTCATTCTCAAGGATCTGTGTTGTTGTTGTTGTTGTTGTTGTTGTTGTTGTTGTTGTTGTTGTTGTTGTTTTTCTTCTTCTTCTTCTTATTATTATTATTATGACCATCATTATGATATCAATCACTAGAGATGTGTTCCAGATAAGATCGTTGGTGAGTACTCGTATCGATACCAGTATTACGGGGTAAATAAAAGTTGTATTTTCATTTTCAAACCCCAAGGCTATGCCACCTCTTGCAGGTACTCTAAGGGCAAGTCCCTTGTGTCTGGAACCATGTCCTGCCCCTTCAGTAACTGATAAGGGAAAATGGTCTAACCTCTTGGCATGGCACTGGTACAGTCTCCAAATTATGCAGGATCAGAGCGAGTCTGGAAGGGAAAAAGACTTATCTATATTAATAAAACACTTCAGCCAAATTTGTGTCACAGATTTCTTGAGAGCTACGTAACGTAAACGCATGCGGTTTTCACCTAAATTCGTAGAAAAATACACAAAAAGTAACTATACACATCAGTCCTCTTTATTTTTTTTTACCCTTTTTTGAAAAAAAAAGAATGCGTATAGCAACGAAATACAATCTCCTATAGATCTTGTCAATCCGCCCGATTCGCCAATCGTCCAACTTTTTCACGGAGTCTAATGCATTCGTCTATGATGTCTTTCGGTGCGCTAGGTATTCTTTCGCCGCTGGTGCGTTGCCTGCCTGCCCATTTGTAAAATGGGGTGTACGTCTGTACTAAAATGTATAATGTATCTTTATGTTTACAGGCAAGATGTTCCCGAAGGCCATGTTATAACCCTTGGCGGTGAAAAGAATAAACATGATTAGTGTATGTCAGTGTGATTCTAACGAGTCTAGGACCAGTTTAGTGAATCCGTGCTTTAGTTAGTTACCCAGGAAACCCTTATTTTGACCTTTGACCTCGGTAGCTAGCAGCATCTCATGGAACCATTGTGACGTCACATGTCAGCATCGCCCATCGACGATATTTCAGTAGGTTTTTTTCAAGATCCCCACGACTGCACAACGTTACTGACTAACTTGCGTCTGTAGACAGAAGGTCAGCCGGCCTAATGCGCATGTGCGGAAACAGCAATCAGCTGTGTTTACATTGAAAAATGGGTCAGACATAAGATAGACAGCACGTAATAAATGTTGGGTCAGCTGTGAATAAAGTTTAAACGTCAGCAATTACCGACAAATGTGGGATTGTGGATCAGTTTGATTAACACAGTGACTGTGCAACAAGACTGCACACTTAGAAAACATATTTCCTGATAATTTTGAGATGTAGACTAGACTAGTCTACCGGTAACCTACACTCACACGGCCTCGCTCGAGATCATGTAAACACAGCTGATTGCTTTTTCCGCACATGCGCAATAGGCCGGCTGACCTTCTGTCTGTAGACGCAAGTTACTGACTATAGTAAAGAATCAAACGTTCGTATCGTGAACACTTGTCTCATCAACAGTGCAGTGTGAGCGTGTTCAGTTCACATTGAGTTCCCTGTCATTTAATTCTTTCATTTCTCTTCAAGTTTCACTCAGGCCGTAAGCCTACGATTTCCCACAGCGGTTCTCAAGATTGCGTTGCTCAGCTTGGGGTCGCCTGGCCATAGGCTTTGTTCACTTCATATTATTATATTTAATTGTGCAATTTGGTTTTCACTATGCGAGTTTGAATAGTGGGCAGTAGTCGTGTACAAAAGCTTTATAATAATAATATAGACCTACACGTACTTTAATGCTTACACAGTATTTCTTTCTTTCTTTCTTTCTTTCTTTCTTTCTTTCTTTCTTTCTTTCTTTCTTTCTACTGCCTTTCGTTTCATTCTTTTTTAAAAAATTTTCCCCCCTATTTTTTTTCATTTTTACTTGCTTTCTTTTTGTTCATATTATTTCTCATTTTTCAACTTTTCCCCTTGTTTCTTTCTTTGACTTGTTTTCTCGCCAGCTTGTCTATGACGATACAATCTCCGTATCCATACTTTATTTCTACCTCAAGAGGCCGAGATGCCCAAAGTGGGAACCCTTTTCCTTTGAACAATAGGCAGCTTAACCCATTCAATCCCACAAAACCCGCCAACGACTACTCAAGATACTACTTCCTTATTGTTATACGGCGACGGAAATATAGCTACAGTATAAACCCGAAAACATGTCCCGCAACGAAGCACTCGACACTGAAATGATGTTCCTACCAAATTTCACTCGCAGCTTTATTGATATTTCATCTCTATGTCTTTCAGTTCTGTCCAAAGTTTGCTTAGCTCCCTTGGTCTGCAGTTTCAGGATACACAATTCCCGAAGGTCCAGGATGGAATGGGCTCAACACAGAAAGACATTTTCAAGGCATTAATAAATAATTACTCATCTTATTCATTCTCCGCCCTGTGTCAAGTGTCAAAAACACCAAAAGCCATTTTGGTTCTCAATCGATCTTGAGCGGGCGTGATAATTATGCTACTAGTTAGTTCTTTTCATTATCAAGGAATGAATAGCCCGACAACAGCAGCTTCCTGTTTAGAATTTAGGTGGAAGTGAGTGGGAGAGAGGAGAATTTGAACACACATTATAAATGGACTCATATTATGCACAGATTACGCACACACACAAACAATGGACTCATATTATGTACAGATTAAGCACACACAAACACAGACGCACGGGCGTATTTTCCTGTAGTTATCGCAGTGCGCAGGTTTACGCACAGATTATGCTTTCGACCACAGATTACTACATCAGGTCTAATCTTTATGTGGTAAACGAATCTGTCCCTGCGGAAAACTGCATTTCACCCCCTCCACCCCCCTCCCCCCCAATTTTAAACAAGAACTGTAAAAATTGCATGCAAAATGTCTTGAAATTTGCGGCAAACTTTGCAAACATGTTGCAGAAATAGCTTGGTAGCTTCGCTATATTTACCACCACGTCGCTTTGTTTATGACTGAAATATTGCAAACATGGAGCAATAGACGACGTTCACGCAGTATTGCGACACTGGCAGAAGAAGTGCATTTTTTTTTGGCCCAAATCAGCAAAATTGCACTAAATTTGCAGAAAATGCCTAATTTTTGCGAAAATTTGCAAAACTGCAACCAGGCCTCAAAAAACGAGAAAAACTGCGATAATCTGCGACCGCAATTTTCTGGGGGAGGGGGGAGGGGGAGGGGAGTGTTAATTCGGGAACAACCGGAGCCTGTATGAATGGTTCTATCGTGACAGTCCCGATTTCCACTGTTGTCTGTTGTGCTCATTTTCTTGTATATTATAATGGAACATACAAAATGCTTTCGAAGATATGACCCTCATAAAATAACAATAATAATAATAATAAAAAAAAAACACACAAACAACTCAGCTACATGCTCCCTACGCCTTTCTTAAAGTTTTTGAGTGGAACTCAGACTCAAAAACTGTTTCTGTCAAGTCTAAGGTTTGTGTGTTGAACTCGCCGGTCGGGTGGCTTACGGTGTAGTGTCCATGGAAAAGATATTTTTTTTTTCCTTTCCCAACTCCACTCAGGTGTAAATGAATGTATCATATAAACAGGGCCTATTTCTGATGACATAAAAATATCTGCTTACAAATACCTTGATTGGAAGCCTTGGAAACTTCTAGGCGTATGAATATGTGACGTCATTTCTTTTGTAACTATTTCCACTGCCGTGGGGTTTCCCTCTGTCTAGATCAAATTAAAAAAAAAAAAATCAGACTGTCTTTCATATCGCTTGTCATCGCTCTTCACGTTTCAGTTTCAGTTCAGTTAAACATTTGAAATAAAAAGTACTTGAATTGTCACAATGTTTTTGTTGTCTAAAGTTTCATCGATGATTGTCAGCTGTTTGTGTCTACTTTGTGTCGCGTAACTGTGTGGTTCATTCAGTTCAGTTGTAATTGGTGTGTCTTAAACAGGATAAGGGCCACTTCAGGGTCCTTTTCACGATTAAAAGTTAATTTTTCATTAGGCAGAATTTATATGATAAAAAGGATATGAAACACATGTTTGTTTGATATCAGATTTATGAAATTCGTTATACATGTACATTCATCGCTTTTGCTCGCCAGAGGCTCACGAATACGGTAAATGTATAACTCGTTTCATAAATTAATCTAATATCAAACGAACACTCATTACAGATCCTTTATGTCTGGCTTTAGAGATGAGAGGACCAGGGCCTGCGCCACAGGCGACCAGCAATGACTTTGTTATGAATTTCATCTCTATATACATGTATTTGTACTATGAATGAGATAAATAACATCATTTGATACAATACACTAGTTTCCCTACGTAGTAAATGAAAGTCGTATTTTCATCATCGTTGTTTTTTAACTTCGTGAGGAATAAAGTTTCTTGAGCCTTCCAAACAAAAAATTTTTAAGTTTGTAGATTACCGGATCGGAATTTTGCATCACGCTTAAAAAAGTTAGCACTGAAACTTAAGATGCGTAGTTATTATAGGGCTTACAGAAAGAAGGTCATATCATTATTATACCAAAATCATATATTTGTAGCAGATGCAGATTAATACCTTTGCGTTGCACATCATTTATGGCACACAAGGCTGGTTATCTCGTAAGCCGTGAAAGGTACAATAGAATTATACACATTTGCTCAAGAGTGTGTTTGATCTATTTTGAAGTAAACAGTCTTTTTGTGTAAAACGGTTGTATTACTGTGCAACTGAACTGATGCAAGATCGAACCGTTTCCGTTTAGAAGAATGAGTTTATGAGATCTAGATCTAGCCCGCCTCTTTCCTATCCTCCCCTTCCAACCTCTTCCCCTCCCCCTCCCCAACCCACTCTAAAAAATAAATCGAAACACGTTTTCTTAGATCTAATTCGAAACGGAGAATGCCCCTAATCGTTTCCCTGGGGTTTCAGTTTTCTTGATCAGTCTAGACTTAGCTCAGTTACGAGAAAATGAAAATAATCACCGGATAAATAGATTGTGATGTCCTTGCTTGTCTTTAATTTCATTGGATGAAAGACGCAGGCAGTACGTTGGAGAATTATCGGAGAATAATGTCTTTAGTACAAAACTTACCGGGTAAGATATCTACTTTTTGTTTTGTCTTATTGTGTGTGTGCGTGTGTGTGGGTATATGTGTGTGTGAGTGTGTGTGTGTGTGTTTGTGTGCGTGTCTGTCTGTCTGTCTGTCTGTCTGTCTGTGTTGAAGGAGGATATGAAGTTTCTTATATAGAATTTGATCTCGAGTTTATGGGGCAATCAAAAAAATCTGAACATTTATTTAGAGTACAGTAAATTTGCTGGTAATTTCGTTGTTTAAGCTTACTCTGTCGTTCCTGTCTGTCTATCTCCTCCTCCCCTCTCTTCTCTTTGCCTCATAGCTTTTCATCTTACCTTATTTTGTTTTGTTTTGTTTTGTTTTTGAATGGACTGAGCGATTGTTTTTCCTCCGCTTGACTGACCACCAAAGAGTGGTTATCTAAGTAGATCTAGGTTAACAGTATGATAGCCCCAACATCGACTGATCGAGTTTCCTTGCCCGGTCAAAAAGCTCATAAGCGTTTGATGTTTATTATCTATACTGTCATCATCCTTTTTTCGACAGGTCTTTATATCATCACCTTTGCCATTATCGTTCTATTATCATCATCATCATCATCATCATCATCATCATCATCATCATCATCATCATCATCATTTGTTTCACACAAAATAAAATAGGATAGCGTCCACCAGTGTCGTACTATACAATTTTATTTAAATTACAAAAAGAAGCACACAATAAGAAAATGTCAAATTTTCGGAATTGAAAATTCCTTCATCAGGAATAATAATAATAATAATAATAATAAGGAATTTTAAAAATTTAGAACTTTAAAACAGACGTAAAAAGGTAGTTATTCACAGATAAATAACGTTAATTTAAATAGTGCAAAGTTTCGATCTAAAAAGATCATCGTCAGACATAAAAATATGACACACAATGAATTGGTAAAACTGCTTATAGGTATGTGTGAGTGACGAATCGAAAAAGTAAAAAAGAAGTTTAAAAGTTCACAGGCAGATAGTGAGTACGGCATGCTTAAAACAGATAAAAAAAAGACGGTCGTAAACGTCAAGTGAAGTTGAAACACGATGTGGTTGTTGCTATAGATGTAAATAAATAACTAGAATAGTGCTGAATTTGCATTATATCATCATCATCATCATCAAAATCATCATCGTCGTCGTCGTCGTCGTCGACGTCGTCGTCATCATCATCATCATCAGCAGCAGCAGCAGCGAAGGCTCGTCATTAAGCGCAATCCGTGGTAGAAGTTAACTAAGAAAACAATAAAAGACACCTTCATCATCATCAAGGTGTAAATCATCAAATACCATCATCACCATCATGATCACTATTTCATAATCATTATCATGATGATCAACTTGTCTCTGTCGTCATCATAATCATCATCAAAATTAAATATGATTCTGCCCAGGTTTGAGACAAAACTTTTTGAAATATATTTAATGGATTTATTTCAGTTTCACTTTCAGTTTATTATAGGCATTAGGCCAAAAGCATTCAATTTATATAGTATATTACACAATTATGAGACATCAGGCACGCATCTTCTTTCATGTCCTCCAGCTACTTCCTTCAGCATCCGTCACGGACCCTCATTCACCTACTCTATCTCTTTCGCTCTGCTCTGCCTGGCTCTTCTCATTCTCTCTCCCTCTTTCCCGCTCACATACTTCCACCCTCCCCCACAGATCCTAACCCTCATGCTTCCAACACAACTCGNCGGCCCCCCCCCCCTCCCCCGAAATGGGCGATGTTTCGTGATTGAACACTTTATCAAGACTTTATCATCATCATCATAATATTTGCTAAACATTTATCCGCACTGGATCTAAATAAGTAAAGCAAGAAAACTATAACAATTTAACAAATTTAATGCACAAATTTTCGGACTGGCGTCCTTCTTCAGGTGTAGAAAATAAATGAACTAAGAATGAAATGTCATAAAAAAAAACCAAAACACCAAAAACTATGACCAATAGTCATGAAAAAGCTTGAACACACACACATATCAAAGGAACGGAACTAAGGCCATCAGTAACAATGAAGGTGAACAGTTGAACAGGACTCAGCAAGTATAGATCTACACTACTTTCTTTACAACATGACGAAAAACCATAACTATTTACTATCACTAACTAAAACACACGTATTCTAACTGTCACACAACCTCCAGTCAATCCCTTCCCCACTCTCATCATCATCATCATCATCATCATCATCATTATCATTCATCATCATCTCATCACCAGCTATGGTTGGGACTACGAGGGCAGCTTGAAGAGAGGCGATGAGTTGCAGTCCCGCCGGAACCAGATCCTCTTCTCACTGGTACCAGAGACTCCACAGCTGTGGGAGAAGGTGGCCAAGGTAGGCAACTCTTACCTTTAAAACCGTTTTCCGCACAACCCCAAACATCCCAACGAAAGAAAAAATTCACTGCAAGTGGCTCGCAAAATGTATTTCCCACTGCCATCGATATAGAACCCTACGTATAAAATGTAATCCGTGGCATTTATTGGAAAGCAGATTTCTTTTTTTAACTTTGGTGGCTGTATATAAATAAAACATTACTCGACGATGCTCCACATTTCTGGAATGGTTAGTCACCCGAATTTTATTGCAGTGCGGCTCGCGGCGCTGCAGTGCGGATTCTGTGGACAATGACAAAGGCAAAACAAATATCCTGGCCTGATATCTGTGGCTGCCTTTCACCAGAAAATCAGAGT
>JAWQUT010000083.1:689112-700956 GCA_033807755.1 Ellobium chinense | reverse complement strand
GGGGGGGGGGGGGGGGGGGAGACATTCAATCTGTTGGTGTGCGGTTTGGTTTGTATAGAACATATTCCTTCCACAAAGTAGTTACTCCTTAAAATAACAAAGCTAATAAATTACATAAGGTCGTTGGTAAGATGTTCCACTAACAAATTTGAAACCTTAGATGGTTGCCGCTACGTTGCCGAGCTTTCTTTTCCGGTGATCCAAAAGACTTCATATTTCTAACATCCCTCTAGTACCTGTGAACCCTTCCACTCTCTGCGTGACGTGCACCAACCATAAACGTACCCCTGATACCTCTTTTCCTAAGGACCGCCCACAGATACAAGGAACGCCCCTTTCGCAACGTCGTAGGGATCAAACCAGATGAACAGGGGTGGAGATATTGGCCCCACTGTTCTGGTCCCATTTTCCAAAATTTCTTTTATCTCATTTAGCCCACGAACTCCAAGTTTTCATGTAATTCGGAGGTCCAGTAATGGTTGAGAAGATATTCCACAGTGGACTGAACTGAAGACAGGTACAATTTCTGATCGACATAATGGTGTAGTGTTGTTTAGTATATTCATTGTTATATGTTATCATTAATGACATGTATAACATTGTGCATTAATAACATGTATAACATTATGCATTTATAACATGTATAACATTGTGCATGGCACTGTAAGACAGGTTCTCTTCAAGATGAATAGATATTGATAATATCTTTTTATCTTTATTCCTTTTAATCAGCACATAGCTCCATCACGTCTTAATTTCTTCCTTCCGTTCTCTCCTTCCTTTGCTCTCTCTCTCGTCCTTCCCTACTCCCTCTCTCTTTTTCTTCTCTCTCTCAACCTTTCACTCTGGATTAGAAGGTAATTTCTAAAAAAAACCAAAAAAAAAACCCTCTGAAATAGTTTTCAGGATGAAAACAACAACAACAACAACAACAACAACAACAACAACAACAACAGCAACAGCAACAACAATAGTAATCTCAACAAACAGTGCACTGACTTGACTTGTATTTTAATTTCAAATATTAACTGATAAATCATGTATTGGTATTTGCGGAAACAGCCCGTCGTGATCAAGATGAGTGCAGTATTGACTGTACCCTAATAGAATCGTAGAAATAGTCTAGATTACAGTAGACTTGTTGAAACAGTATTGGTCATGCTCATTGCACAGGTGGAAAAGGTAACTCCGCCCATCCAGCCAGCGCGAGTCGTATTGGACGTAAAGGATGCCAGTCATCATTCGTGGGCGTTGCAGACGCAGACGGAGAGCCAGACAATTGGCTGGTTCGCTGACCCCAAACGCTTGCCACGATGCACACGACGTGAGTGGCCGAAACATTACAGCTTTATGTGAATAGTAGGCGTAGGTAACTATGGTCTCCCGAAAGATTTTCATATCACAAGGGAAACAGAAGCCATTTGATCTGCGGGATGTCATATCTGAACGCCACTTCCTATCACCAGTATCATCAACCCAGACGTTGCTGAACACTACCATACTGTCGTGGTGATTCTCTACTGTTTCTACCATATGATTAATCACCATTGGTCTCGGTTGACAGCAACCTCCGCTTCATTTCTCAGATTAATAAAATGCCATTTTTATTTTGTTTTTGTTGCTGATTTTTAAACATCAAGAGTTATCAAACTTCAACTCCGTTTATCGGCAACGGTCCATGTGCTTCCGGGGAGTTGCAATTAAGCGAAATCGACAGCATTGTTCGTGCCAGCTGCTGATATTTTCACCATCAAATCACAAGTTCTAATGCTGCTATTACGACAGCGATCACCATCACTATCACAACAACAACAGCAGCAGCAGCAACAACAACTGCATGGCATTCACTAGTGTCGCTACCACTGCAGATACCTTTACTTCTGTCTACCGCTGTTGCAGCCACCACCACCATCACCACCATGCTGCCGTTGCTATTACCATTACCACCACTACTACAACAACAACTGGATATACTTTTACTAAAGTCGCCGCCAACATCATGACTCATACTACTTCTGCCGTTACTACTACTATCACCACTACCACTACAACAACAACAACTGGATATACTTTTACTAAAGTCGCCGCCAACATCATGACTCATACTACTTCTGCCGTTACTACTACTATCACCACTACCACTACCACTACTGTTGCTGTTGCTGCTATCCTGGAAGCAACACAAGAAACTCAGACATTGGTTATCAAAATAAATTAGGAGATAGGAGCACATCTTCTGTGGGGCTTTCATGTTGTGTCGACAAATCTGATTGGCCATTGTGGATCTGAGACATTACCTATAGTGGCTGATGCTCTTCATCTCTTGCTGCCAGGTTTATTGGAATACTGGTTCCGGGATACAGGAAACGCCAAAGTAGAATTCACTGAGAAACCTGAATAATTGCCTCGACTGGAGCATTCGCTTTCATTGGTTGTTACAAGTCTCATATTTCCAGGTGTAGTTATGAATAACGGCCAAAGCGGATACAAACAGTACAAAGCAACATAAAAAACAACAGCAGCAGCAGCAACAACAACAAAAGCAACCTCAGCAGCAACAACAACAGCAACAACAACAACAGCAGCAGCTGCAGCAACAACAACAACAACATCAGCTTTGTATTTTCCATCTTTTCTTTAATAGAAAAATATGTTCTCTGAGACACAGACTACATGTATTTCTTAGTATTTTGTGAAGATCAAAAAATAAAAAATAAGGAAAAAAAAATCCCAAATTACAGTACAAACAATTACATTTCTTATAATGAATTCTAAAACTGTTATTTTTTTAAAATGATTCGGTAATTAGAAAATCCTCTTGTTTAGTCTAATAATACATGTGTAAACGAGACGAAGACGTCTGGGACCTTTTTTTCTTTCTTCCAAGCCTTACTAATTAGGTATTTTCAGCTCCATCACGTGACCTAGGAAATCTTGCTCACACGCTGATTTGTTTACATGCTCTGGTCATGTCATTTATCAAAATAGCCTAACAGTCCCTAGATCACGTGGTGTAACTAAGCCGTCTGAAAATGCCTCATTGCTACGCCTGCTCCGTCTTCTGCCATGTTACCAACGTACTGACTGTTCTACACTCACTCAGACCGAATCAGTGTTTAAACAACCGTACCTGGAAGCATGTGAAGTCGAATCAGTTTGTTTTCGGCATTGATACCAAGTAGTCACTTCCTGGTAAAATTGCGATAAATACCCACAGAATGAACGTAAGAAGAGGTCTTGCACTAAGAGAGCGACTTCTAAAGGTAGTGCAGCCGGTGACCGTCACAGTGCGGTTTCCCGCCTGCAAAGACGAAGAGTTATCCACTGAAAAGCGATGCATTCCCTTGCATGTCCTTAATTTCCGGTGAGTTTGCAGGGGTAGTTAACTCTTGATGCTATGGGCCTGTAGTACTGTAGTACTGAAATTGCAGACACCTCGTTGTGGCAAGAATGCACGACGATTACCGTACTAGATATGCATCGTGAATGTATATCTAACCTTTGTAGTAGCTGATATTGTATATTATGCAACTCAATCCGTTTTTGCTTATAGCTGAATCCAGAATTTATTGTATTCAGTTAGTGTTCGGTACCAAGATTTCAACTATAGGTTTGAACAATTTTCCTGAGGTTCGTGCACTTACCCACAAAACCGATAGTCATCTTAGGACATTCTGTAGTTATTTATCTATGATTGTGATATTGTTTCTTTACTGTGGAAACAAGCCAGGAAACGTAACACATGGGCGTGATTATAGAAAAAAAGAAGAGGAAGAACACTGGCTATAACGTAATAAGCAACATTAAAGGGGACCCGGGGGGGGGGGGGGGGNGGGGGGGGGGGGGGGGAGGAAAATAAGTTGGTCCATATAAAAAAAAAAAAAAAAGTTCAGTTCTTGGTTAATGATAAGCAACACAATAGTACAAGCTGGCAGAATATGTTCGTACCAAGTCATAGGCATTTTAGCTCTCATTGGCACGGGTTTTTGAGAACAAGAGACTGGCAGTCCATAGCGTCGGACATGGTTTGTAGAGACTCAGGTTACTAAATGGATGAATGAAGAGAGAGAGAGAGAGAGGGGCAGTGAATGACGGATAGAGAGAATGGTGAAAGGGGACATCCTATGAAGTGAATGCCTTACATCTGGATGTAGGTGTAAAATTTCTGTGGTACCGGGTTGCAATCAAAATAAAAATGGCGACTAGAGCCGTTGATCAAGGAACCTTATTGGCTGATGCGATATATAACATTAGCTTATATTGGCTAACAAAGTTCTCTTACTTCTGAGTTTATTTCGAATTTTTGTAAAATTTAAACGTTTGTCTACAAAAGGCCTATGTTGAAGGAAGGAGAGAAGCAGGGAAGGGATATGGGATAGACCAAAGGCGTAGAGACAAATTGGAACGGAGGTGTGAAGACGATGAAAGAATTAGGAGGACGCACTGCCAAAGCAGAGTACAGAATGAAGGAATTAGAAAGAGCAAAAGTGGATACAAGAAAATTAAAGTCAAATAGTGAAAGATGGTAGAAAGGCGTGCATTTAAAGCATGGCATCGAATAGCAGTGGCAGAAGTAAATGAAAGCAGCATAAAATGGGTATCCAAGTCTCGTCCAAAAAGTCAGTTTCAACAGTATTTTCGCAAGGTTTAGCCCCTTCCGCCAAACTCTCATCTGATTGGTGGAAATGTGATCCGTCCCTCTGGTCACGTAGTTGTCTACTGCCTGAGGTATAGAGCTGTCAGCAAGGTTGGTACTAGAGCTGCCAGCATCTCCACACTCGCCTGGAAGAGGAATCAGTCAGTCAGTCAATCAATCAATCAATCAATCAATCAATCAATCAATCAATCAATCAATCAATCAATAATAGGCCTACTGTTTGATGAAATAGCTGCTCTACCTGCACTCGCTGACTCGCTCGCTCTCTTGTTCGCCCCCGTCCATTCACTCACTCACTCACTCACTCACTCACTCACTCACTCACTCACTCACTCACTCACACTTTCCTCCCTCAAAGACACAAGGCACACTCCTATTTTCACTACCATGTCCCCACCCCCTCCCCCCATAAAGACTTACGCAAGTAGCACCATTTTCACCACCGTCACCATGGCCATTTCCTTCCTGGTGAGTGGCATCGTGGTCCTGTGTACCATGGGCGTCACCGTGAGTATCTGCGTGGGTATCCTGATGTAAAGAAAGATGATGTGGTGAATAACAGTTTGGGGTTCCGACTACTGTTTATTGAAATTAACTGCTGTTAAGAAATTACCGAAACTTAGGTACAAGCAAGATGAGAGATTAAACAGAAAGAAAAAATACACCAATTAGCTCCATAGGGAATAGTCTTTTACAGTGCCACACAAGCAGTATATTCCATTCAGAATGAGACAACTATACAAATAATACACATAATACATCTGATAATGTGTACATGTACAAATAACCGTACGGTACACATCATGCATACAATTACTACAATAATAACCGTAAATCACATCTAGTACAAAGCTATGCTAGTGCAGTGCCCTGCTCCCGCCTAGCTCAAAAATTGAAGAATCATTCACACCTGAGTTAAGTGTGGGAACTAGAAGTAAAGTGTCTTTCGATGATATCACAATATGAACCGCCTGACCCGACAGTTTGTGAAAACTGTTCACAACCCGCCCCATGGCCACGTCCCCTCCCTAAACCATCATGCCACAAAAATTAATAAGCTTTTTTGTGACATCGACATTGTCATTATGACCTCAGTTATTTTCATAATCTGAGCATCAGCCATGTCGTTATCAATCATAGTCATCATTGTTTTCATCAGCATCATCATTGGAAAGAAAGAGAGACAATAAACATCCATCAGTGGACAGAAAATTTAACTACTTCTGATGGAAGGCAGCTTATTAACCTTTCATTGTCCGAAACGTTCGTGATTGTTCGCTTCCGAGTTTTACCGCAAATTTTCGCTATCGTGTGCAACACACCTCTGGTTCACGTATCATGATAATGAATATGAAAGTCTGGTTTTTTTTTCACACTATGGAGATGATTCGGCATAGGCTTTAGCTCGATGGACTTCGGTTTTATGACAAATTTTATGAGAATTAGATCTAACCCATTTTCAAATTGTAATTTGTAATTTGTAAATTGTAATTTTATTCAAAAAAAAAAAAAAAGTTAAAGATTTCAAAAACAGCCAAAATGAAACAAACAAAAAAAAGAAACACCATAAATTCTATTCTTTTCCAACCTGAGATCATGATTTTTAAAAAGTATTGATTTTATGCACTACAACCACTGTAACTTCGACCTAACAGTCATAATAATAATACTCTGAATCTGATGAATCGATTTGTGGGAAGTTTACTATGTTTCTTCAGTTTTCAAGTTTTTAATCACTTTATCGCCCATGCATTTTGTAATGTTTTCGAAAAGTTGTTGGGATTTGATTTTCTTGAGCCACTGGTGAACCTCCAGATCACTTTACTCGTAACTTAATCGTTATCGTTGTTTATTTATGGATTTGTTTCTTACGTGTTATTATATTTGTGTCAGAGGTTATCAGACTTGTTTTCTTCCTGTGTTGTTGTCCCTCACTTATTGAATGGGTCAACACAGTTTAGGCTTATTGCCATTGCATGCAGGGCAAGGCTTAATGATGTAGTGCCTATTGATAATAGATCAACTAGCCACTGGTCTTTTAACGTCTCAATATAACACAAATGAGTTCCAGTTTTATGTGCCACACTCTTTCTGTAGGAGCACAAGATAGGGCAAGCTAATCAAAGAAGCCAATTCAGCTAAATTCACCAAGGGAGGGGGAGGGGGGATCCCTTAGATCAAGTTAGCTCATTCTATGAAACTTGAAACGTTTTCAACGTTCGGTCCTGGTTTTCGACGTAGATGTGAACCGAACTCAAACTTAGGTTGAAAATTACAGTTCAGATCAAGCACTCAAAATAACTGTAGTTCAGATCCAGATCAGTTCATCCATAGTAGTTATTAAGCTCAGATCAAGTTCACATGAACTGAACTTAAGTTTACGAACTGCGTTCTAGGATCTCTTTTCTGCTCAACCCGGCTGAAAAGCGTCACAGTCTGACCTAAAAACCTCAGAATCAACGCAATATCACTCCCACAATGGGAGAAGACTCTACCATAAATATTCCTAGTATTACAAAAGATGTTTAAGACTTAATCTCATTAACGAGAGCTTTTGGTGTTAAGTTCTGCTTTTTCACGGAGATTTATGGAAGAGATACGCATGCGTACATGCCATTTCCTGTCTGTTTCCTGGTATTACGATCCTCTGCTATCCGAGTACGTAAATCACTGTGACAGAATTAGTATTGTGGTGAAATGGATGGATCTCTCTTAATCGCGTGCAAGGTGGTAATTTTGTAATTTTGAGTCCGGTTTAACCTTTTTTTTTTTTTTTTGTCCATGTTTTGGCAAATGTGAGGACTGATGTGAATGTTGTCATAAACAGGTATGAGGAAGAGAGAATGGAAGAAATAAATTATCTCTCCAGATATTCACATCTAATTCTTGTTTCTACCGTGCAGTGGTAACCATCAGTAGGTCTGAATGTCGCGTCGCCAGTGTGATGTCGTGTACTTTGATACGACATTCATTCAAGAACAACAGACACAGGCATCTCGTTGGTAGTCGGATACAGGAGTGTTGGTAACTGTTTTCTGTTACCTCGTTTGGTAGCTTGCGTAACGAATTATAACAACTATGAAAACCTGTTGAGTAACATTGTAACAATC
Organism: Ellobium chinense; assembly: GCA_033807755.1. Lineage (NCBI taxonomy): Eukaryota > Metazoa > Mollusca > Gastropoda > Ellobiida > Ellobiidae > Ellobium > Ellobium chinense. The sequence continues at coordinate 693,189 of JAWQUT010000083.1, read as the reverse complement.
TAAAGTGTATCATTTGTCCACAGTTAATATACATATACCATACGGCTAGCTATCCTCAAAACTACCCCTTCTCTACCCCTCCCCTTTCCCCCTCCTCAAGGGCATATACGATTAGATTGTGAGCAAAGTGGAAAAGTTGAATGGCGGTTTGAACAATAAAGGCTTCTGGATTTGGCTTGATCGCTGTATCTTTTTAACCGCTTTCTGTATTTTGTAATTTAAATTCTACCCGGCACTGCACAGGTCGGTTGCACTTAATGACAAGCCGCATGTGGTACTGTACAATAATAATAATAATAATAATAATAATAATAATGATAATGCAGTTTATAAGTATGTATCCAGGCTAATGCCCGTTCACATGACTTCACACTATAATTAACCCAACAGGCCTGATCACTCTAGGACTTTCTCAGCTCTCTGGGGAGCATACAGTGCCGCTGCCATTTACAGGCCTGATCACTTGCATTCTGACAATATTATTATCTTCCACTGCCTTTAGCTAGGCACCCATTTTACAGACGGACGGGTGGACTGCGGAAAATGTGAAGAAAAATGCTTTTCCAAAGCACTTACAACACGACCGTGGTCGTGAATTAAACCCACGACCTTTAGATCTTGAGAGTCCAATGTGTTTTTATGTGTGGGTGTGTGTGTCTGTATGTGAATTAGCGTGCGTACTTGTATGTAGTCCATGTGTGTACGTTTACGTGCGTGGATGTTGAATTACCTTGATGTTAACACATACTATTGTATTTATTCGAATTGGCTGAAGGCCTATAATAAAATTGAACTTAAACTTGAACTTGAACTTAACCGTTCGGTAACGCTGCTCCACAATATGATGGTAACACCAGGGAAATAATGCTATTGCGCGCGCATGCGCATCTCTACCACACGATGGCGCTTTCTTTAAATCCCGGAACTTGCAAGAAAAAACGCCCTGTCTTATTCCCGGTCCCTCCATGTCTCTAAGCCAGTTGTGCCCCTTATTTTGTTAGGAGAGGGTCCAGTTTTGTACAAGCATTTTACTCATCTAGGGAGGGCCATACACTCTAGTCTAAAAAGATTATAGTTTATAGTACTTTATAAGCCATATGGATGATAGATTTGCCCTCGAACCAGCNAATGGCATATCTCATTTTTCACAGTTTGGAGATAATAAGAAAAAAGTGATTTATTTCCATATTTTTGCTTTAATTACACCGAAAACGTGTAGGGCACTTTAATATTAAGAGACGCTAAAGCACTGCTCGTATAAATTGCGTAACATTAAAATTATGGGATGTATATGAGATGTGCCTTTTTGTGACAGTGCCTTTTTGAGATATGTAGTTTTGAAACTGGGCTCATTATGAGTTGTGCCTTTTTGGTTTTGTTCTAAAATCAGTTGTGCCATTTTGCAGTTGGTCACAACATGAGTTATGCCAAAATTTGCTCAGCTACTTTGAGATCTGCTATTCTGCAACTTGCTTTTGATTAAGAGTATTAGTCATCCTCTGTGTGATGAGTGGAGATTTAGGAATTAATAAATTGTAATAATGGCCTTCAACTTAGGGAGCAGTGTGGCACAATGGTACATCATACATTATTGTAGTCAAACAGCACCACGATTTTTGTTATAGATCTATTTCTTGAGAGAAGTATGACAATCCATAGTAATATGAAGTATCGATTTCTAGCAAGACGAATACAAGAACGGTTATTGTTGAAACTTGACAAGTATTGAGATGTGCCAAAGTCATATTGGTATGGCAATGATATATGCTATTTTGCACCACTATCATTTTGGCATATCTCTGAGATGTGCCAGAATGACTGTAGAACCAGAATGGCATATCTTATGGGCTGAGATGTGCCATATCTGTTTTTTTTTTAATAACACGAAAATGGATCAGCGCATTTTATTTTTTTCTTGACCATAAGATGGGGAATGTTCTTATGAATACAATGATATGCTAGAGTCATAATGGCATATCTCTGAGATATGCCATTCTGCTGGCGCAGTGACGTATGAAAACCTGTTGAGTAACAATCTAAAGTATACCATTTGTTCACATTTAATACACATATACCATACGGCTAACCATACTCAAAACTACCCGTGCAACCCCTTCTCTACCCCTCCCACCTTCCCCCCTCCCCAAGGGCATATAAGATTAGATTGTGAGCACAGTGGAAAAGTTGAAAGGCAGTTTGAATGTTTACATCAAAGCACAATAAAGGCATCTGGATTTGGCTTGATCGATGTATCTTTTTATCCACTTTCTGTATTTTGTTAGTTAAGTTCTACCCGGCACTGCACAGGTCGGTTGCACTTAATGACAAGTCGCATGTGGTACTGTACAATAATAATAATAATAATAATGATAATAATAATGATAATGCAGTTTATAAGTCTTGTATCCAGGCTAATACCCGTTAACGTGACTTCACACTATTATTAACCCAGCAGGCCTGACTTTCTCAGCTCTTTGGGGAGCATACAGTGCCGCTGCCATTTACAGGCGCTGATCACTTGCATTCTGACAATATCTTCTACTGCCTTTAGCTAGGTACCCATTTTACGGACGGGTGGACTGAGGAAAATGTGAAGGAAAATGCTTTCCCAGAGCACTTACAACACGACCTTGGTCGCGATTTAAACCCACGACCTTTAGATCTTGAGAGTCCAATGTGTTTGTGTGTGTGGGTGTGTGTGTCTGTATGTGAATTAGCGTGCGTGCTTGTATGTAGTTTATGTATGTGGATGTTGAATTACCTTGATGTTAACACATATTATTGTATTTATTGGAATTGGCTGAAGGCCTATAATAAAACTGAACTTGAACTTAACCGTTCGGTAACGCTGCTCCACAATATGATCGTAACACCAGAGAAATAATGTTATTGTACTCGCATGCGCATCTCTACCACACGATGGCGCTTTCTTTAAACCCTGGAACTTGAAAGAAAAAGCGCTCTGTCTCATTCCCGATCCCTCCATGTCTCTAAGCCAGTTGTGCCCCTTATTTTGTTAGGAGAGGGTCCAGTTTTGTACATCCATTTTACTCATCATCTAGGGAGGGCCATACACTCTAGTCTAAAAAATTATAGTCTATAGTACTTTATAAGCCATATGAATGATAGATTTGCCCCCGAGCCAGCGGTAAGCAAGACTAAATAAGACAGAAACAAAAACAAACAAAAACTACAGAAAAAAAAACATATTATTACTGCTTCCGGGATGTCGAGAAACGCCATCATTGGCAGGAGACTTATACTGTCAAAACGCAGCGAATAGCAATTCACAACAAGCAGTTAGGAAGCCCTACTCTCATGGATCTCCTGGAGAGAATCTAGATATATGATTCACATAAAGAGACAGGAAATCTTTGTCAGTGACGCTACTGATATGGATTAGTGCTACTGTATAATATCTAGGGAACATCTTTTAAGTGACGGCACTGGTTTGGATAAGTGGTTTTGTTTCTAGAAAGTTCTGTGGTAAAGGTGTTGTTCAGAAATAGAGAGTAGTGATTCTGTAGTTTGTGTGTGTGTGTGTGTGTGTGTGTGTGTGCGTGCGTGCGTGCGTGTGTGTGTGTGTGTGTGTGTGTGTGTGTGTGTGTGTGTGTGTACGTGTATGTGGAGTGTGTGTGTGATGTGTGTGTGTAAGTTTCTTTGTGTGTGTGTTTGTATGTGTGTATGTGTGTGTGTGGTGTGTGATGTGTATGTGTATGTAGTGTGTGTGTGTGTGTGTGTGTGTGTGTGTGTGTGTGTGTGTGTGTGTGTGTGTACGTGTGATGTGTATGTGTGATGTGTATGTGTAGGTGGTGTGTTTGTGTGTGTGTGTACGTTTATGTGAGTGTTCGTTCGTTAGTTTGTTCTGTACCTGCTATCCCTGCGAATGAGGGTCAGACTAAGACATATCTACTTACAGTTCCATGTGCATCTCCATGAGGGTCTGTGAAAAAGAAAGAAAAAAATGACAATAATTATGTTTGCATTTTCAGAAATATGTCATATATATCAAGACAAAATAGAAAAATACACATTGCTGCTCATCATCTGGGATCTGTGCGGAGTAGTTGGGAGGGG
>JAWQUT010000083.1:669335-689095 GCA_033807755.1 Ellobium chinense | reverse complement strand
GAGAATGTCATAATCAATAAATTCAGTTTTACTCATTACCATTACTGACACCTGTTACATAGAGGTGACATACATAATATAATATATTATTATTATATATATAATAATATATAATAAGTATTACTTACGTGAGTTGCAAAGCAAACTTTTATTTTTCTTCTCCTGTAAAATTATGTTTCTGGCATATTCGTTCTTTATCCGTAAATCTGTAAGACGGTTGTGTATTAATATTGCTTCGGACAGTTTCAAGGGGACAGTGGGAACAAAACATTCAGTACTGTTTCGGAATAAGTAGATCTATAGTCTTTTCACTTCACTCGGAGTCGGGATCGAATCTAATACATCAGAAATCATCGTATAGCAACTGTTTAACCTTTTCCGCCACACGTTATTTACCTATTATATCCGCCACTCGTGGGTGTAATACACCCAGTGACTCAGAAAGACTGGTTTGAAAGAGAACATCATATCCGCCACTCGTGGGTCTACTACACCCAGTGACTTTTTAAAGAGAGAATTTCTGTGTCTAACCCTATCCGCCACTCGTGGGTGTAAAAGACCCGATCGACCTAGGCCTATCAGGAATGCCAGGTTGAGCTCAGAATGCCAATAATAAATCCACGAGTTTCAGGCATCCTGTTATAATTTGCAGTAAACATGTAGTAAACATGTCGCCGGCTATAAAAAGTGAAATGATACTTAAATTAGAGAATTAGATTTGCAACCTGTTTTACGTTTTATCCTGGAACTCGTTTGGCATCACTTTGAATGGTATGAAACTGGCATCAAGGCAACACCAAGTAACATCGAACCAAGTATTCGAAAAGGAGGCCCTACAAGATGCATTGGCCATGAGAAAGTGAGTTGATACAAATAATCTACTCTTCTTTGCCAATAATATAAATAGCAATAGCAGAATTGTGCGTATCATTTTTTTTTTCTGAAGTAATCGGCTCAGTATTCTGTTTGAAAGATTATTTTATGGCTTTGCTGTATTTAGGTGCGTGCGTGCATGCGTGCGTGCGTGCGTGCGAGCGTCCACATTTACTGTTGAACGCATAATTTATCATAATAATATATTATGAGACACCTGGATGTGCGAGATGTTATCCAGTACTAATCAATTATCATAGCAGATAACATTACACTTTCTAAGTTTTGTTTTGATTATCTGATTTTCAGCATGGTATTCCCCAATGGTCTTCGGGCCATACTGTCTGAGGAGCCTTCCTTCAACAGAGCAGAGGGCAGGAGACCAGTCTATAAGAGACTGTATGGTAATTTGAAGGTGAAAACATCTTGCACTGGCTCTTCTATTGTACTCTATTCAGCTGTCCTACATTTTAGAATCAAAATGTTCCAGATAGATTTATTGCATTTGCCCCATTTTGCTATAACCACCACAACAACCATTATCATCATCATTCTTAAGCTTGTTATCATCATGATCATCTCCATCATTACTGACCTTCCCTGTCTCGCCATCATTGTTTTAAGATTTTAGTTGGCTACATCTGCGCATTAGGGGAAAAAAAGCTAATATGCAAGAGACAGACATTATAAACATGCACATACAATATATTTTATGAAAAGTTGTGTTTTATAGAAGAAATAATGTAGTTTTGATCAACACTTATGGTAGAACCCTAAAGTTTCATTTTCAGAATAAACCTGCTCAGAATAACAAAAACCAAATGTCTAATCAACTGTTCACTGCTCACTTGGCAGTTCAAGAACAACATTGGAGGGACCAAGAGAAGACTTGTGTTCCCAAAGGAGCTGAGGAATGCCGTAAGGGAAGTGACAAGATGTGAGGAGGAGGAAGATGGTGGTGCTGGGAAATATGATTTCCAGTACGAAGAGGATGATAAGGTGAGTCAAGATGTATCCACCACGAAACTTACAGCACAACATTCCACCGTAAGTTACCCAGTATATCAAAATCAAAGATAATATTTACATACTTCAAACCATCATTTCTTATTATCGGTAATTCAGCAATACTGAAATTAAATAAAAGTTTAAAATCCAACATAGATATAGTCTATAGAATGTCAAGTATTATTTTACATCGGCTATGTCATGGTATCTAGAGGCATTGAGAAATAGCCCACTTTGTTCCTTGAAACCCATGGCCTGGATTTCTAATTAAACCAGATCAGCAAGCTTACCCAACACAAGGACAAGCAGCTGAAATTAAAGAACATGTCTGTGTTTCACAGAAACCATAACAGTCACAATCTTACAAGGTGTATTGCATTGCGGTGTATAAGCAATAGTAATTTTGTCTTTTCTCAAATAGGCACACTATGTCACCTTGGAAGAGCTCAGTAAGGCGAACTACGATCAGCGCCAAGCTGGTGGAGGGAAAATGAAGAACGTCACAAAAAGAGCATAGTGAGGCTTATGTTATATGGAGACTCTGAATCAAAGGAAGAAATAACTGGAAATGAAATGTCTTGTGTCAACTATATATATATAGTATATTGTATATATACAATAGACAGTCAATCTTTCTCTTCATCTCTCTCTCTCTCTCTCTTCCTCTCATTGATCCTTCTCATTGCATGTCATGAGGATGTTGACACACCTGGAGCTTTTGACGAGCAATATAAAGAAGAGCTTCATGTCAGCATAGTAGTTTTAACATTCACCTCCATACTGAAATGATAAGCAAACTTCAGAGACAAAGAAAGAATCATGACATTATTGAAAAAAACATAACATTACTGAAGTGATAACACATAATCTTGCAGAACTTGTTTGAAACTGTAAGCTGCTCATCATATGGATATAACACCAGCCTCTCTTTCTTCTTTTCCAGGCTCATCATATCACTCTGGAAGAGATCTCAGGAATTCCTTGGGACACCCGGCCATCTGTTGGCGGGGAAGGCCAAGAGGACAAAGAAAAATTTAGATCTAATAAACCCTGAATACTTGAATCTCTTGCACCTAAGTTTTTAGTGTTTGGTTGAGTAGACTACTTGATTAGATGCTTAGATGATGGTGGTAGCCATGATGGTGGTGGCAATGGCAATTTGATAAGTGGTCTTGAGGAAGTGGTGAAAAGAGGTGATAGTGATACTGATGTGGGGCTGATGATGATCCTCCATCCCTGACTCGTCTTCCCTCTATGTTTGTGAACTTCACCACATCTCTGATAATGTCTTTCCCAATAAAGAGGCTGAACGCATCAATCGGATGGCGCACTGTGCTCGTGCTAGGCACCTTGTCTTTAGGAATTTTCAAAATGTTCCGTGCTTGTGTTTTTGAAGCCAGTGGTGGTTCACTGCACCACACTGCAGTTTTGGCCTTGTACCACGTCAGTGTCTCATCTTTCCTTGTATTTGGCAGATCAGTCATCTCCATTGCATCGCCTGTCTCACAATGTTGCTGGTTGTCTTCTGTGTCGCCGAACAGATCAAAACCCACTGGCTGGAGATCAGCATATCCCACTATCCGGAACTGTTCCCGTTCTTCCTCCCTCTGTCTGTCTTCCATCATCCTTTCTTCCTCTTCATCATCATCATCATCATCATCATCACCATCGGGATGGTCCGCATCATTCTCATACTCTCCAAATACTTCCTCCTCTGATTCAGAACTTCTATCTTCCTCTTCCCATACAGGATGGCCTACATCGTCCATTTCTAACTGATCCCAGATGTTTATCCTTTCCTCAGACATGATTCAGGCTGAAATAAAATCATACGCTCAATCCACTAATAATTCAGCCTGCCGTACGTCAAGCAATAGCATGATTGGCTAACTAAAATTGTTTGCAACGGGCCAGTATGGAGTTTAAAATATACTGTATAATATTTGCACGATAGCTCACCACAGATTTGCATATTCATGTTTATGTTTTGTGAAGAGAACACTCTGTTTTCAACTTCAAGCGTGTCTGTGTTTACTGTCAATTGTTCTATGGATATCCAAGTTTTTTTTCCTTGTTTTTTTTTAAAATCAGATCTTACAAAATATCTGAATATTTCTTCAGTCATCATCATCATCATCAGCAGCAACAGCATTTTCAGTATGATCTTCATCTTATCACCATCATCAGCAACAGCAGAATTATCATCAACATCATCATCATCTTCTTCATCATCTAATTCTGATAACCACATCACCATCATCATCATCATTAGCAGCAGCAGCATCACTTTTAGCGTTATCTTCATTTATCACCATCATCAACCCTCATTAGCAGAAGCATTGTTATCATCATCAACAATCATCCTCATCTTCGTCATTTTGTTCTTATAACCACAACTTTAATTTTTGTTGTAAAATTATCATTAATTTAATACAATTTATTTTATTAAATTTTCTAATCTGCTTTCTATATTGTGGAAAGTGTTGTTGCAAGCCTCTGTGTTTTAACTTCCCTTCCTTATCACGTAAATCCTATAGTATTTTCACTTGCAATTACCACAGATCGATTACTCTAACGTTGGGTAATGAGTTAACCGAGTACGAATACCTGCATGAAGTGCCAGCGAGTAGTCTGCTGGCAATCAATCTAGATCTAGTCTAGATTTATGGACCCAAACACTATTGCACACTTTGGTATGAGTTACGAAGTTGCAATCTGAAAGAGCTGCACGATCGCTACGACAAGAATGGTTTTCTCAATACCGGAAGAGACGGATATGAAGCGCGCGAATACCCGCGGGTGCTTTCGACCCACTTGTGGCGGATAGGCCTATCAAGTGTTTTTCGCTATATAGAGGTCACTGGGTTGATAACACCCACGTGTGACAGAGAGACTTGGTTTTGGTTGTTTTGTAAACAAATTCGTCAAAAATAAACAGTACAGTAACAGGCAAAATCTCAGCTCGCACAATGACCACAAATGAATAATTGAAGAATACACAAAGTTTGGAGGCATACATTTTATTTTGAAAGGAGATATGATCACTTTTCTGACATGCAGGGGTGTTTTACACCCACGAGTGGCGGAAAAGGTTAAGACATGGAGCAGAACAAAATCAGGGGCAAACGAGAACATCTCTCTCAACGGACAGCAAAACGAGAGAAGGTCATTATTGCCAGACTCATTCCTGGCAAAATTGGCCAGTCTCTTTACACCAGTAATCAAAGTCATTAACACTCAGAGCTGGTAGTGATAGCCTAGATCGTGGTTTTTAGCACAATTGACATATATAGGACCTAATATGTTCAAAGTTAAATTACTCCTCAATAACCAATCAGTACAATGTATTAAGTCACTGACCATATATATATACTAAGAAAATACTAGATAAATATAAATGAGGATACTAAGTGGACATCATATAATATGCTTTATCAGTGTGCTTCTTAACCATTACTTTGTCAACTGTCCCGTATGCCTTTATACCAGAAATGGTCTGGGCTTAGTTACAAATAAACTTGTTAAACTTGGAATATAAAGGGGAAAACATTGAGGTATCAGTACGTCATCTTGAGTCAAAAGCTCGAGATTTAAGAACTAGCAGTTAACAAACACAGAGCCGGAGAAAAACAATGTGACTCACATAGAGACACAGGAAATCTGTCAGTGACGCCACTGATATAGATTAGTGCTCCTGTAGATCTAAAGGCCTCTTTAAGCGATGGCATTGATTTAGATAGGTGCTCTCGTAGATTTAAGAATGTCAATGACAGACAACGTTTGGTCCCCGCAAGAATTAATGTAGCAAATGCAAATTAGAGAAATNNNNGGGGGGGGGGGGGTCCATATATTCTATGGGCGGCCCCTCGGAGATTAAAAGCTACGAAAATGTAAGTCTCTTAGGAAGCAAAGATGGCAATGATTGATGCGGAAGTGCTAAGAAAAAGTATACCCGTTCTGCAAGTGGTGTTTGCTATGCTTAGACCTTGGTCATTACTTCATTTATGAGCATACACATCACTACAGACTCCCGTCACATTCTCCACCGACACAAGGCCGTTGACAAAATGTCATACGAACAAATCTGAAACCGAGTCCTACTTCCGGTAGGAAAAGGCCCACTTCTCGTGGACTTAGGTTTTTTTTGGCACATTTGGAATGTGAAGGAAAAATTAAGAGCGCGACCTCTAGTCAACAACAATTTTGTTTTGAGGTTTGGAGTGGGTTATTGTGACCGTGTGGAATATGCATTAACTAACACGCAACTTCCTCCTACGTAACCGTGACTGGGAAAGTGGAAGAACAAGGAAGATATTTACGAGAGACTGACAGAGCGAGAGTGAGAGAAGGTGAGTAAGAGAACAGACAGACAGACAGACAGAAACAGAGACAGACAGACAGACAGGTAGGCAGGCAGACAGGTAGGCAGTGACAGACAGTGCCCATTTCCTGTATGCACTAAAGTCGTGGAACTGGTTTCCGGTCTCCGCTCTTTTGTTCTTTCTTATGACTGTTGAAAGGAATTAGACTACCTAACTGTCCTTAATGTAGGATAGTGCACTGTGTGGTAAATTAGTGTCTGTCTGATTCATGGCTGTTTTTACGGCTATGAGAACCCATTAAAAGGAAGAGACAGGACCCTGCCTCCCAGATGTCAAAAAGGCGTATAACCAATTTATACTCATCGACTTTAAGATTCTATTTCATCTACCTAGACTGTTGTGACGTTTAATTTTGTTTTTAGAGAAGACCCGGGCTTGAGGTGTATTGACAGGCAAATCTTTAATTAGGACTTGAAATCATGTCTTTTTATACTGTCACATTATTCATTACAACACATACGAATTACACAGAATATATTATAACACAGTAATACAACTACATTATCATAAACTAAATTTATAACAAAGTCATTGCTGGTCCCGCCGAGCAGCACCCCGCTCATCCATAGCTTGAAAGTCAGATATCTCTGCACATCTACAATGTATTCCACCCGACCTAAAAACCGAATCCATAAACCCTAGACTTAAAGGGACAGGGGTAGTTGTTTGCGTCACAACCTAGTAAGTCTATTTATTTTTCTAAAAATTTAAATGGTGTATATTTTTCCTTTCGCCTGAGAAAACACCGCAGGAATGTCAAAATTTTCACCCTCCGTGGGTCGCCATTATAATTATGCTACGTGACGTCAAAAGGGGCTAGCAGTCGATTGGTCCAGAACAAGTTGCGCATGCGCCTGCACCAGTCGTCCTCCAGCTTTTCTCCCTTTATGATGTCACACCGAATAAGTAATGGTGGCGTACGGAGGGTGAAAATCCCGACATTCTCGCAGCGTTTTCTCAGAAATTATCAGACGGAAGGAAAATTAATGCATATAGAGTGTATGAAAACATAAAGGAGAATTTTTAGCCTGTGGGCAAATATCTACCTCTATCCTTTTACCAATGAGAGCTCATCACAATCCGCTAGGGTAGTAGAGTGCGTAGTCCATACTACCATCTCTGCTAGTGATGTCCACCAATCAGAATTGGTACTAACAACCAGACAGAGAAAGACGTGGCACTGTCAGCTGCCATCAAGGATCCTTTCCAGATTTGCTTGACCTCGCTCTTTCGGAGCCATATACGACTAGACTATATTTTTGGCTCTTTTGAAAATTCCTCCGCTCCTAAAGAACTGATTGACTCTTTGGCTTTTTTTNGGGGGGGGGGGCTCCAACGAGAAAAAAATTCTCGCAATCTTTACCCATTCGCCATAATTACGTTTACTCACTTGGGGTAAAAAGTCCCGCACTTAATCACGCAGTGGATTATACTGATTCTCATTACTATACTTACTCTTACTGGCTCAGACAGTGGAAACCCCAAGGATTTCCCGCCTACATATTCATGCAAGTGCCTGCGAGCCACAGTCAATAACTATCATTATCCACAGTTAGTTAACGGTAAAACAGGCGTATATATACAATGATATATTTGAAAAGTTACATAGAAGCAGATCTTGATACTAAATATGCCTTTTGCATCATATAGTCTAAGCTTTCTGCCTACGAGGCAAAAGTGTTAGAAGTCATTCTTTGGTGTTTTTTTTTTTGAAGTTTCTCTAGATCAATCCGAACGGCCGGACCAAACAAGATGGCGGCGAAAAGGGGTCAGATTTTTGGCATCGATAAGGCAGACAACACAACTTCCTTCGGCTGGACCCAGTCCTGACACTCATGGGTCTTCCTGTTTTTAAGTTATGGCCTCATTAAGGTGACATCTTACACGTTTCGCCAGTCCACATTTGAGGACAGGGTTCCCAAACTGGGTTTGTGTACCCTTAAAGGGACAGGGGTGGTTATTTGCCTCACAGCCTAATAAGTCCACACTATTATTTCATAAAATTTAAACCGTGTGTGTATTTTTCATTTGGCCTGATAGTTTTTATGAAAACATCGCAGGGATGTCGAGATTTTCACCCTGCGCGCTCGCCATTTCCTGTGCTGAGTGACGTCAAATAGCGAGACAGGCCAGCGGGCGATCGGTTCATACAGTTTGCACGTGCGTCTGTCCTCATCGTTTGATAGCTTTTCTTCCTTTATGACCTCACATATCACGTATAATAGTGGGGTATAGAGGGTAACGTTCTGATAGTATATCAAAGAGTCAGGCGGAACAAAAAGTGTACGCTGTTTTACGTTGTTTTTTTGGTTTTTTTGAGCGGCTGAGCACACTGTTCACATGTCAAACATAGACCGTCTTTCATGCTACAGACAATCTTTAATTCATTCACATTTTTTGGTACACATGCAAATATTCATAACATGCAAAGCATTACAATATTTTGATATACAGGATTGCAGCAAAAGAAAGCGTTTTAGAGTAAAAGTTTATAGCTAGAAAATGTTTTCTAGAGTGGTGTTTGGAGCCAAGCACAGCTCTGCTGTCCGGAAGTCAGTCTCAAGCTTCTTGACACTAAGGAGTACTCTAGAACTTCAAGCTGGCATAATGTCGTAAACTTCATCAGGACATACTCAGAATAAAGTTGGACATTACTCTCTGTCCGATTTGGCTATTTCAACTAACAGATGCTGTTCCCTAACTTGCCAGACAGGGGATATCTTCTTCCTCTGAAGATTCTCTGTTGCTTCCTTCTTGAATAAGAGCGTTTTTTCTCTACATTATTCCATTCACATAGAGTCATTTTAAATTCACACCAATCTATATTAAAACGTATTTTAGGCTCCATATTTGATCTTCACCTGGGAAAGCAGGGNGTAGGTGCTGGGGAAGAGAAAGAAGCATGTTGCTGGGCTTTTTCATAAACGTAAATCTTAACCGTGTGGTTGGTCCGGCCAAAATACTCTCCACGGGATAGTCTGGCCGTACAGCCAGAATACACTTGCCTTATATTTCTTTTTATAATATCCAGTGGCAAGGGGAAGTAATAGCCCAATATGGTGTAAAAATTAAAAGCGGAGTACCGAAAGGGGTGGGGGTGCAGGAGGGATGGTGAGACAGGTCAGCTAAAGAATTTAGTGTTTTTTACCTTTCCGGTGACAGAACGATTGGATAGGACCGTGGCTACCACCTGGAGAAAAAAATGGCGTTTATTTATTTATTTATTTTATAAATTAGCATGATTTGAATTAAAAAAAAATATCCTGTCTTATGAAACACGACGTGGACGGAACTTTCCAATGACACATTTTGTTCTCTTGAAGCGGGTTTTATTCCGAGATGTTTTTCATCGACTTCATGTAACATGGTGGAGGGGGGAATGTATCGTCTAAACCTGCCGTCCCATTTGTTGTGAGTTCAGTTCTTGCTTCTGCCCAGTTATATCTATTGTTTGTTTGTATTTGATCTTGTTTTCCTTGGTTTTATTTCGTGATGTGTGTTATCTGTGATGTAATGATCATCCTGTGTTTATTACTGTGATGTAATCATCATTCTGTGTTCATTAGGAGTGTTCACGTGCGCGCGCGCGCGCGCGTGTGTGTGTGTGTGTGTGTGTGTGTGTGTGTGTGTGTGTGTTCAGGTACGAGTGTTTTCTCGTACTTATTGTACTGAAGTGAGCTTGCGTGCATATCTGAGAGAATGTTAAAATGTCAAAGCGCCCAGAGCCCACCTCGGGGATTGGGCGCTATACAAATACAATCTATTGTTGTTATTATTATTATTATCATTATTTCTTATTGTTCCCTGGAGAAGAACTACTGTCCAGTAACTTGGAGCATTCACTGAATTTTCAAATGCACATTTTGAGAGTATATTATTCTGATAACATGGTATGCGGGAGATGAATAGGGAAGGGGAGGGGGTGGTGAAGTTGAAACGGAATACATTCTGTGAATATTTTGCCCTTCGTGAGCGATTGCTGTATTCCAAATTTTAATGTGAAATCTTGCATTATGTTATTTATTGTTTGTATAGTATATTATACATTACATCTACTCAGGGTGATAAGTGAGCACGGACGATATGCATGGAGCATGAGGCAGTATGGTCACAAAAATAAAGTGAGAAAAAAAAAGAGATGAAGAGAGAGAGAGAGAGAGAGAGAGAGAGAGAGAGAGNTCTTGAAGGAGGAGATTTTCGCGTGACCTCAGCATAGCTTGGTAAATAAAAAAAACACGAACCGATGGAAAAGATAGGGAACTAATTGATTCATTTCGTGGTTGTCGCCATGCGAGGTATCGGGGGAGCTTCATTTAGCTGGGCTAGGGTGTCCTGACGTCAATGAAATCACAGATCTCATCGCAACAGCTTCCGGGATTGAACTGTGCTCTGGTTTGATATCTACACATAATATCTACTAACGATGCGTATTCACGAATCCGATATCGTCGATATCGATACTGTCCCCACAAGATGATCCGGAAAGACTAGTTGGGCAGTTATACTGTGGGTCAGAATAATGCTATGTTAGAGAAAACTAAAGGGCAATTTCACAAATCCGATATCGTCGATATCGATACTGTCCCCACAAGATGATTGGAGTAGATAAATTAGATGGTGATAGCTATAAAGGGGAAAAAAACAGATTAAGTTCTGTTAGAGGTAAAAAAGAGAACAGAAATAAGGAGTCTGGTGAGACAATCGGTTTCTGACTTTGTTATTTTGTTGTATTTCGTTAACTCTCAGTAGATTTCTATTTTCATAACAGTTTTAACACACTACAAACGCGTCAGATTGAAATAAAGAACGGTAAACAGAATTATAACGGCAATATCGCACTACGAACTAATTCACCTCTTGGAAGTGAGTATTCTCTGACTCAACTGCACTATTGTTGACCCCGGAACATCGGCAGATTTCAAGAGGAAATCTATCAGGACACTCCAGCGGAGAGCTCGATTCAAAATCAGAAAAGAGAAAGTACACACGAGAGAGCTCCTAAAACATGATTAGGTCTATAGACGGTCCCAAGTTTTGCTTTTTTCTTCTTTTGCCCTAACCCTAACCCTGCGTCTAACCCGAAATCAAGCTTTAGAGGGAGAGGGAAGTGTCCTGAACTACTGTTTATGAAGGGAAGTCAAACATCACATTTACGCGGTGTCACTGTCATGCAGCCTACGTATGCTCTTAGTTAAGATCCAAGTTTATGCATGAGTTAAGGGCATTATCATTAGACTCTTCCAAGACACTAAGGCTGGGGCAAGGGTCGAATCCCGGAAGTCTGGCATCGAATCCCGGAAGTCCGGCGTCGAATCCCGGAAGTCTGGCGTCGAATTCCGGAAGTCAGGCAAGTTTCGTAAACAAGATCGAGAAGCTGAAATACGGGAAGGATTGCGTGCCGTGTGCAAGTATGCAACCCTCTGTCCAGATTTTTCGGTACAGATTCAGGTTCGCAAATCTACGAATATCGAGCGTTTTGCCCGTCCTTAGACGTGGAGTAGTGTCTTGCTACTGCTGTCTGGTGGTTGTACCGAAAGGTTGTCGAGAGGAGAGATGATGATGAGAAGAGATAGATGGATATTTACTATTTTTGGTCACTTCTTCTCCATTTCCCACACGTACACTGGATTAGATTAAAATTTGTGATTTTTGTGGGGAAAACTGTGGCTTCTGTTTTTCTTCATTGACTCACTTTCTTCCTAGTGCATCTTAAATGGTGAGTGATTTTCTGATAACAACGATAACAACAATAACAATAACAACAATGAGAGGGTTATGAGTCCAGGTTAATGTCCATTTCCGCCATTTCATGTTATGTTTACTCCAACAGACCAGATCCCTCAAAGACTTCTCAGCTCTCTGAGGTGCCGACAGTGCTGCTGTCATTTACAAACGCAGATTTTCAACACGTTGACAATATATCTCACTGTGTATAATCGGGTACCCAATTTTCACGACTAATGGAATGGAATGGAATGGAATGGAATGGAATGCTAACCTCAGGAATTTACCTTTGACCTCCATGGCAGGAATCGAATACGCGATTTTAACATTCTGAGTTCTGCGTCGTAACTATATACAAGTATTAGGCTGCACTGCTCCATTCCAACATCAGCATCACAACAATGTCATCACCGTATTGAGGAAAGTTACTTTCTGATTACTGGCAGCCTAAAGCTTATACATTAATTGTATTTATGTTCATTCTGGAGCACCGTGACCGAATAATTGAAGAGCGTTTTTCCAAAAGGCACTAAGTCCACATTCGTTGAAAATTTAGCTAAGTGTTTCACACCAAGGCATTCCTACTCTCTTTTCATCCTGTGATTTGCTGATGCTTCAAAACAAGCTTATTCCACTTTAACCAAGCTGGTAAAATATTGCCGGTTTTTTCTAAAGGGGTTAAGTCAAAGCTCTCTGGCTTTCCAAAACGCGATTAGTCCTCCGCATGCGCGGTGTCGGTCACTTCCTCGGACGTTAAAGGTTGGTATCGAGTCGGAGTTTAACTATAGAATCTTCTTGTTGTGAGGATGTTAATTAATGTTTGAGGCTTGGAATACTCTGAATTTAAGAAAATAATTGACAAACATTGTATGTTTATCTTATGAAGCAGATATTTAAATTTATTTTGAATATAAAGAGGGCGACTACTTGCATCTGGTTCGCCCATCTTTACAGGACTTGGTCTCTTTTGAAAGATCACTTATTTTAGTAAAACTAAAACCTGACATTTTGTTGAATAGAACCTGTCTGTCTGTTTTCAATGATTACTGCACAATTTTTTTTTTTTTTTTGTAATTGTTAATTGTACATTTTTTAAAATCTAAATGTAGTAGATGCACACACACACTATTTCTCTCTCACGCTCTCCCACGCTCTCCCATTCACACACACACACACACACACACACACACACACACACACACACACACACACACACACACACACACTCTCACACATATGCATACATCAACCAATTAATTCAATTTCAAATATATTTTATTACAAGACAATGCCATCAGTGAACAAAATATTTTCCTCAGTAATGTCAATGTTTCAGAAGGAGCTAAGTTTATGAACTTGGAGCGCTTTGCAGAATCACACAATTTGTCAACAACATTATTTAATGTATGAGTTTACAAAGATTTCATTTAACATGTCTCTAAAGTTACTCTTAAAATACTCTTACTTTATGTGGAGAAAGGAATTTGATATTTAATTCCATCTGTCTTTCACTTAAAATTTGTTTCTACTGACAAACCGTGTAAATTGGACTTAATGCCTTCTGGAAAAAACGCTCTTCAATTATGACTGAAGATCTGAAGGCCATGGGTTCGAATCCTTCTTTTGCCATGTTGTTAATACTATCAGGAAGCATTTTTTGTATATTTTCCTCAGTCCACCGGTTGTGAAATTGGTATTTGGCTGTAGGCAGTGAAGAATATTGTCAGAATGGCAGCAGCATTGCTCGCTTCCTCGGGCAGTCGAGAAAGTTACTGAATGATCTGGCCATCCGGGCAATTCTAATGTAAAGTCTTATGATATCTGTCTAAGAGACTTATGAACCTCGTTTAAAAATATATATATATGCATATAATATAGAGGTATTTTTATTATTATTAGCAGCATGCAATTTTCTCTCGCATAAGTCTACTTTTTGAGGGATTATACTGTTTTATTCCAACATAACCCTTTCCATGTAAGTTTTAAGATATACACTTAAGCTCAATATTAATCATGTTTGCACTTAGCCCGTTTTACAAGCTAACATCGTCGCTGGTCGTAGCATAGACCTCACCACTGAAACCAGACCCGGACATACTCTGTCACCCGCGTGCGTCACGAGTAACGTGCCACGTACGGAAATAGCTTCGAGGTAGTGGAGTTGAAAACTAACGAGGGCTCGCGTGTCTGAAATTATCTCTGTTAAATTCTCTGAAGTAAGATTGACCTAAAAATGGCTAACAAGCTGGAGTGAACCGAGAGACCTGCTTAAATCAGTTGTAGGCAACGCGTTACTTGACCCTCGCACAGAATATGGACAGTACTACGAGACTTAATACATAATCTTGGACAAGAACGATATTACTTGTTTCATTCATTTCTTTCAATCTTTCAATTTCGCCTGTTCCTTATTTTATTTCTACGATATTTTCTTTCGACCACGACTTTTCTTTCTTTCCTTCCTGCATTCTTTTGCGTTCTCACATTTCCCGCTTTTTTTTCCTTTTCCCCTTTCCTTTCTATCCTTTTGAGGTCTTCTTTAAATCTATCAATTTAAATTAAAAAAAAGTAATTCTGGAAATTCGGAATTGCCAGTCTTCCTTGAATTAAATCTAACTTCATCCTTTCAAAAAAGATTTAATGAAATTCTGAGGCAAAGTGAATCCGGCAAATTCCATTTTCAACCCTGTCAGACAGTTTGGCCTCTGTCCCGCCAAATCTGGACACCATTTTACTTTCCATTGTTAACCCTTCCGCCCTTTCATTATTGGCCACCTTTGAAGGCCTTCATGGGGTGTTAGGCTGCAAACGGAGTGCCTTTGCATTCCCCTCTTTTCCCCCTCGTCATTTTGGGAGAGTAGAAATTGAGTTGGATATGCAATCGGAGTACACCCCTTTCTCTTTCCATTCGGGGTCCACATTCCAAGATGGAAACGCTGTGTATGTTGGCGATACAGCTCTTGTTGCTTGTCTTGTTAAAGAAAAGACGCCATTTCAGAAGACAGAATTATTGGGTCCACAGTATATTTCAGAAAAAGAAACGTTAAGGTGAATATCATCATTCGCTTGATGAAGTTTTAAATAATGAAGACAAATTGATGTGTCTCATATTTAAGGATGAAGCCACACACATTTCGTTTGCTTCTAGAATTGGTTGGATCCTCCACTGAAAAGCGGACAACACACTACTCTACACACTGCCTCCACTAGGTCTAGATCTAGGCTTGACTGTGTCGACCACTTGATTTGTTCAAGCAAAAACGGAAGAAATTTTATTGCAGCGCTAAAACTCAAATCTTCACTGAACCGTTGTGAAAGTGAGAGGAAAGCGAATGGGTGCCACTCCGTCAGCGATTAGAGATTTTATAGATCTCCCGTCACAGTTTCACAGTGAAAGTAGATTTCACAAAGAAAACGAGGGGGATATGAAGACACTCCGTTTGCAGCCTTAACTTACCCTCACCCAGCGGTTTACTATATAAAAAGTGTTGCCTACAAGTACCTACGAATGTCTGAGAGGGAGTTTCGATAGAAAGACTATAGTCTACTCCCTGGGAATACCCGAGTGTCGTACATTCAAGAGTGGTGCACTAAGGAGCTAATGGTACACACTATTTATACTGAGAGTCACCTCGTTAAAGACCAAAGCATCCATTGTTCGGCAAGGAGTCGCAATCATTTCGTAGGAGCAAGTCTTGGTTGGGATCAGTCCTTCAGATAAAAACACTGACGAGGATTATATTGTCTGTTTTTTTGTTTGTTTTTTTCTGCCAGTAAGGTAAAAAATGTAGATTGTAGGGTATAATCAGGGTTGTAATTTCGCTTCTTTGAGCAAGAATCGTCGTCATAATTATTCTAAAAAAGTCTTAATGCTGTAACAATCAGTTTGGCTTTCAGATAAAGTATTTCTCTATTAGATCAATCGGTTTGGCGACCCAGTTCCATGAAAAGTAGTTCTAATCCGTGATTCTGACCTGAGAACGTAGTCACGTGGTAGGTGTGGTGGGCGGATGTAGTTGAAATAGCCCACTCTCGATACTTTGACAAGTGGGCTCTGCCTCGGTCGATATTTTCGATCATATACTTGAGGCAATACTCATGACCCAGATTCGTCGATACTGACGGTCCAGTATCACAATAATTCAAGGAGGTTGTCTCAAGTACTGAGATTAGTGAGATCAGATGGCAAAGTAGTGCTGTGATGAGTATTTGAGACAAAGATCCACTAGGTTCAAATTGCTGTTCAGAATTTTCTGTGGATAATGCTTTAGCACCGTCAGGATTCCCTTCGGAATCATCATCGCCGGTAATTTTTGCCACTAAAGTAATATACAAAAAAATGAGAAAAAAAAAGAATAAAAATTAATTACAAAGCCAGTATCAACATTATTGTATGCCATATCTCTACGGAATCACGTTTATCTCATGAATGTAATTCCCTGTTTCATGTATTTGCTGTGCTGCACTTGTTCAGAGCAAATTTTCATAAAGATTAATAAAGTTTATCTTATTTTATCTTATCTTATTGATTAGCTTCGCGTTTAGAAATGAATTCTTGGGTTAAGGACCAGCATCGACTGAGAAACAACTCTAAATGCCGTGCAACTACAAAATACTGTATCATCATGTAACCAAAGTACAATTGTACGGTGTTTTGTCGTTGCAGGGCAGATTACAGGCATCAGTACCACCAAAGACAAAACTATTACTAATACTAACCCAAGTGCTGTGTCTAAGCACCAATAAATTATTATAAGACATTCAAAACATCCAGTCCAGGCTGGATGTTTGCTCACTGTCAAGTTAACCGAGCACTATACCCCTCTCCTCTCCCCCACTGCGCTCACCCCTAATTCTCTTTACCAACTGCCGTGAACGCTCTGGACGTATAGGACGCACGGGACAAATCTTTAATCTAGCACGCAATCCTGTCAGCTACACTAGTAATTGGACATATTTTAGCACTTGATGAATGACCCATGTTGTCTGGCCAGAAATGATGTAGAAGAAGAACTAGCTGAGACGGTTTGGGATATCTGAATGGCAGACCTAAATTATTTGCGGGCAAGTGTCCTTTTGTGTCACCATTTCGTATTTTATTTAATTCTTTAACTGTGGCCAAATACACCATGGTGCTGGACTCAAGATCTAAAAGCCATGGGCTCGATTCCCGTTCATGTTCAAACTCCCTTGGAAAACCATTTTATTAACATTCTACTCAGTCCATCCGTCCGTAAAATGGGCACCTGGCTATAGGCGGTGGAAGATGCTGTCAGAATGCTAATGATCAGCGCCTGTGATTGGCAGCGGCACTGTATGCTCCCCAGGGATTTGAGAAAGTTCAAAATTGATCAGCCTGCTGGGGTAACAGTAATGTGAAGTCGAGTGAGCGGGCACAAACCTGGATATGAAACTCACGTACCGCATCAGAAAATGAGAACACAAATTATTGAGGCACCATAAGTGTAACTGAAATGGCAGAGAATAATTTGTAAATAATACGATTGGATGTCTTGAATGTCATGTTTGATAAAGAAAGGAAGAATGGACACAGAGACAGAAGGTGGGTCCACTAAGGGGTAGCCATCACAGGATTTGGACGCTGCAGAGAGTGGACGCAGCGATTGGATGTCCGGTAGCAGGCAAGGGAGCGCAAGGCTCTGAGTGTACCAGTTCTGAGAGTTCGTTGAAAATAAGCGTCTATGCAGGTTTTCGGCACCTATTAGATTGGTAACGCACTCATTTTGTACAACCCAATTAATCCGCATATATAAAATCCCCCTTTTTGGGGGCCCTGCCAGCCAGTGTCAGAGTGTAGAAATATGGAAAATAACCCGTGATCTAAATACAGCATTCAATTCTAAAGTTAATACAGTTTGAGCCTTCTTGATTAAAAAAAAACAAAACGTTTGTAGGTCTATGTATTAGCACGCATTCAAAACCAGCCTAATGAAATATTGGGGACCATATCAGAATTTGAGGTGACCTTTTTCGTAAGAATTTTGTGAAAAATTTGGACGTTGACCTCCCCCCCTTTTTTTTAAAAAATTTCTTCCCGTTAAAAGATCGGGCAAAAGAAGTCGTGGAAGAAACTGAGTAATTTTCAGATCAGATCAGTTCCTCCTGGATTTGGAAAAGGACATTCGGTTCTGATTTTTGAGGTGGATATGTACTGAACTGCAAGTTAGGTAGAAAATGAAAATTAAGGTAAAGCATCCAAAATAGCTACAGTTCAGATTCAGATCAGTTCGTCCAAAATAGCTAACACGCTCAGATCAAGTTGACGTGAACTGAACATATGTTCAAGAACTGCGTTTATATAATCTCAATTCTACCTAATCCTGGGTAGAACATTCAGCCCGAAGGCGAACTTTCATTGGTTTTCCACTGAAACAATGGGTGGACGCAGTGAGAGCAGATGGGTGCAGTAAGAGGTGGCCGCAACAAGAGGTGGACACGACGATTGGACACAAGATGGGGTGGATGCAAACACGAGCAGCCGGAAAAGAGGTTGGCATAGTGGAGATCGGGTGCAGTGAAGAGTGAATAATCTATTATAGTGAAGAGTGGACGCAGTGAGAGATGGTGGGTGCAGTAATAGATGACTGCAAGAAGAATTGGACGCAACAGCTGTTGGACGCAATAATTATGGATAGGATACAGTGGATACAGTGAGGAGTGGACGCAGTGAGAGATGGTGGGTGCAGTAATAGATGGCTGCAAGAAGAACTGGACGCAACAGCTGTTGGACGCAATAAGTGGGAAAGATGCAACGAAGACTAGCCAGACGCAATACAGGCATGACATGCTGAGACTCCCAGCATCTTAAATTCTACATTCCCGATCCAGCTACCACGCAGGAGCCCAGCATCTGTTGAATTAGGTCAAATTACCATTTTTTTTTTACCAAAGTGGGTCACCCTGAACTTGCGTGAGTGGCCAGTGACGTGCTGGTCAACTTGTCTAATGATGATAAAATGACTGTCAGACGATGCCCGGAACAATGTAATTAAGTGTCCTGCATCGGTATAAATAATCCATACGTTAATTAACGTATTGCGTTAACTGCGGTGAACACTACTAATGTTTTGGGAGTTTCCCGTGGTTACCGTCGTGTGTTAACTGACGTAAGAATTATGCATACGGCCACTGGTCACCTGAGGAAAGCGTGACGTCAAAAATAGGTCCCCACTCCATCACAGACCTGCCATAATGACCAACTCAAAACTTTGACCAAAATTGAATTAACCCATGGCATGGGACTCTGAAGTATTGACAAAAAATACCATGTCAGTTAGTGAAGTGCATGCTATTGACTGGCTGTTTTAATGTTCCCTAGGGCAAGGTGGTCCTAATAAGAATATGAAAATGGCATTAGATAACAAAAAGAAATAAAACAGTGCCAACCCTCTTGCGTAAAACACATGCACAAGCACACACGCAAACACACACATACTTATACACGCACACACGCATAAACATAAATACACGCTTATACAGGGGCGTAGCGCGGGGGTCTAAACCAGGTAGGCAAACTCAAACTCGCATAGTGCTAGGCGACTGGTTGTCTTTTTACCTCAACGTCACTCTACATACACATTAAGTAGAGACGCGGTATCATGCATGACACAAAGTTGTATTATATAGCAAAGATTTGCTTTACCGTCTAAACCAGGAATGCTGCACAATAACAAGGCAATATCAAGCAACAACAACGGCAACAATAACAACAGTTTTGACTTACTGTTTACTCCTCACAGATTGGGGGGGGGG
>JAWQUT010000083.1:628132-641281 GCA_033807755.1 Ellobium chinense | reverse complement strand
ACCCCTCTTTCTCCCCTTACTTCTACGAGCCTCTACAAGACCTTCTCTTGCTTCCTTAATTCTTGCCGTCTGACTTCTAAAGTACAGGCCTTTCTCCTAATTCCTATCCTCCCTTCATTCTACGGGCCTGTTACAGGCCTTGCTCCTATTTCTTCTATTCTCTTCACGTCTACGGGCCTGTACAGACCTTTCTCCTATATCTTCCTCTCATGTCTACGGGCCTGCACAAGACCTTCTCCTATTTCCTATCCTGCTCATCCCCGCTTCTCCCCTCCCCCCCCCCCCCCCCCCCCCCNTCACACACACACAATCCTCTACGGGCCTATACACGCCTTTCTCCTGTTTCATTCATTCTGGTCTAAGCTGTCGTGCAACGAC
This sequence comes from Ellobium chinense, assembly GCA_033807755.1. NCBI lineage: Eukaryota > Metazoa > Mollusca > Gastropoda > Ellobiida > Ellobiidae > Ellobium > Ellobium chinense. The sequence goes on along the minus strand of JAWQUT010000083.1, from coordinate 640,903 downwards.
AAAACATCGTAAAATGATCAAAGCAAGTTATGATTATACAGTGTTTTGTTGTTGCACGGTGGTACGGGTCTATCAATATGAACTCTCCGCCTTATCCTAAAGGGAATGAGATACGTGGAACATAGACAACAGAGTATAAAGGGTTATAAAATCATCGATTTTTCGCTTAAAAGAAGAATCATGTGTCTTGGACAGACTGACGACCGAGCTGAAAAACACATGGAAAGGATAGAGTGAAGGAGAGACGAAAAAAAAAAGGAAGATATATAATTAGGCCTATGTAGGAGTGTGAAGCAGAGAGCTGCTAGACAGAAATTAGGGTCGAAGGACTGACTATCCACCCAGTTAGCGAACTAGCTAACAAGCCAATCAGCCACACAGCATATCCAGCCAGCAAATTTTTAGCAGCTAGTATAGCTGGCTAAACAACCAACTATGCCATGTAGCAGCCAGCAGCCGGTCAGCCGAAGAATTAGTCAGCTTAGTCAGTCGGGTACTCAATTAACTGATCAAGCATCCATCCATCCATCCATCCATTCACCCACCCACCCATCCATAATCTACCCATTATCCATCATCATCCATTATCCATCCATCCATCCCTCCTTCCCTCCCTCCCTCTCTCACCGCTCCCTCCCTCCCTCCATCCATTCATCTATCCTTCCATCCATCCATCCATCCATGCGGCGATCTTATCCACCGATCGATTAACAAGACAGCGCACTTCATGTGTGAGTCAAGGACCAGATACTCTTAAAAAGCATTCGAACTTGCAGCTCGACGACTTAAACTTAGTTCAAGAATGAAAGCGTCGAAAACAACAAAAAGATGCGAGAGAGAGAGAGAGAGATAGAGAGAGAGAAAGAGAGAGGGAGACACACACAGACAGCTAGATAGATAGACAGACAGACAGATAGACAGAGAGAGAGAGAGCGAGAGAGAATGAGAGAGACAGACAGACAGACAGACAGAGACAGACAATTATAGAGAGAGTAAGGAAGAAAGAGAGACAGACAGAGACAGAGACAGAGAGATAGAGACAGAAGCAGGGAGAGAGACATAAAGATACACAGACAATAAGAGTCTAAGGATATCGGGAGAGGTTGAGTAAATGTATAATATGTACGTGTGTGTGTGTGTGTGTGTTTGTATGTATGAGTGTGAGTGTGAGTGTGTGTGTATGTGTGTGTGATAGGGGATATGTTCGAGTACAAAATCGTGGGTGGAAAAAGAAAGAGAGGATAAGGACAGTCATAAGCACTGACTTATGTTAAGTTCACCTGATCTAGGTTATTCCAATGTTCGTTAAAGTCTAAAAATACGTACACCTACTCGCCCCGCAAACACACACACACACACACACACACACACACACACACACACACACACACACACACAGTTACATACTAGAACATGCTAAAATTAAGCTCGCAAATAAGGGAAGTAACCAAAAATAAGTTACATGTTAAAAGTGGAATCAAAACAACAACACCTTGATGCAGCAGTAAGCCGGCCAAGTCTTACATTAGCAACGTCTAGATCAGATGAGATGTATGGAAACTTCCTCCAAAATATTCTTAAGAACTTTTCTGCACCACATTTTATTGAGTCAGCTAGAGAGTGTGGGGTAATTTAAAGCCCGGTGAGGACCCACAAAACTGATCAAAACGGAGTGTCTGAGAGGGTTAATACTGAAAGACGTGAGAAGGACTATCTGAGAGAAGGAAGAAACAGCAGTTTATTCATACTGTATACGTGCTTTTTTTAAAGCGAGGATCTAATTGTCGCGAATTTTGCGAGATGAACTTGACTCACGAAAGTTACTCCCTGTGAAAAAAACAACCAAAATGTTCCCTTCAAATAATAATATGCCATCAGGCAGTAAACAGTGACCAAATGACAAGACTCAATGCAACCACAGCGAATGGAAAGTACAACAGGGTTTTCATTGTTTGGTTTTATCGGCTTCTCATTGATGTAGGCCTACATGAACATTCAGGAAAAGAAGAGAAAGGGGAAGGCGATGAAGAAGAAGAAGAAGAGGAAGAAGGAGAAAAAGAAGAAGAAGAAGGAAAAGAAAAGCCAGTTTGTACCTTCACTCCGAATTGCTCTAGACTCGTGTGTCCATGTAACATGAAAGAGCTCGCCTGCGAAGGTCGTGAAAAATAGATTCTCGCGAAAAGCTGTTTCCGGAGCTTCCCCATAATTAGGCCAGCGCGTCAAGTAAATTCCCACTAATACAGCAACTAGCATTGGCACCCATTCGAAGAATGGGACATAAGGTGACTGAAATAAGATTGCCTGTTACACGGGGATTTTTGTATTATCACTGTGGTACAGCAGAAGTATAGTGAGCCAGATGCACTTCCGGTCAATGAACAGGATGACAATATTTTACAGTTTACCGTTGTTCTTGTACTCGACGACCTTACATCACATGACATCATCTATGAACGGAAGATAGAATACCAAATTTTAACCTCGGCTGTGCTGTTAAAAAAAAAAGAGAAAAGCGAAATGGGGAAAGCTGTATAAAACTTGCTCATACATTATTGATGGAATCTTACACCTTCGGAGAGCAGACATTGACGCTAACATTCCTGTATCGAATTTCAAGCAGGTTAACGCCTCCGAACGAAGTTTACGTATTATAGTATACAGCGGGGTTCGAAGTTTTATCGCGTTCGAAAACAGCGTGCCAAGCCTCCTGCCCATTCTTATAATATAGACTAGCATGGCCACCCCCTTCTATGAATAGGACATTAGGTGGCCAAAATGAGATTGACTGCTATATGAAGATCCTTGCATTATCACTGTAATGCAGTTGCAATAAAGTGAACCAGTCTGCTTAATGAACATGACACTGTTGGAAGATTACGCTTTACCCGTAGCTGCTGTACTCGACGGCTTCAAACTGCATGGTGTTATCATTGAATGGAAAGTAGAATTGGAAATGTTAACCTCACCCGTGAAAAGTCTGAAATTAGAGAAGCGGCACAAATTTGCTCATAAATTATTAATGGAATTTTGTACCCTCGGTGGGCAGACACTGGTGCTAAAACTTCCTCTATTGAATTTCATACAGGTCAATGGTTCCGACCGAATTTTACCGCACAGCGTTTTCGGGGTTAATCACGTTCGAAAATCGCATGTCACGCCCCTGTTCCAGTTTTAAAGTACAGATTATGTACAGAATACTCAACCTACCGTCCCGGGAAATTGACCTGTTTAGAAGGCCAGACAGAGATGATGGAGTATAGCTGAAGATAGGGGAGTTCTGAAACAGAACAAAACAAAAACCGGACGGCGGAAACAGGATGAGGAGGTCCAGCACCCACCTGATCCACTAAACATTTAATGAGAAGCGAGACTAAATCCCCCATTCTTAGAATGGGATCGGCATGGCTGAACGGAGAAATTTTACACGGCATGGTGATGAAAGAGATTGACACAGGGAAAGGGAGGGAGAGGGTAATAGGGAGAGAGAAAGGAGAAAAGAAAAGGAAAGAGACAAAAAAAAGGGAATGAAAGATGAAATGAAAGAGAAAGAAAGAAAAAAGAAACAGAGAGAGAAAGAGAGAAAAGAAGAAACAGAGAAAGAGAGAGAGAGAGAGAGAGAAAGAGAGAGAGAGAGAAAGAATAGAGAAAGAGAGCAATGTCAATGTACTGGATGCCCTTGAACAACTGCATGTGATCGCGACTGCAGGTTTGGGAGATACAACCTTTTACGTCGACATGAAATATGTCACGTGACACCGGTCGTAGAAACAACCGGAAACCGCTGCCAATCCTGTACGGAAGTGTTTGTCACTGGGGTGTGATGGGAGACAGATGCTATCAATTAGGCTTCTACATTTACTGTATGTTTATGACTAGATTCCCTGGAGCGATGAACTTCTTATTTATGACCATCTAATAATAATAATAATAATAATATTATTATTATTATTATTAATGATGATAGTAAAACAGCGCTTCCAGATCTTTATCAAGGCCGGCGGTACATGTATCCTTATTCTCTCGAGCAAGGCCGGCGGTACATGTATCTGTATTCGCTCGAGCAAGGCCGGCTGTAAAAATATCTGTATTCGCTCGAGTAAGGCCGGCGGTACATGTGTCTGTATTCATTCGAGCAAGGCCAGCTGTAAATGTAACTGTATTCGCTCGAAAAAGGCCGGCTGTAAAATTATTCGCTCGAGCAAGGCCGGCGGTACATGTGTCTGTATTCGCTCGAGTAAGGCCGGCTGTAAAAGTATCTGTATTCGCTCGAGCAACGTGACTCTATTACCCTTCCTGAATACCTATACCAATGCCGAAATTAAGTCGAAATTTGTACATGCTGCAATTTGTGGAACAGAGAAAATATTCTCAAATGTCTTGAATTCTTGTGGATTAAATGGTACGATGTTCCGGAGACGATCATTATTAAAGGTTGCAGGAGCCTAATTTGGCTAAAAATGTGTCGACTATCCGAGTCGATAATAGCAGAGTAGAAATAATTGTAGAACATAAAAGTACACCACAAAAGTTGTGAGATACATCAGTGAATTTGTTAAATAAAGATATTTGACAGGCAGCTCTTTTCAAGGGTCTAAGCGGTTTCAGTTTCTGCGAGCAGCTGGTCTGCAAAAGAATGCCAAATTTTGGATCCCCTTTTCATGTAAACTGAAATTGCGAAAAATTTATCCGATGGACCCCTACTGAAAACAGTATAGAAATTGAGCACAGGGGTGGCTCCAGACTTACAGACTAGTCCTTGCCTTTTCGGAACATTCGTGTAGTCTGAGGAGAACATTTTTTCAAATGCCTCAAAGAGGCATTTTCAATTGGGTTCCTGCAACTTAAATTTAAAGAGGCTACAGGAGCCAGTTTGGGAAAGCCTCTTTGAGCCATTAAAAAAAAAAAAGACAATTCTCATTAGACCACAGCTACATTCCGAGATGGAGATAGCCAAGGCTATCCGCAGGGCTGGTGCCACCACTGTTCTCAAAGGTTACTGTTTACGGTAGGGGTCCTCCATTAAGTTTTACACCGTTTTAATTTGATTAAAAGTGGTTAAAAATCTGGCCATCTTTTGCAGACCACATGCCCGGGCAAATGAAAATCGCCGAAGCCCCATTGGGAAACATTTTTTGTTTTTTTACAAATTCAGGACTGAAATTCACCACTACGATTACCTCTACACTCTCTGTTAATTTTTTACTCAGACTGTCCAATTTTTTTGTTATGTTTAACATGAATTAGGCTCCTGCAACCTCTGTGAATGAAATATGAAGGCCAAACACTCAGCATTAATAGAGAAGCAGAGAAAAGCCCGTGGAAATGTCGTAATGTCTTCCTTTTACTAGTATAGATTTGATGCCGCACTTTTGCTTAATCACCACCACTCAAGCTTGCAGCCAGACGGCTATTTCCATTTACCCACACGAAGGGAGATAACCGCGAAATTTGCATATCTGTCTGAAAAACAACCAGAAGACCTATGGAAATGGAACCTGCAGCACTGGATGATGCCATTATTACTTCTTTGGAGACGTGACTTTTTTTTTTTGTTGTTGTTTTTAAACGGCTTCTTTCGATTCCGCCTTGGCGCGATGGGTCCTGGTGCGTTATGGCTGTAGTGCGAATGGAGCCGGCGCTCATTGTCGGCGAATTTAGATACTGCTATTGTCGTCGAATTTAGACAGCGCACATTGTCGGCAAATTTATATAGTGCTATTGTCGTCGAGTTTAGATAAAGCACATTGTCGGCGAATTTAGAAAGTGCTATTGTCGTCGAGTTTAGACAATGCACATTGTCGGCAAATTTAGATAGTGCTATTGTCGTCGAATTTAGACAGCGCACATTGTCGGCGAATTTAGGTACTGCTATTGTCGTCGAATTTACAGCGCACATTGTCGGCGAATTTAGATAGTGCTACTGTCGTCGAATTTAGACAGCGCACATTGTCGGCGAATTTAGGTACTGCTATTGTCGTCGATTTAGACAGCGCACATTGTCGACGAATTTAGATAGCGCTATTGTCATCGAATTTAGACAGCGCATATTGTCGGCGAATTTAGATAGTGCTACTGTCGTCGAATTTAGACAGCGCACATTGTCAGCGAATTTAGATAGTGCTATTGTCGTCGAGTTTAGACAACGCACATTGTCGACGAATTTAGATAGTGCTATTTGTCGTCGAATTTAGACAGAGCACATTGTCGGCGAATGGAGATAGCGCCCACTGTCGGCGCAGTAAGGCTGCTATGTCTAGGATTGTATAAGGGGGATTCACTATCTTCTCATAGAGCAGTACTATGGTGTGCATTTTCTTTTTTTTTTTTTCTAAATCAGTGTAAGTAGCATGAAAGTGCTACAAAATGACTTAAAAAAAAAACCAAAAACTAATTTGGTGGGTAGTGATTATAGAAAAACTGTTGTCTTATAATATAATTGTTACTTTACAACCAGATTTTACAGAGGTATCTATGACACAATAATGCACATACATACATAGACAATATAATTTTTTAAAGTTTGATTCTTATCATATCTCTTTTATAGACAATCCATTCTTTTTGTTCCACGTAAGTTATTTTTGAAACACAAATACTAAAAATTCCTCTGTAAGCGAATGCCCTAATGCGCCTTAAATACATGCGCGACATCATAAGGGGAATTAACCGATGCATTTTGAGATTTATATTTCATAAGATTAACATCTACAAAAGAAAATAACGCACTATTTGGCACTTTGGTGTGCAATTTTGCATGTATAATTCACTGAGGTAGAAAAAGACAGTGCGCACTTCAGGAGTGCCCTTTGATTTCCAAAGGGAGGAAACTGGAGTCCTTTAAACAGTTGCATGCGATCGCATAAGCAGGTTTATGAAATACGACCTTCTATATCGACATGGAGCTTGTCACGTGACACTTGCCGTATAAACAACAGGAAACCGCTGTCAAGACACTACGGAAATGCTTGTCCTTGGGTATGATGAAAGACACATGCTATCAATTAAGTTTTTACAATCATGTTTATGATTTAGTTCCTTGAGGCGATGAACTTTCGCGTTTAAATGACCACCTGATAATAATAATAATAGTAATAAGTAATAACAATAATTATCATAATGATTTTGGTATGCTCTATGTCCGGGTCAAGCCTGCTCACACGATTTCACAATATTTATCAACACTGGCAGGCAAGCTCAACTGTTACCTTTATCAGCTCCTTAGAGAGGTGTCTCTTTTAGTTTACAGGTGCTGTCCAGGAGCCTTAAGACAATACCTTTCACTGCCTATAACCACGTACCCTTTTCACAAACATGTGGACTGAGGAGAATTTTACTGAAATGCTTTGTCAAGGCATAAATCTTGTCACAATGCCTCCATATTGGCGTAAGTCAGTTTTCGAGGTTTTAAGAAAATTGGAGCAGGAACGGGGGACGAGGGAGGATGGAGAGGATTTTTTTTTNGGGGGGGAGGGAATAAATTATGTTTACTGACAAAGCGAAAACAGTAGGTGCGTATCTTTGGAACTGCAATTTTGGCTGGAAAAGATTTGCGCATAATATTGTTTTAAATATGCCAACATGAAATTTGATCCTGTTAAACATGACACTATGAAATTTCATCCTATTAAACATGCCAATGTGAAATTTGATCATGTAAACAACTTGGCGTCAATATTCCAGTTCGGCTTAAGTTTAATTATGGAAGAATTCTGGCGATACTGTGGGAATCGAACCAACTACCTTAAAAATATTGTCCGTCGAAATTGTCTGATGGCTGTAGGCTAAAACGTTTGTTGACTGTTTTATTGATCTTTGCAGTCCGCTAAAGCGGTAGTCACGTTTAGCACGCAGTAGACGATATATTCCTTTGAAATCTAACAGACAGAGGTACAGAAGATCATTCATGTCATTTTTCCATCAGGCTTCTTGTTCTACCATCATCATCAAAATCATGGCATTGTCCAGTTTACCGCAGTTCTTATGTTGAACTCTTCAACTTCAGTGTGCGTGCATGTGTGTGTGTATGGGTGTGTGCGTGCGCGCGCATGTGTGAATGTGATCACCTGAGTCTGTGTGTGAATGTGTGTGTGTGTGTGTGTGTGTGTGTGTGTGTGTGCGTGTGTGTGTGTGTGTGCGTGTGCGCGCATGTGTGTATATGATCACCTGAGTCTGTGTGTGTGTGTGTGTGTGTCCACGTATGTGTATGATGTGTGTTTATATATGTGTTTGTATGTTTGGGGCAATAGGAGGAAGGTATGGGTGGAGTGTCTTGGGTATAGCTTGTAATATCTTAGTTTAACATATGCAGGGTACACGAGTGTATGCAGAGTAATGAATACATTAATCTTTATTAAGTGTATTTTTCTCTGCTGAAAACGAAACAGATGTGCCTTTTTGGATAATAAAGTTATATCTTATATTATCTTATTTTATCTTATCTTATCTTATGAGATTTCCAAGTACCCAGACATCCATTTTCCTAGATAAAGAACGTCAGTGAAGGATTGTTTTGCTGTAGACACGCCAGGGAATGGGCAACTTAACTATTTTTTTGGGGAGGGAAGAGTTTCGCTGGCATGGCTTCCCTCAGTAATCTTTGAGAATTTATTGTGTAAGCCATCGCACCAGGCACGATCTGGAAAATATTTTCTGTACAATCTGAGACAAGCCCATTACTGCCGTCTTAACAACAGACTCGGCCAGCAACATTTGGAGGCGACTAGGCGGGCAGTCTTGGGACATAACCAATGCCCCAGTCAGTTATGGGTTGTCTTCCCCTCTATGATTTCCACTGTCCTCTCCAGGAGCGAGCTGGGACTACTTGAACTTTCAATTACCGCGATACTCAAGTTTTCATGCTCCGAGTACAGAACGTATCGATTCTATAATATCTATTTCTAACCTTATGAAATATTATTCAAAACATATATCTAGTATATTATGTTACCATACTAATTACTTAAAACAAAACAAAAAAATTGCTTCTATCGGATTAGTGTCGAAAATTCTGGAGTTAGCGTTTTAACCACGACATTTAAGGTGCATAATATCCCTCGACTGTTTGGCCCACACTGTTATCAAAGAAAGAAATCTCTCCTTTTAACTGTTGCTTGTCTTTTGAACACATGTTAACACCGCCTCCTCGTGGAAGTGTTTGGATATTAATCGAGTTGTTTAAGTTCCTTTCTACCATTGGCGAACCCAAGGTGTGCTGTGTGAGTGGGTTGGAGAGGAGAGGTTGGGTAGATTAATGCTGAAATGATTAGGATGCTTTCTGATGCCCGGGGGGGGNNGGGGGGGGGTGAGGAGGTAATATGAGTCATGGAAAGACGCCAGGGCAGGGATGGAGGGGGTGGAAGTGTAACTTTCAGGAGCAGAGGCTTGAAGGAAGCATAGATTCCTCCCCCCATCTTCCCCCTCCCCCCTCCCAAAGACCTCCAAACATTACCACTATTGATAATAACCCAAGACACTCCCACAGGGTTACGTAATCTCAGACAGTCGCAGAGCGCGACAAGTCATTTTCGCTTATTCAAGAAGTCAGACGCACTCGCGTTGGCGGTAGCAACGACCCGTAATGTGAGACGGTGAAACCAGAAACTGCTCAAAACTCAAGCTTCCGGTTTTCGGAATGCGGGAAACCACTTTTGATTCCTTCTATAAAGTAAACTGTCGTTTTCAATAAATTTTAAATTCATGAAGTGAGAATCCATGTGGCCGGCCTACAAGCTCCAGTTTCGTGTGTAAGGTAGTTTGGTTCGTGAGTAAATTAGGTTAAGAAAACTAGAGAGTTGCATATGCACACAGCACGCCACCCCTTCCTCCACTTAGCGTGCGCAAAATTCGCAATGATTCGATATGATTTAGTATCAGCTTCTCCACTTCAGTTACGAAATTTGCCGGACTTCCGGCGTGCACGCCCTGCCACTAACGATCAGCACGGGCTCTCGGAGGAGTCTTGTGATATTTCCTTTTCACCATGTATAAACCTAAAGTCCGTATTGAAGCACACGTTGCTTGACATTGTCACCTAGTATATCAGACTGACTTATTTCATTCCTACTGTTATAGGATACTTCCGTCTAGCCTGTGGTTTACAAAAGAGAAAACACACATGATAGGGTTCTTAGACAAAGATTATATCTAAGGATTGTCCCAAGACTGCTTGTTCTTTCTTTGCCATAACGGCCTGTGGTGAGTAGTTCCAACTTTCAAGTAAAAGGTATCTGGTATAATTATATTATAGGCCTACTATAGACCCTTTGCGCCATTTCACGACATATACTTTTTTACATGTGCTGTACAATATAGGATAACAACATGTTTCTTGTTTTAGTTCATCATCACTGAAAAAGTGTTTAACAGACGAGATGTCAACTACTATTTTTTAATACATTAAATGTATAATATATATTTTCAAAACTTTTGTGTTAAATCTGAACAGAACCAGATTTATTTTAAAATATATAATAACAATACAATCTTGTAGTTTTATGGGACTTTGCTTGCTGGGTCTACTGAAAACCATTCGCTCACTTTCGTGTAGACTTTTTAAAGACCTCCTCCCTGTGTGCATTGTCTGTACAGTCTTGCACGCAGAGCTAAAGGGGTCATAGATTTTCAGCCTTCTAACGATACGGTCGAACTAGTTCCCATCATCATACCACTATGCTGTCCGCCATGACCGAATAAATTCACATGCCAGCGCCGACAGGATGAGGTTGCGTTCGAATTTTGCGGCCCAGTGTCAGCTGACCGACCGACAGGACTGTCATTATTCTCAAAACTGGGTCACACAGCCAGTGGGTGGCTAGACCCAGAAGGCTTAGTCCCACAAGAGTTAACGGAGTCCCTCAGTTAGTTGCTCGACTAATATTTTTTTTTCTTTCTGTTAATACTACGCCATCTGTATTGCGGAGCGTGTCCAGCCTCCACCATATTATTGCGTCATCGCAATGTTTACTGCTGTGCGCTTTGACACCAGCCGAACTAGGCCGTCAACCGCTTCTCTAGGTTGGGCCAAGTATGACAGGTTAATTCGACATCCGCATCACACGTAGATAGTTTTCAGAGAGACTAAAACCGGCGTTCAGACCACAGTGGTTACTATTCTGTTGACCGCCATCATTCTGCTTTTAAGATGCGAACTTTCCACTCTTCCTCAACTTACTGTGTGCAAGTTGTGCTCACCTAGAGAAGTAGGCCGAGTCATACTACATCGGCATACAACCTCCGCTTTGTCTACACTCTGCTTGACCTGGTCACCAAATCTATGGAGCGGTCACCTGCCAACATGACGATTATTCAGGACATATTCTCATTTTTTCTTTATAATCATATTCCCATTGTGACCTTCCCTCTGACTCGACCGTACTTGTCCTTTCTCATATTGTATACTACATTATAAGCTTTTCTTGATGATAAGCCTGCATTTGCACATTAACCGCACAAGAAAAGTGACCACCTCAACAATGGAATGATAGTGCTCGCTTACAGCAGGTTTTTTAAAGGAAAGGTCAAGATAGGAAAGAGAGAGAGAGAGAGAGAGAGAGAGAGAGAGAGAGAGAGAGAGAGAGGGAGAGAGAGAGAGAAGAGGAGAGGAGAAGAGAGAGAAATACAGACAGAAAGACAGATAGAAACAGACAGACAGACAGACAGAAACAAACAGTCAGACAGACAAACAGACAGGCGGGCAGGCAGGTAGGCAGGCAGGCAGGCAGACAGGCAGGCAGGAAGACAGGCAGGCAGGCAGACAGGCAGGAAGAAACAGAGACACTGCGACACAGAGATAGGGAGACAATTTTACCATAATTTATGACACTAGCGGGCCATTGACCATTGCTGTTTTTTTTTTTTTTTTGCACGAAGCGATAGCTACGAGGGGAGCCAACAAAGTCGCTTCATGTCTGAAAATGTACATAGGAGATCTGGACAAAACAGGCATTGAGAGACTTGCTTTATTTTCTGATGGATGTGCAGGTCAGAACAAAAGCTCAGTCCTGCTAGCAAAGATCAGACGTCTACTAGTGAAGGCGACTCCAGACATAGCGCCCTTGAGACTGCAGTGGACAGAGTGGAGTCTATTACAGTGCCAGGAGAGTTGGTCGGAAAAAATAAAGTTAGCTGTCAAAAAATGGTCGTACAACGTCATTGAACTCACGCCACAGGATGTACCGTACTGGAAGGCTAATGTAGCTCCCGCAGGAATACTGCGAGTAAAAAAGTCAGATTCAGGGATGACTGCCAGCTGGCCCGACTTCATGCAAATTCAGCTACAAAAAGATAATCTGAACCAGATAGCATTCAAGACTTCTCACCGGCAGACATCCTTTAATGGCTTGATGCTGCCATCTCGTAGGACACAAGAAGTTTATCCGAAGCCGCAGGAGGGTCAATCAAAACTTACCAAAGGAAAATACTAAGATCTTGTTTCTTGTTTCTAGTGTCATAAGAAATCCAATGCATGTTCTAGCTTTCTCATAAGTAAAGTAATTAGTATTAGATACCATTATTATAACTGCTACTAGTACTATGTTCACGCTCATCCTCATTTTCTTACATTACCAGTACTGTTTGATTTCAGTGAACAGGCTGTCCAGATTCTTCCTTGCTTTTCTCAATTAATCTTTGTATCTGTGTCTGCAGGTGTTATGTTATAGACATAATATTAATGAGTTCATTTTCATATCATTTCATTTTGTTTTTATTTCATTGGTAATTGCATTTCTTGTCAACCTCGTGCATTTAAATGTGTATTATGAAACAGGCATA
>JAWQUT010000083.1:556280-567714 GCA_033807755.1 Ellobium chinense | reverse complement strand
CCCCCCCCCCCCGCCCCCCCTCAAAAAAAAACAACAAAAGTTTATTTTCAGACTTGACAGACCTCATTCTAATCTTACGCAGCTAAAATCGTGCGCATGTATGTAGATGCACATAATATACGTGTAGATGGATAGCTTATTTGCTAGTGCTAGAGTCTGAAATATCTAGCTATGGTTATATCAATGCTGAAAACATAGAGACATGTCTAGCCAAAACATATCTGGTGTGCGTCTTAGACATTAAGCCAGACTCGTCTATCTTTTTTTTTTTTCAAACATGTGCATTGTGACAAAAGAATAGCACGTAGTCCAGATCACTAAAACTTGCAGTCATTAGAGGTTTTATCTGTCTGTTAATGTGCCTAACCTAGTAACGGTGTGTGTATTGGGGCTAGGGGGTGGGGAGAGGAGATGTGGGCATTATATTGTATTTTGTCTATGTTCACGTAAGATTACAAAGTCATCTATATTAATAAAACGCTTCAGCCAAATTTGTGTCACAGATTTTTTGAGAACTACATAACGTAAAAACATGCGGTTTTCACCTAAAGTCGTAGAAGAATACACAAAAAGTAACTATACACATCAGTCCTCTATTTTTTTTACCCTTTTTTAAAAAAGAATGTGTATAGCAACGAAATACAATCTCCGATAGATCTTTTCAATCCGCCCGATTCGCCAATCGTCCAACTTTTTCACGGAGTCTAATGCATTTGTCTGTGATGCCTTTCGGTGCGCTAGGTATTCTTTCGCCGCTGGTGCGTTGCCTGCCTGCCCATTTGTAAAATGGGGTGTTTGTCTTGTATGACTTAAAGAAAAGTATACGACCGTATCCGTCATCACGAAATGTATGTGTATCAAATAATGGGGAGGAAGTTTGAAGGCAGTTGGTTACGCTTTGACAGAGGAACGAAATCGTTTAATGTGTGTGTATAAATATCATCCCATTCCATTCCATTCCATTCCATTCTTCATTTCCAATAGATCTCTTGCAGACCTTATGGCAACAAGCCGAGATAACGTAATTCTTTCGACGGTAAGGGATCCCACCGTTAATACGCAAGCTTTCAAATATCCTACCCAAGACAGTGAGAACTCTCCTACTCGAATTCCAAGGGACAAATAAATTCATAACAACTAGTTATGTGAGGTATCTGAGTATGTGAGCATAATGTTATATTGAAATTCTGGGGACCCCAGACCTGACGATTTTAACGAGTAGATGAAGTTTCCAGATTTGTCTTTTTCGCCATGGTCAGCAGGTAAATAATTTCGCAAAGAAATGTCTTTTTTTTTTTTAATCCTACTCCTATTAGGGTACCACGGGGTTGATCAGCTTAGTAGTTAAACAGGATGTCATGGCCATATTTTTTTATACTTTCTTTTCACGGTTCTTGATGTTGGTATTATTGTTTGTTCTCGTCTCCATCCATTATCAATGTTCTACGTTTTTCTCTTTATAAGGGCTATTAGGCTAGAGATAGACTATGCTAGATTAATTTATTTTCTCTCATAGGATGTAGCGTTAGTCTTATTAGTTCTTACTTCCACACCTTCCTTGTTAGCCAACCATAGCTAAGAAATGTCTAATTGAAATAATAATTATGGCCGCCTTTCTGATGTTTCGCAAGACGTTCAGCTACGTCACATCCGTCTTTCGTACAATTCTTGACTCGATAATTACATTCGCGATCCATTATTGATGACGTTATTAATTATTTGCCGTCCATTTAGTGTTAAGTAATAAGAATATGGGGAATGAAATCAAATGAATTAAATGCCAAATAGTCCATAGTTAACAAAAAAAATATAGAGTGACCCTTAGTTGAACTCTCCGCTGGTTTATGCCGCCGTTTCACGGTAGCAAAAGTCCGTGTACATCAAAGTAGATCAAATTTACTTACTTAGCATCTTTGTAGAAAGCTTAATGTTCTCCATCTCGCCATCACTATTATTCTTGTGTAACTCGTATACTTTTTAAGATGGCTAATAATTAATTGATAAAGCCCAACCGGTTTTTTTTTTGTTTTGTTGGGTTTTTTTTTTTTGGGGGGGGGGGANNGGGGGGGGGTCTTCTCTTTTTAAAAAAAAAGTATTTGAGGATTTGCGTATTAAGAATTACGTTAACTCTACATGTTGAACCTTACTGTGGGTGCATTTCAGCAGCGATGTGTTAATGTCATTCTTACGATGGTGAATGCGCACACTATCAGTTTCTGTTTCTTCTTTTTTTCTTAAAAGTGCAGTTAACAGGTCTTAAAAAAAACAGAACTGCGGGACGAGGGGAGGGGAGGGGGGAGGGTGCGGAAACAAATCTGTGAGATGTAAGACCCAGTGACCTACTAACAACACTAGTTGAATATTTCTGTCACCGCAGGAAACAACAAAATATGGCGACGTTACGTCTTCGTCGTTGTCTAGCTGTCAGACCAGGAATTTAATGATTCATTCTCCCCTTCTCCCCTTTTCCCACTTTTCCCCTTCCCCTGCGCCTCCCCACTTTCTCACCCCTCCACCCGCCGCCTAATCCAGCCCCTCTTCATGCCCGCCATGTTTCCAGAGGCGGATTTAGGCGAGGGCCAAATAAGGCATCATTATATTATAGTCTTAAGCTCTCGCTCTCAGTGGAGGAGGGGAGAAAGAGAGTGCCCCAAAATGAGAATATTATAAACGAAGAGAAAAGACAGGGAAACGAGCGAACGAGAGAGTGAGGAAGAGAGACAGAGAGAGCATAAAGGGGAATTAAGAAGGATCACACGAATATTCATTCGATATTATTTGGGCCATTTACGATTGAAGAGTTGGTCCCAAGCATACTTAGACTAGTCTTACGGGAGTGTGAGAGAACTTTCGCTATGGGGCCTTCATTATTTTGATGAGGAGCAATTACAGACACGCTCGCATAATTGCAACTCCTCGGCAGTATGAAAAAAAAATTACCATGAAAAGAAGTTCTGTTTATCCTGTTATCCTGTTAGATATGCAGACAACAAGCGTTTGTGATTAGAAATTGCGATTATCTGTATTGCGATTAAATAAAGTCGACTGCACTATGTTCGGTTTTTTTTTTTAGTTACTTTTAATATTGTAATGAACTGTAAGGAAGGGAGCGGGAAGCATTTTATCCAACTCAAGCGCTCAGCCGTCCTGTCCTCGTTCACAGATTCCGAATACGCCGCTGCATGCCCCATTTCTTTCCTTTCCGGTCAAAACCCGTTTCTTTCACTTCTCAAACGGACACATTTTGGGATGTAAGGAGACACAAAGTAAAGTATTATGTTAGACGAGGGTCTAGAAATAGAATCGCAATCAAATTCAACACATGACGAAAATTTCTGAATCTTTATAAAACGGTTCCTTACAGGTCTACATATTTGATTAATTTTAATACTACTACATTCTGTATTACAATATAAATCGTTTCTATTCCATTTATCATCGGTGAATGACTGGGGTGGCGGTGGGGAGGCAAGGTGCTGCACCGCGGCGACTAGCAATAACTTTGTTAAGAATTTTACTTATAATACTGACAATATTATGTACATATTATTGTATATTGCTCTGCTTTTATTATTACTGAGATGTATGGCATTATATGAATCGTAGAACAGTTTCCCTACGAGATGAATAATGTCCAATTTTTCATCGAACACGTCAACGTCCATGCTAGTTGCCACGCTGAAATGCCTTCTTTTCCTGTCCCCCTTCTTAACTCGAAAGCAAGGTGTACACTTTACCTGGTCGATTGAAGATTAAGTTAAATGTCTTCCTGGAGATATTTCAACGTAAATCGCCCGACCTGAGAGCCAGACCCACAAGCTGCAGACATGACACTATAATATACGATCTATGTATTGCGAGAGGGGCTTCAAAACCAATATACTGTAGTCCTCTCCCTCGTTTTATCCACATTTAAACTAGGAGGCAAATAAATCTGGATCGAGTTACTTTTCAAGAGCCGAATGACGCCATAAAATTTTGGTGTCGTCTTAACATGAAATATTGATGACTTGGTTTTAGCGGCTAAGTTTACCACAAGTCTAGTTTACTCTACAGATGACCTTTTGCATCTTTGTAAGCTTTGGTCTTTGGCTTTGTAAACTATGTCTGTCACTCTATTGTGTTATTATTTCATTATGTAAGCGAAACCCTACCTCGAGATAAGAAAATTTGAGTCTATGAAGGGGCGAGTGGTATGTTGGCTGAGGGAATCAACACGTGATTTTCATGGAGGAAT
Organism: Ellobium chinense; assembly: GCA_033807755.1. Classification (NCBI taxonomy): domain Eukaryota; kingdom Metazoa; phylum Mollusca; class Gastropoda; order Ellobiida; family Ellobiidae; genus Ellobium; species Ellobium chinense. The sequence continues at coordinate 563,477 of JAWQUT010000083.1, read as the reverse complement.
ATAAAAATTTCATTACAAAGCTCAGAGATGATAATAATTATACTTTGATAAAGTTTGTTCGGTTTGTGGGTGTATATAAGAAGTGTAACTAACTGTCTTGAGTTAGGTTCACTGTAGTTATTATTGTGCACTGTTCGTTTACACCATCTATTGTAGTCGCTTGGACGCCATTTTGCGTCGGGCAAGAGAGAGAAGAGATGNACACCCGCTCTTCTATTTCTTACCTCTTTCTTTCTTTCTTTCCTTCTCTTTCACTCTCCCTCCCTCCCCCTCCCTCTCTCTCTCTTTCTCGCCCTATACAAACTGCCGTTCGAGCGAGCATTTGAAAACACAACGGGTACAAACCCCAGTATTGTTGTTAGAGCTGATTCTTGTACAATATCGGACCACTTTAGATATCGCTCTGGCAGATATAAACATGTCCATAAAATGACATCTCTTGTTGTTACATTCATATTACATATTTCAAACTAGATCCACATGTAAATTTCCCTTCCAGGCCATAACGTGTAACACAATTGTAATATTAGGAAAAACCCGTGCATGTGTATATGTCTACCTCTGCCTTAACATATCGTAAGAAACTTATGTATTTTAAGTATCTATTACTTCCATGATGACGTTCCTTGTGTCACCCGCCTACAGTTCGTTTTTTGTTGTTTTTTTTGTGCGGCTATTACAAAAGTGGCGAACATGTTCACTTGATTAACTGAGAGATCTTCTCACTGTGAGAAATTCTCACATGCTAGCAAAATCCACTAACTTTTATTCAAGTCACAATCGCCATGATGTAAATATGTATACACATCTATGCAGTTACTGATAAAAGATTACGGAAATGACGTCAAAATTGTCTGTTGATTGCAACATTCGTTTATTTCTTTGCTTTGCGTCTCAAGATATTTCATTCTGGCTTTAGAATAGTAATACTGGGGAAGGGGGTGGAGTTGTACGTTGGAGCACAATATTCGTGCTTGCATAATCACTGAGGCAAAACTGGGATTCGACGAATGTAATATTCACGGCTTGAATTTCCGATTTCTCATGCAGTCGAATTGGCACCAGAGTTTCTTCTCAACTCATTGGCTGTTCCCTGACCTGAATTCGAAATTAGCCCGTTTGTAAATTCCGATTTTTTTTTCTTATCCCCATTGTAATAACTGACGTAACCTGTGATTTAGACCAAGGACACTCATAACCTTCAGGAAGCGGGACAGTTTTGTATATTTAGCATGCTATAGGCGCCACATTTAAAACGAGGATGCATTTTTTAATCACAATGTGTGACACTGACCGTGGAGCTGCGTGGCCAAAGGTTTAAGGCTTTGGTGTCAAGATCTAAATGTTGTGGGTTCGATTCTCGACCACGCTCGTGTTGTAACTTCCTTGGAAAAGCATTTCATTCACATTTTCCCCAGTCCACCCGTCTGTAAAAGGGGTACCAGGCGATAGGCAGTGGAAAATATTGTCAGAATGCCAGTGATCAGAACGCGTCTGGAAAATGGCAGCGGCACTGTATGCTCCTCAGGAAGTTGAGAAAGCAGAGGTCTGTCGGTGCGTATTCAGTAATAACGCTCAGGGTAAATGGGTAATCTTCCTTGACAGCCTGATAGCTGACGTAATTTCCTAGACATGAATGAAGTGACGTAGTATTTGTAGACAAATCGTGGGGTCACGTGGTTTGGGAGACACCGGGATATGGAAATCTCATGCTGATGACGTAAGCAATGCCGTCCGGGGCTAAGAGAGGACACTTCCCATTTGTGTAAATGAAAAAAATAGTTTAGCAAAGGACATATGCCCAAAAGCTCCACTGAGATTTAACATGTTGTTTTCACTGACATATTAACGTATCTCTTTTGATCTTGTCCTTCATTAGCCTAAGTAACTCAATATTCACCACCATCAGACACCAGTGCAGCTCTTTCCTTACTGTCACGTCTCATGGAAATGACAACCGCGGTGTCCTGGTCTCAATTCGCCCACTGCAATTTTTTTTTCTTTTGCAACTTCTCCGCAGTAGATTGCGCACCGATTTCACCTTGTTCTCAGCTTCTGCTAACCAAGACTTGCCGCAATTTAATCCATTCACATGGAAGTCATTGTATAGTAGAAGGGCTGCGTTTGGCTGGTCTTTGCAATTTGACAAAATGGGAAGCCACATCGCTTCGTCAGCAAATGACGTATCGGTCAATCAAGATGGCTGAGACTAATACGGAAGAGACGAAAAATAATGCACTGACTTGGAAGTGGTGTTTGCGTTACCTTTACCTCAGTGTCATCTACTGGCAGGCACCGTCGATTCTTGCCACTCCCCCTTCGACACAAGGCCGTAGATAAGACGTTCCACTAATCGAATTTGAAGCTGTAGATGGTTGCTGCCATGTTGCCGAGCTTTTCTCTTCAGGTTTGACAAAAGACGATATTTCAAAAACTTCTAGTAAGTATGTACTCTTCCTCACTGTGACTGTCGCGCACCACCCAAAAACATACTCTTTGCTAAGGACGTCCCAAAAAATACAAGAACCGCCCACAAAATACAAGAACTGCCCCTTTCGAGATCGAGCAAAGGTAGTCATGGCTCTCGTACTTGGAAACACGAAACGATCTTGAGCAAAATCTCTTCTTACACCCTACAAATATTTCATGCCTGCAGCTGTCACAGTGTACTTGCCATCTGAGAACTGCTCTTTTCCTTGTTTTCATTTTGGGTTTTTTTTTCCAGCTTGAGGATTTGGGATTTAGACATCGATTGCCAGCTGATCATCGACAAGACCATCACTTTGAACAGAATGCGGAGGATTCGCTGTTGTAGCTGCAATGACGCCATCATTTTCAATGACAGGAAGTTTTGAGCACTGCGTCATCATCCTGTCTACATGGTTCTTGGAATCCACAATTCTTCCCTTAAAAATTCCAAAAACTCTTGGCTAGATATTTTATTCTAGGCTCCGTGGTCTGTGGCCGTATGCATACTGTTTACATTATTTAACGCGCTGCGATGACCACAGGGAATTCCCAAAAACATTAGTTGAGTTCTCTGTGGTTAACAGAATACGTTAACTAAGGAATGGATTATGCATACGGCAACCGGTCGCTTGTTCCGACGAAGAATGGAGTTTTTGCCTGATCATGTGATTGCCCAGTGAGCGCCAGAGGGCTGATGTCTTCATGGCTTGAATGATGACTCCCGATCTAACATGCAAACAACCTGTTTAGTCTGGTCAGCATGTTCTGCATGCTAGCTTTTATCTCTTTCCAAGTGCACCTTGGGGAATGGGGAAGAGTGTGTGAGTGTTTGAGTGTTTGAGTGTGTGAGTGTTTGTGTGTGTGTGTTTGTGTGTGTGTGGGGGGGGCGAGGAGGATGGGGGGTGTTAGAGCCCCTAGGTCTCATGCCCGAGAATTTGTTCCCATTTTTTAATCCTACAGGACGAAACTGAGCAGCAAGAGATGAATGGGGTGACAGGACGTTCCCCTTCCCCCTTCCTCTCCCCCATCCCTCTCTCTCCCCTCACGTCTCCACTTAGCCTCTAATAATTGATATACTTCNACCCCTTAACCCTATCCCATGCTACAACATTGATACTCCATTGCCACGCCACAAGAGGAAAAGGGGGGGAACAGCTGGAGGAAGTAAGAACAGAGGAGGAAGAGAGGGCGAAGTAGAACAAGGAGAAGACATGAGAATAATAGAGGATGGAGAAGAAGGAGAAGACATGAGAATAATAGAGGAAGGAGAAGAAAGAGAATAAAAAATGGTGGGATAAAAAGAACTAAATCAGAGGACAATAAGAGTTTAAAAACACAATGAAAACATGAATTAGAGATATGAAGGGAAAGCCAAAGAGATATCAAAGAGGAGAGGTACAGAGTAGGAAAATAAAGACGTATGATAAGAAAGAGGAACTAAAAACGAAGCAATGTATATGTAAGGGGAGTAGATGGAAAAGTGAAAGAAGAGAAAGAGATCGAAAAAAATGTTGAAGAGTTGGCCTGAGGAAATCGAAAAAGAAGAGAGACGAAAAAAAGGAGGAGGGGAGCGGAGGGAAGAGGAGGGAAGAACACGGGAGAGGAGAGGAGAATGGCGAGAGGAGAGGGCGATGGGAGTAGTGGTAGTGACGAGCAATGGGAAGAATGAAAGAAGGGGATTTAGAACAGAACTAAGTGGACAGTGCTAAGAGTAGGAGACAGATGAGTGCAGGGAGATGAGGCAAAAATGAGGAATGGAAAATTTAAGGAGCAGAACCAAAAAAGAAGAATGGGAAAAAGAGACAAGAGGAAGAGAACTAAATAGGACGATGAAAAGGAGAGAATGGGGTGGAAGTTGAAGGATTAGAGAAAGAAAAAGAATTTGACAGAAAGATCAGCAGGACAGGAAGCAGTGCCAACACACTTGAAGCCCATGACCAGAAATCCAGCCCACTCTACCCATCGCCAACACACCAGACCTGAGACCTGAGCGAGAGAACGCCCAGCCCATCAAGCCCATACTACCCTCATGGGTGTCACCCTACCAGAATATCCCCACTCCACCGTGTGAGGACCTCGGATACAACAGGCTGGACCAGGCCAGGAACACTCTCCAGGTGGTCTCTGTGATTGCTCTCAGTACATTGCTGACAACAAGCTTCTAGTGAAAGTGGTAAGACTAGCGGCTCAGAAATAGACAGATACACTCATTTCTCAGCACTGTCTAGATGGGCGGATCCACAGACTATAATTAATACAGATAGCGCAAGCTTCACTTCGGAGGTTTCCGGCTCGTGTCCGCCAAACTTCGGCCGCCATTTTGTTTGGTCTTATAGTCTGTGGGCGGATCCTAACTCCACATAATATACTGAATCACAATGATTGAATAGTATGCACTTGTCAAAATAGTGCCGGTTTCGATTACAGTTAAGGAATGTAGTACAGTAGATCGTTACTGTGTTATTTACGACCAGTGCCGATATCTGTAGCCGTATGTGTGAATTAATGCACTGCGGTTACCACGGAAAAACCCCAAAACATTGATAGCGTTAACCGTAATTAACGCAATGCGTTTATTAACTCAAGGATTATGCAGACATTTAGAGTTGCTGCCAGGAGCGAGCTACATGTGTGCGTCCTTCTAACTTACTTACTTACTCTTGCGTTTACATTCCTAGTCGATGATTGGCTAATATGTAAACGACTTAAATGAAAGTGCATGTTTCTAAGGTGTCTACTTCCATGCATCTGGGAGGCGGAAAATTATGTATTCTACTGGAAATAAACAATGATGACACTTTGAACTTCAGACCCACAACGAGCAACCGGCACCATAAGCATCGACACCGTAAGGCATTTGCTGCAGGGGACTGAGTAGTTATGGTCTGCCCCTAGGGCAAAGATGTCGGTGCTGCAAACCAGTGAACAGTGAATTTCAGATTGTATTGATTGCTGCAATGTTTTATAGGGGACATGCATGCACAAAGAACTGGTAAGAATGCAGACTGCACTGATGTTTACATTTTTAACCATGATACGCAGCAAAAAGACTTTGGCACATTCGAGCGCACAACTTTTCTCAAACCCCAGTTGCTAGAACACATTCTGGCAGCACAGAGTAAGGATAATTTCTTATATTGTGCACTGTCTACATAATCTAGGAGCAGGTCCAGATAAATATCTGGCTGCTGTTTTTTCCTTATCACAGTGTTAAAAGTTCAACAACATCCTGATAATCACAGACCTTTCTGGAGCGCAACAGTTTCTTAAGCCCCAGTTGCGAGAACAAAGTCCAGCAACACAGCGCTAGAAGAACAGTTTATAAAATTGTGCATCGTCTTTTATTGTCTGCCTTTAGGTCTAAAAACCATGAATGTTCGGCTGCCTTTGTTCACATAATTTGCACAGTGCACCCATTAATTGTCCAGACCATTAGAGTGCACATTTATTAAACACTCAAATCAAAGGAAAAAAGAACAAGGATGCTTGATACTGTCGGATCCTTGATGTCAGATACGCTTTACAGGTCTGTGACGTGACGTCTTTGGTAATTATACGAATCCCGCACCTCCAACAGTCATTAATTTTGATAACGTTTGAAGTTAGTTATTCTTGTACATACGCCATATGTTTCATTGTCGAACACAGCGCTGTCTCACTGGATCTTGACGAATTGTCCAGTTAACATAGATCTATGATGGTCGTTTAAGTCGCGTAAAATTAAGACGGTACCTGGTCTCGCGATAATGATATGGCTCATGATTTTGGACGCTGTTCAGTACATTATCACATTTTTCCATGTCAGGATGACAACAACCATTACCTTACTCTGGCATAGAATAACGAAAGTTCGTTTACACGATATGCTACAGTTTTGCTGCTTATAACGATTATTAAAGATAAGGGGTAGATATTTCCTTCAGAGTGTTATTTTTTTTTAATATATTCCTTCCGCCCGACGATTTTTTAGAAAAAAAAATCTGGACTGATTTTGACGCCACCCAGCACGAGTGATATCGGTGCACGCAGGATGAAAATCTCCACATTTCAGCGGTGTTTTCTTAGCAGACGACAGGGAAAATGTACGTGGTTTAAAGTTTTGAAAAAAAAAATGAGCTGGACATTTTAGACTGTGAAGCAAATAGCCACCCCTTTCTCTTTTAAGCAGTGCTTACAAATCCATCTCCTGTATGGGCCATCAGACTCAAAACGCTAACACACCAAGACAAAGCTGAGAAGTCTTGTTTTCTCAACCACCAGTTCAACAACTTTCACTTGAAGCGTGTCGTCAGCATTGTACTGAGAACAAACATAAAGACCACATGGAGACTGTTCCAGGCATGGCCCAGTTACCTGTTGTTCCCAAGACCCCCACACGCTGAAGTGAGGAAGACCTGGTAGGGTAACACCCTTATGGGCAGCCATGGGTTGATGACCGGCGTCTCTCTCTCCTCAGTCCCGAGGTATGTGGTGGTGGTCGCTGTTGGTAGACGTGGTGCTTCTGTTCCTAGCGTCAGGCTCAAACAGTGTCAGTCTACACTTCCGGTCACCTGTCATCTGTACGGATGGACCACTGCGCTGGGCTTCAACATAACACAACTTACGATTAGGGTTAATTGTCAAGAACACTGTTAAAAAATAAAAACAACAACAACAACAACAAAGGGAAACTACTCTATGTGGCCACTGACTACTCTGTTTTCTGATCCTAAGCTCCTTCCTCTCCCC
>JAWQUT010000083.1:539488-556274 GCA_033807755.1 Ellobium chinense | reverse complement strand
CCTCCCTCGCCTTCGCCCGTAATCCCTTCGCTAATATATAATGCACAGCGAAATTCTCAAATAACCATTTCCCTTTCCTCACATCTTGACAAAGTAGCGAGCTTTCACAAAACCCATTTCTATATACCATGACCACATAAGGAATTTTCCCTTACAGCGGAGTTAGAAAAAAATACAGCAAATGCAGTCAGTTCCGCTTAATCGCAACTCGCCGGTATTTCTGAATATCCAGTGCTATGTACAGAGAACTAAGTGATCTTATGTGAAAAAAAAATGTTGCGATTAAGCCAAATCGACAGAGGATTAAAATCTCAGCTTACGACAGGAGTGAAATTAACAATTAAGGATGTTATATAAAGAATTTGCGCCTTAACGATGGGATCTCTTAGCATCGTAAAAATTACATACATTCTGCACGTTAAACACTATTAAGTTGCATTCAGCACCGACGCACTAATTCAGTTATTTTATTATGGCGAGAGATCCCATCATCAATGAGCAAGTTCTCAAAATTCTATGGACTCTCTCAAAGTTATATTGGAAGTTATTCCGAGGAAACCCCTTACCTCTCCCCCAAATCCCCTTTGCCTGTCTTTTAACCAAACCTCTCTCTATAAACCTAGCCATTACCTTTTCCTAAAACCTAACCCAATGAGTAACCCCGGTGAACATTCCCGGAGATTACCTGGATTTTCTCGGCCCTCTTCAACCCCTAGCATATCTCCTTACCTGACCTCTATCTAAAAATCCACCCTTATCCTTATTTCTAAATCCTAACCCTAACTCTAACCCTAACCCTTACCTCGACCCTAACCCCAACTCTAACCCTAACCCTAACCCTAACCCTAGCCCTAACCCTAACCCTAACCCTAACCCCAACTCCAACTCCAACTCCAACTCTAACTCTGACCCTAACCCCAACCCCAACTCTAATCCCGGAGCATACTTCCGGAGAATCCCTGGATTTCTGCGGGTTATTGTAAAAGGGATTAGAACAAAAAACCCAAACGCAGAATGCCATCCTCTGTTTGCATGTTAGCGTGTCTGACAGTATGTCCTCACTTCTTTGACCTAACTGTCACACGCGTGCTTTGGAAGGAGTGGTGGATGAAGGAAAGTTAAAAAGATAAGAGGCATCTACATACATGAATGAATAAAAGATGGGAAAGACTCAATGAAAAAATCCAAAGTAGATAAGACGCAGACTAAGAAAGGGAGAATGGACAGCAATGGAGGTTTGTTAGACCCCTTTCCAGGAATAAACGCTTTATCTTCACTTCTCAATACCCCCTCCTTCCCCTCTCCCTGCCTCCTTCGTCTCTACTCCCCCCAACCCACCTCTTCCAAGCTATATCTATTTTCTGTAATCCTACTTTTTACCCTTCCATCTCCTTCTTTTCCCTTCCCATCCCTCTTTTCCGGCAAAAAAAAAAAAAACTTGCATGATGAATGACGCTTGTTAAAGGCATTTTGTCAGTTTGTGATTTGGTCTTGTGTTGCCCAGTTCTGAGTAGATTTAATTTCGATTGGCAGAAGTGACAGGCTGCGTTGAATCTTCAAAATATGTGTGCGTTGATGGGACGAGTAACATATCGAGTATGGTACGAGTGTCTTTGGGGCTGTGCCTAAGCATACGTCAGCTATTCCTTACGGTTAGGAGGATAATTGAGACTTGGGTTACGAAGCAACATTATTGTCATTCGGGAAAATCCAAGATTATCTTTTCCTCTCTGTAGCAGCTACCTAAGGGGATTCCCCATGCTTCTGTACCAGTCAGACATTGGGTTCAGTTACGCACTGCTATGTTAGCCACATGCTGGGTTCCATTATCCACTGGCCTGTCAGCCATATGTAGGATTCTATTATACACCACTGTATGGGCCAGGTGTTGCTTCCAGTATGACCACTATGTTGACAGATGTTGATTCTATTATGTCCCAATGTATCAACCAGCTTGTGGTTCCATTATGCACCGCTTTGAGCCAGATGTTGGATCCTATTATGCACCACTGTGTCAATCAGACGATGGGTTGTCTAACCGCTGTGCCAGCCAGATACTGGGTTCCATTATGTACCGCTGTGAGCCAGATGTTGGATCCTATTATGAACCACTGTGTCAATCAGACGATGGGTTGTCTAACCGCTGTGCCAGCCAGATACTGGGTTCCATTATGCACCGCTGTGAGCCAGATGTTGGATCCTATTATGAACCACTGTGTCAGTCAGATGTTTTNATATAATCAAAGGGTTCTACTTGGTTGGTACTTGATACACTTCTGACATTTCATAATGAATAAATACCCCATCTTTTGACTCATAACAGTTTCTGAACACAGTTCAACAGGAGCAAAATAATTAATGATGTAAAGTGATAAAATGACCAACCTGAAATATTCTTGACAGTCCAGAAGTCCATGCACAAAAGTAGAATGATGACAACAAAGTTTGTGATGAAGCTGGAACTGAACCAGTTACACAGCAGGTAAGCAACTAGGGCTGAGGCACGGAAAATGATGTGGAAGAATACTGCTACAGGATGTCTGAGGAAAAAACAGTGGTTTCTATTGTACGGATTTGCAGCTGCATGTAATAATATATGGTTGAAACCATATCATCCACGCTGATACTATAAATCTCATTAGGAGAAAGTTTCTCTATCATATCTAAAACTTAGAGCAAAGGCCTGGGTTATATTCAAGTCAACAAGATGTTTCACAGCGAAAAAAAAAACAACAAAAACAACAAAAAAAAAAACATGTTGGACAAATCATTTGCCCGCTGTAAAGCGTTCCGGAAAAGCACGATAGCCAGAGGCTCAAGCGCTACTAAGCGTAGCGTTCTAACTACCACTGTCAAGACGAGGTGAACTTTGTTCACATCAAAAGCCAGAATTTGCAACTGTAGAAAACCAATAGAGAATCTATAGTATAATGCAAGCAGAAAACATCACAGTGTTTGAGTGAGTTTTTTTAGGACAGAGAAAATTTCGTATTAGACAACGCAAGAAAATAAAGCCAATCTCAAGCTTTTGTGCTCTTTAGTTACTTTGTCTTTGACATTTGATGGATTGTCCTGGCTTGTAGCAAGCACAAAACTAGCCCAGACTGCATATTGCCCATTTCTGAGAAAGGCAATCTGCTTATGGTTGTGTTGATTATGAAAGTAAACGCGAAGTGGTGACTTCGAGAGTGGTGACTTGAAGAGTGGTGACTTGAAGAGTGGTGACTTGAAGAGTGGTGACTTAAAGAGTAGTGACTGGAGGCACAAATAGTTGAAAGCTTTTGGTGACCCATGGCATACAGAAAACAGCATAAAGACATCTCGACATTAATGTTGAAGCAACAACTTTATCAGAGCACGGCTTAAGTTGATAGATATTTTTTTTTCAAAGGTGAACAATAGCAAAACTAGATTAATGAATAATCTTGCAGTGAAGACTTTAGAAGCCGTATTTAAAACAAGACAAACACGCCATTTTACAAATGGGCAGGCAGGCAACGCACCAGCGGTGAAAGAATACCTAGTGCACCGAAAGGCATCATAGACGAATGCATTAGACTCCGTGAAAAAGTTGGACGATTAACGAATCGGGCAGATTGAAAAGATCTATCGGAGATTGTATTTCGTTGCTATACACATTCTTTTTTTTTAAAGGGTAAAAAAAATAAAGATTGATGTGTATAGTTACTTTTTGTGTATTTTTCTACGAATTTAGGTGAAAACGGCATGTTTTTACGTTACGTAGTTCTCAAGAAATCTGTGACACAAATTTGGCTGAAGCGTTTAATTAATATAGATTACTTAAATGTTCACAACTGATTTGTTTTGACACTGACCAGTATCACACACTGCATGAATCAGCAGGACTGAGTCACGTTCATTCCGCCTAGGTCAGTTTTTGAAGGTTTGAGAAATTTAGCGCTCTCAATCTGTTGCTCAAAGCAAAACACTGAGGCAGGTATGGTTTAGCTTGTATACTTGAGCTGTATTATTATCGAGTCAAAAACTACATCTGTTTTGATAGGAAACAGAAGAGAAATGGAAGATTATAATAATACAAACACCTCCCATCATCAAAAATATGACTTGGGCAAATGTGGAATGACCATGACAACAGACTATATGGATAAGTAAAATGATATGGATCAGATTATGGATGCAGAAAGCATCGATCTGTCAAACTAACAGCTTTCTAATCAATAAATTGAAGAGTCTTTTTTTTCTCTCCAAAACTCGGTAAGTGTTATTTCGTTGAACACTGACTTAGTAGGATATTCAGGGATGCATGCCTTTCCTTATTAATTCAAAACAAAATTGAGCTTCAAATCTGCAATCGTTATAGTTTTATGTCTCTTAAAAGTGAATGAATATAAATATATAGACTATGTGAGGAGCAAGTATCTTCATACCACCTTTATTTTAAAAAAAAAAATTTTTTTTAACTATTCAGAGACCACAAACCGAGCTTTGGAAACAACTCTCTTCACTTTGCGATTATAATCGCGTGTATATAGACTAGACAGGATAATAATATCGTGCGTACTGCCGACGTGCCGAGAGTCACTTAAGTTTATAAATAATTAATTTGGTAGCGTGAGGGAATGGAGGGGAATTTGACTCTTTATGGAGGGGAAAATGATATGATGGCACCCTGGGGGTCACCAGTTCGAAGACAATGGCCATCAAACTAAGGGCTTAGATGGGTACCCGCATTTGATCCACGTTAGCAGAGTCGATATGAGCAGACACTGCAGCAGATAAAAAACACTGATCTTGTGTGCATTCCCTTCCTCTTCCCCCCCCCCCCCCCNCCCCCCCCACCCCCCTCCGGTGAGCAGTGGGGCAGTTGCAAAGAAGGCATGTTTTATGCTCCCCCTTCTTCTCTTGTCCCCTCCCCCCACCAACCTCAGAGCAGTGGCGCAGCTCGACGGAAAGTATATGCCTTTACGCACCCCTTTCTTCTCTTCTTTCCTCCCCCCCTCCCCCTACCAACACCTGAGCAGTGGAGTAGTAGTAAGGAAGACATGTCTTAATGCATCCCTTCCACCCACACCCCCCACCCCACACACACACCTCGAGCAGTGCAGTCGCAGGAAAGGCATATCTACAAACCTCTTCATCTCTCACCCCTTCTTCCTCCACCAGAGCAGTGAAGCAGTCGCAAGGAAGGCATGCCTTTACTCACCCCTTCACCCCTTTCCTCCCTTTTCGCTATTTCCTTTCCCTCCCCGCCCCCTCCCCATTTAAGAGTGGAGCAGTCGCAAGGAAGGCAAGCCAATTGAGGAGCGTTTTTCTAAAACTCGGCATGCGATCTCCGAATATTTTTGACATAAAGGGAAACATCATAAAGGTAATTCCTCTTCACAAATTTATTTTTATTTACTTTTAAATCACGTAAAATTTGAAGGAGTGCCGATTTTGAGCTCAATTACGTTTTGAATGAATTAACACAAAACTGCATGTATGAATACACCGCCAACTCATTTTTTCAACCAAAGTGCTTTTACTGAGTTTTGTAAAAACGCTCTTCCAATTGTAATGGGTGATTCTGACTTCGCGGCGCTCCTAAGTAGGTCACGTGCTCCAGAAACCTCATCCAGACTTCCCTGTCGCTCGTATTTCGCTCGTGTTCAAATTATAGGTGTACTTGCCAATCACATACCACTAGGATAAGATTATAGGTGACCTCTGATCCACGGTAATTAGTGTAAGAGGGATGTGGCGCAAGTATGATCACTGCGAGGAAAGACTGTCCACAGACTGAAAAAGTTCGAGCTTTCTCGGATTACAATTCGTCACATTCATTCCGTTTTCGCCTGCGTCATTTTTCGAGGTTGAGAAATTTCGCACTCTCAACCTTTTGCTGAAAGCAAGACAATATGGCAGATGTGGTTTAGCTTGTCAAGCTGGCTTATGACAACTTGTCAAAATTCGACATTTGTTTAAATAAGAAAAAACAAAGATAAATGGAAGATCATAGTAGTACAAGCATATTTACCCGTTCCATGAACGGATAGGTACATGTGTGGATTGGGGAGAGAGTTCAGGGGAAAGGAAGGAGAAAAGAGGATAACAAAGACAGGACTGCAATACAGCGAACAAAAACAACATATGATTTCTAACCTTAGATGGCGCAATTCATTGTAGCACTTCAGTATAAACAACATTCCTTGTCCTGTTGTTTGCAGCTAATTAAAAAAACTGGATTCTTCTTTCCAGTCCGTGAATGGGCCACACACATACAACATTCCGTGTGAGAACACAGGTGTTCTCAAGTCCAAGCCTATTGTCTGCAGAGTCTGTCTTTGGGACTTGTTGATTGTCAGAGCAAAACAATGCTGAAGAGGAAACTGTTTCCTCTGGAATGTGAAGGGCAGAATGGTGTCAGTAGGCTGCAGGGTAATCCTCGGAATGAGATGCCTTTCTCCAGAAAACGGGCCAGTTGAGATGGCAATTTCAAATATGTTGGTCATTGCTTTTGTCTTTATGCACCTGGTCCCATTCATCAAGCGCGGTGGTTTAAGGAGCGCATCAGCATCACCGGCATGCCAACTTTGATCAGAAGGACTTGTGCTGGAAGTCCAGGGAGGTGAATGGAGTTTAAAAACTCGGATAGTGAACTGCCACTTCATCACTCATAGCTGTGTTAATGGAGCTGTAGGGCGTTGGCTGTCCAGGTGCCATATGGGACATTTTGGCATTGATGTCTGCTACCGTATCGTTGAGGGGAGCTAATATTGCTCTTTCCATGAGCCATTGTGTGTTCCCATAATTTTCCTGTAAGCTGGGAAAACAGACTCGATAAGCTCATCTACTGATTTTACAGCTGTCCCAAAATGATGACGGCAAATACTATCCGGCTGTTCTATCACTGGCAGTGAACCATCTCCAAGTGACAACATAAGATCAGCAAACTGCCCTGCCTCTGCATCACCGGTCATTAGAACACGCATGTTAGTTCTAAGCTTGTAACTTGTATACTTTTGCATGTGGCCACAGGGAAGACTTCTTGAGGCATGCATTCACCACGTTTGCTCTCGTGCCATTCCGGATAACTGGCAATACTTGTCGAAAGTCACCGCACTATAAAGTGGCAATGCCTCCCATGGGTATATCAGTACCTGTAATATCCCTCAAGGTTCTTGTCCATAGCTTCAAAAATAATTTTGTTTGACATAGGGGCTTTATCAACTACAATGGCACTGCAGTCTTGAATAAGACGGGCAAGTGCTGTTCCTTTCTTGATGGAGCAAACAGGCATCTCCTGCAATCAAGGTGTCTTGCAGGGCAGGGCACCACGGCTGTCAACCCTAAACCTGCCTTGCTCTCTCCGTAAAAAACACAGGTGTTTGGTTTCAATCTTTGCATAAGCATCGACAATATACTGCTGGAACAACCGTCTCGCTAGAATGAGATGGTTGTTTCGTTGAAAAAAGTGGAAACAGTAGTACTGCGGCTGAGTAATTTTGTGTCTGCTTGTCAGTTTAAGTTGCAGACTCCATCCATGTGTCCCTCTGGGAAACAGAAGTGGATATTGAAGAGCATCATAAGCTGGATGAAACTCACATATTTGTTTCAGGGAGTCATCACGTATGCGCAGTACGATGTCCCGTTCGCCAACAGGATCTGTAGTCATCAATATGGCCACCTCATTGGTTTCTGGTGCATTAAATCTTCTCTGATGTTCACCAGTGGACGACGATTTTCATGTATGGCAATGCATTGCTAAAGTTGTCGATGTGGTGCGCCTGCCGAATTCCATTACTATTTTTTTAAGCTCTCTGATGTAAATATTGTAAATATTGCTATCCATGAGAACATCTTCAAATCTGTTCACTAAGTGTAGCTTTAAACCATCAGTTATATTTATTCTGGTGTTGAGCTAAATCATCTCTCCATCAATGAAGTATGTAGCGAGCAAGTGTCGATCAGTATAGGCGTGTAGTGAAGAGGCAATGAATACAATAGCTTCTCCTTAGAAACGCCACTGACGTTGCTACACAGACCAAGTCTGCTGTGCAGGAAACAATACTTCTTTATTGGTAACAAGGTGTAACCAGCAAATAATTCACTATGCACAGACCATAACAGCCAACTCTCCAACTCTCTTTCTCTCATGCCTTTTATACTAATTTCAGTAGAAATTCTGGAATAAATGACGTCATCACCATGATGCGCCCAAACAAACATGCTAGTCTAGAAGGTACGAGCAGCAACGTCCAGGCTAACTAGAATCAAAACATACCGATCGCGGCCCCACCCGAACCTTCGGGAAGGCAAAGGCTTAAGACTGCGTTTACTCAAAGCACTATACGGTCGAGCTGACCTTGACACACCACAGCCTCAACACTAGCGGGCGGGACAGGAGCGTAACGCACTGTCGCCCTAGTTAAAAGAGGAAAAAAAACCAAACTGATCCCAACAAGGTCAGCCACTACTGCAACATTCTCGAATCATGAAGGACCGGAGCCGCGGTCCAGAACCGTCGCGTAGAGCAGAGAAAAAAAAGGGAGGGGGGGCACTAGCCCAAACAAACAAGCATCACAAATGTTACAAAGTAAACTTGCAAAACTTTGGCAGTTTCATTTGGGGCAGGTGTCAGTAAGCCAATTAGGTTACACACTTGACCTTGAACTCGAAAAGTTGGATACCAGCCTCGAAGAGTCACTTCATTACATCCAAAAGAAGTCATCTGAAAAGCACAGTAGTTATATTTCCTCAGATTGGAAAGGAAGTGCTTCGATTCAGGGGAATGGCTGAAGTATAAGGCCCTGAAATCTTCTGGTAGAGGAGGCAGTGGATCAAGATCTACCTTACCGTTACTGCAACACATGGTCTTAGTCTTTCCAGGAAATTTTGTTGCTTGGCAATGTTCACATCTGACTGTCATATTTCCTACATGGCTTGTAACATGAAAACCCTCTAGAGTGTATCTTAGCTTAGCGCAGCTGGTAAGATTGTGGTGACAGCTGGAGCAGCTGGAGCAGCTGGAGCAGCTGGAGGAGAAGCTCAAGGAAGAGTGACCATTGGCCTAGGTAGGTCTGGTAAGTCAGTGGCAATGGCAGGAAGAGGATCTTCATTTGTATTTACGACGTGTTCATCAACAGCTTCGGCCACAGGAAGCTGTTGGGTTTTATCTGCAAGACGATCTGCTCGCATGCGTTTAGCTGCAGGAGTGCTCCTCCCATTGCCAAGTCCTCTACGCTATATCTACAAAGGAAAATAAAATACAAAGGAAATCTGATAAAAATGGGGAAAAAGTACTGCAATTAATAGAGATAAACATGACCCGACTCCCCCTCCCCCCAACCCTCATTCCAGTATGAACTTTTTAAGAGAATAGAAAAAAACAAAAAGTAGAGAAACGTTGCAGCAAATAGTGAATGTAGGCAGTACTTTTTAATGTAGATGACATGTAATCACGTAAAAAAAAAATAATTCTAACCCACACAAACTTACACGCACTCGTGGATGACCTGATATCGACACAAACAAAAAAGGCCAGTTAGACCTAGATATAATCTGCATCTACTCATCCAGTCTAGATTCTGATTAATCAGCAGATAGGAGTTTAACAAAGAGCAGGAAAACATGCAGAAGAAACAAAAAGAACACAGTATATCAGCACTGAAAATGGTTAATTGTAGATTGGATGCAGTGAACTAAAAGATAAATAAATTCCCAACACACGCACTCACGCACGGCACTCACGCTTGGCAGACATGACATTACTGACATGACCCAATCTCGACACAAACACACATGTCCAGTTTGAGTCAGAGATGGATAAAATCTAAGTTAGATGAAATATTCACTACTTACCTTCACTGCATCTTGATCCGCAACATAAGTTCACTCGTTTGCTGTAAATGATCTCGCTTTCTGAAATCTTGTTTGATGACAGAAATCAACTCGATTCGCAAAGCAGCGCGTCTGCTTGAAGCCGATTGAGAACGACTTCCGGTTCAAACAAAAACAATAGTGGCATTAAAATCAGTACGCCACGTTTCATGCGGTACAAACTATTTTGTATAAAATCGGGGAAAGCAGTGTGCGTCGATTTTTTTACATTAGGTCCTGACCGCATAAATGCTGTCGAAGCCTGCGAAGTTTCAAACGCGTAGGTTAGGTAATAACGGAGGAGTTCCTGAACATAGCTCCCCAAGTCCACTTTTATATATAGATAAACTGCTCAAATGATCCAAAAAACAATAACATGAAAATGATTTTGGGGATTTTGAAGGAGCGTGATGATTTGACAAAGCTGCATCGACGAAACCACAACATTTCCACTTTAGTTGTGGGCAATCTAGGAAACAAAAGCTCAAGAATCAATAACTGCTGCGAAAACTTCCATCAAGTTTTGGTCACATCTGTCAGGTTTGTCATCTAACATTTTTATTTTCATTAGAAAAATGGCAGAACAGCATAAAGTAACGATTTTGAAATTGAACACTGTGAATTTTCAACACTGAGCTTCCTTCTTTAAGAAAGAGGACATCAAGGAGGAAAAAAAAATACACTGGGCGGACACCAAATCCAGATGAAACAGAGAATTGAATAGGATATAGTATGACATTTCAAGTTGCATTTAAGTACAGGTGACGGGGAAGTCAACGAAATCACAATATGTGGGCAGCTCAGGAAACAAAAAGAGTCAAGAATCAAGAACTGCTCCCAAAGCGTCCATCAAGTTTTCCATTTATCATCTTACATATCTCTGCTCATTAGAAATATGGCAGAACAGCACAAACTAACGATTTTGAAATCGAACGCTGTGAATTTTCAAGAATGAGCTTCCCTCTCTGAGGAAATCAAGGAAGAAAAAAAAAAAAAACTGGGCGGACACCAAACCCAGACATAACCGAGCACTGAGTAAGATCGTAGTATGACATTTAAGTTGTATTCGAATACACTCGACGGGAAAGTCTGAATTTGATTTTCCAACGGGAACTCATGTGACGTCAGCGACGACAAGTTTAAAGAGTCAGCTGTGACTTACCCAGCCCTACACACGTTTGTGCTGTTGAAATATAATGTACAGTTACACTGTTGTACCTTTAATCAGTTGAACATATATATATATATATATATATATATCATTACTAACGGCCTTTAGTATCCTTTAATTTTTAATTGCTTTTGCCGTTTTTATGCACAGTTGAAGGACTATTTTAAATACATTGCAATTAGAATTACTTCATGCACCCACCCTACATTTTCCGAGATTTTTATCACTCATTTCATTTCATTTAATGTTAGAGTATTTTTATTTGAGTGCAGTTTTCAGAAACAATATTTTTTTTAACATTAATCAGCTGATAGTGCCACCCTTGCTGTCGTTCTCGCGACAGTAGTAACAGCCCTTCCTTTTTGGTTGTCGCTGTTAATAATTTACTACAATTAGTATCGCTCTTTATTTGTTTTTCACTGTTTAATTATGATCCTGTGATGGATGGCAGTTTGCCATTTCAACTGCTTTTACACTTTCTTACGGGGGGTGTATTTATTATTAATACTTTCATATGGTGGTGGTATGATCATTACTATTTTTTTTAATTATTATTATATTTTATTGCTCCTATCATCATTTGTGTGTGTGTATGTGTGTTTGTGTGTGTGTTGTGTGTGTTGTGTGTGTGTGTTGTGTGTGTGTGCGCGCGCGCGTGTCATCATATATTTCTCGTTTGTGCTTTGCTTCACGTAACGAAAAGTACTCCGAATACCGCAAGCTTGAATTGAAGCAGTCATCCTGTATATTTGCACATGACATGCTAGATACCAGAGGCAAAGGATATTCAAAGAAACCAGCGAATTCCTCTCCATCACCCCAACATCTTCCCCGCTCCACCCTCGACCCACATACATGAACTTCGCCCCGCACACATACATGCACTTCGCCCTGCACACATACATGAACTTTGCCCTGCACAAATAGATGAACTTCTCTATACATGAACTTCTCCATACGTGAACTTCTCCATACATGAACTTCTCCCTGCACACATACATGAACTTCTCTGTACATGAACTTCTCCCTGCACATATACATGACTTTCTCCATACATGAACTTCGCCCTGTACATATACATGAATTTCTCCATACATGAACTTCGCCCTAAACATATACATGACTTTCTCCATACATGAACTTCGCCCTAAACATATACATGAATTTCTCCATACATGAACTTCGCCCTGTACATATACATGAATTTCTCCATACATGAACTTCGCCCTGCACACCACATATGAACTTCTCCCTGCATGCTAAATAAATTCAGGTCAGGGATAATGATGGGATAGAAAACAAAACTAAATGAGGCTAAAAAGTACCAGTCTACATGTATATCAAAGAGTGGAACAAAGAAGAATTGAGATTCCTGTCTAAAATATGGGAATAGGTCTGAGGGTACACATAGATTTGAGCCTCATGGCGTGAAACTGCTGATCGTTTCGACCCATTCAGTATGGTCGATAATGGTCATTTCAGCCGACAAATTATATAAAAATCAAGTGTTGCCCCTTTTAGCGACCAGGACGTTTTGCCGTTTTAACGAGAAAACATCCGAATTCAGCTAAGCTGTTTCAAGGATGTAAACCTTCCAAAACCAGGACTTTTATGGGCATTTCTGGAAGCTGTGTGAACAGCTTGTGTGACAAACATACGATTGTGTGGTCACAGGTAATCAACCCAGAATTAATAAACAAATGAGATATGTGAATAGTGCGCTTTAACTGTCTTTTCAACTTTACTTCATTATTATTCCTCTTAAAAAAAAAAAAAAGATTCAAACTCCGTCAACACTGGAGATGATGCTATCTGTATCAAGCCTGGAAGAAGAAGACAGGGCGTCTGCTATTATAAATAAACAGGCGTTTTACAGTAACTTTGATTACCAGGTGTTTTTCCCGCTAAATGGTTATCAAACGACGATTATACAGCCGCTTAAAAGGCCATTATTTTCAGCTAAATTAGTTCTTTCTTTCCGCTAAAGAAGTGCTTAAATCCACTAAAAAAAACAGAAAAATTTCTGCTCAGTACGCTTTCACCCCCGAGGGAAGGATTTCCATGTGGTAACTCCTACAACGAGCTCCTGACCCGTACCAATGAACATACAAACAGGGGATTATTTTGATAGGGCAGGTATAAAAAAAGAGAGGCTTGGATTTTTTTTTCGGGGGGGGGGGGGGNGGGGGGGGGGGGGGGACAAAGAAAGAAAGAGAAATGGTACTGTTTTGTTATTTCCCAAGTTGACCCAAGTATCAAAATGTCTGCCGAGCTTGAAGCCAACTCCACAGTGAGTACGTTTAATCTTCATTACTTCCGTTACAGAAGCAAAAACATGTTTTATGCCGTGAGAAATTGCATTTGTAAATGGTTTGGGAATCTCTTTGTAATTATTTGATCAACTGATACGATATTTATTTTTCAATGTATCGCCAGTTACCACATTATGGAAATCCTCCCAAGAAATGGAGTAACAGCGAGTGAAGCTAAACCTGTATGTTCATTATCTTGTTGTTATGTGTTGGTATGTGTCAACGGTTGTGTGGGTATGTGTGAAGGTGTGGTTGCGTGTGCGGTCAGGTAATGTGTATGACCTGAAATGAAAGTTAATGTTGAATGTGAAATGTAATTTATTGTTGAATGTGTATCAACTGTGAACGGAATTTCCCTCGTGGATATTAAAGTTTATCTTATCTTATCTTATGTATGTAACTTCTGTATGTACTGTAGATCTTTATAATTATCTGTATCGCGTGCTGTCCCCGATGCTAGTGTAGTATTATATTCTGTTCGCATGCGTATCGCAGGATTGTGGTCTGAAGTTCGGTTAAATAAACTTGATAAACTTATTAAACTTACCAACAACTAACTGTGCAGACTGCGCACTGATAAGGGGGAAAGGAGGTGATGAGGGGAGGGGAGGGTCAGGGCACAAGGTCAGAGCACCCCTTAATCCAACAATGAGAACAGAGCAAACGTGATTGAAGAAGTCATAGCGGCACTGGAGAGGGGTGCCTGAGCCTCTCTCACAAGGAATTCACACCCCTAACCAGAATTCAAGCCTATTAACTGGTACGACATCCCAAATCCTATTCCAACCCTAACCCATGAAGTCAGCAATATCAGTCGAGAGGAGATCCTAACCCTAACGTGTGACAAGACAGAAGCAGCTAATGTGAGTCTCATTTTGGAATTTCTCTCACCCCCCCCNAGCTAATATATATATAAGCCCCATGAGTACACGTCTTTGGAGTGTTATAACCTTCAGTGGTATGCTGGTACTGTTGTTATTTCTGCGAGCAAAATACTCATGTTCTGCAAGGTTTTGCTGAACGCGAATACGCAAACTCAAAAACGGCTGAGCTTTTTCTAATTTAAACTCTGACTTATCATAGGTCTATACATCTCACATTCAAATTTCCATATAATTCTATCAGGTGCTTTTGCAGATGACGCATTTCAACGTGGATCACGAGTCTTTCAACGAACTATAAGATCTAGATTAACATCTCTCAGCTCCTGAAATTTGACCTCTATGAGATTCATACTCTTAAGGGGAACTCTTGCCCGCTAATACAACCCAAACCCTATCTCTAACCCTACCCCTGATCCTAACGCCCATCGAGACAGGAGCAGCAGTTGAAGCGAGTCCTTAATACTATTGTCTGTTGGGACAAGAACAGCAGGCGTGAGTCTCATTAGGAATTCCTCCCCTAGGATCCTAACATAGCATAAAAATCGGAAGGATTTCCATATGTAGGCCATCCTAACCCATGCAGAAAGAAACGAGAATGCAAAATTATGAAAACGACTACTTTTCGTTGTGTATCCCCTGCAAAAAAAAATAACAACCCCAGATCCTCCTTCTTTATACCAGGCTCATCAAAATAATTCCCTTCAATAATGTTTATTGGCACGGTTTAGGTGAAATACTCGTAGTAGGATGGCTCACATAAAAAAAAAATCCTTCCCAAAAACCAAAGTTAAGATGTTGATGGAGGGAGAGTGAGAGAGGAGAATGACAGGTCTGAACTGAGATCGGACAAGGAAAAACATGGTACATGGGAAGGATTTCCATATGTGGTAACATATACAACTACGGTCAGTACTTTAATTCCGAAAAACGTAATAATACAACCCTAATCCTAACCTTACCCCCCCCCCNACCCCCCCCCCCCCCAACCCTAACCCTACCTTTCACCCTAACACTAATTCCCATCGAGAGAGAAGCATCAGTCAAAGCGAGCGTAATCGCCAGTTACCACATATAGAAATCCTCCCGGTACAATGTACTTATCTGCAATGTCCTTGTGCATAGCGTCTAGATATCTTCTCTGCTGTTGGACTTTGTGGACGAAGTTGTCTCATGTGGGACCTGGGCCATTGACTCTCCACTGTCGTTGTCCGATTCGCCAGTCTCCGTTCGTGCTTTTCATGAACAGGGTTTCTCTGTGCTGCGGAAGTTCCTGTGTTCTGTGATCTTAGAGTTGGATGGTCAAAGATGATCTTTTTGAAGAGGACGCATCGTCGTAGAACACACATCACCATCGTCGATTTCAGTTCTGAGCATTACTGTAGTTTGCTCTGCACGAGATTAGTTATCTGCGCGCGCAGTCATGTGACCAACATAACGTCATTGTTTTCCGTGATTTTGTAGGCCTACTCTCTACTGAAATCTTGTATTTGTTGGTTTGTTTTTATTTTTATTTTCTACTAAAGCAGCCAGTCAGTTGTGTGAGTAGATCTCACGAAACGTCACATGCGTCGCGATAAAAAGGTCCACCAACAGGTGTCTGGATCATTCTCGGAAACAAACCCACGCTATGTAAGTGTCTCTCTGAGTGAACACAACTCACAATCTCTGCACTTTTGATAGTTTATGACGCATTCACAGACATTCACTCCGCTCTAATGTAAATTATTTCTGTGTTTGGTTTGTAAAAAAAAAGGACGCAGTGAAGGAAAGGGGGGCAAATTACCTCTTTGTAACAAAATTAGGGTAGTACCGCACTACGACAAATCAGTTGGCCAACTGTTTTGTCTGAGTTGGGTCAGTGAGTTGTGTTTCCACGAGCCCTACCGCACTAAGACAAAATAGTTGGCCGATTTTTGATTCGTGATTATAGATATTTGGTGTAGATCTAGTCTAGTGGTATCTAGATCTCTGTCAAACATGGATATGACAGAAGTCGCTTGTGTTTGTGCACTGGTACTTTCCTTCAGAAAAAGGAAACGTCAAAAAAGGTTTTGGGTTCATCCCATCATCAGTAAACGATTGCTGAAAGGGCAGTTTTACAGCCTGTACGATGACCCGAGACGCTACCCACAAATCAATTTCTCAGTCCAGTTGACATCAACATCCATGTTTGATACGTTGTGAAGCTGAATGCAAGAGATGCAAACTTAATTAACCGATGCCGGAAGATGTGCAGTATGGGTGTAAACAAATAAGTGAACTGAGGTAAACCCAACAGCTAAGTCTTGGTGCGGTAGGTCTCTCTATTTTCCTACTAGCACAAAACAGTTGGTCGACAGTTTTGTTGGGTTCAGTTTGTGCCCCCGAACAACTGTTCACGACTAAATAGTTGGGTTGGGCTAGTGCGGTAGGCTCCTCTTATTTTCATTGATCACAACTCACCTTCCAACTCAGACAAAACAGTTGGCCAACTGTTTTGTCGTAGTGCGGTACTACCCTTAGTTCAGGATGCTGTTGACGGATTCGCATGAATCGCAGTCATGAACAATAGAATGGGGTGAGATGGGGTGAGTGGGGGG
>JAWQUT010000083.1:527312-537454 GCA_033807755.1 Ellobium chinense | reverse complement strand
AGACAGACAGACAGACAGACAGACAGACAGACAGACAGACAGACAGACAGACGGACGGACAGATAGGTAGATAGATAGATAGACAGATCGATAGATAGATAGACAGACAGACAGACAGACAGATGAACATGCGGATGGACGGACGGACGGATAGATAGATAGATAGATAGATAGATAGATAGATAGATAGATAGATAGATAGATAGATAGATAGATAGATAGATAGATAGATAGATAAAAATTCTCCAGTAAAATTTCTTTTAGCGGTCTTTGAATTAGATCTAAATAGGTTTTTTGGTCGAAAGAACACAATATAAATCTGTGGGGTTTTTTGTTGGTTTTTTTTAACAAAAATCGTATATCCATATCAAAATAGAAGAATACCCGATTTTGCTTAAATCAAAAATTCAGAAACGAACAATAGATTTTGAATAGAAGTCATGAGGACATTTTCATAAGGTCCTTGTCTTTATAACATTGAGAAACTTTTATCAGAATCGATAAAATGTTTTGTGAGTCTTGCGCATGGAGCTTGTGAGTACGGTATTCGACTTTTGTGCTGGGGACGCAAAGGTCGCGGAAATCCTATGTATATTTTGATACAGGGTGAAACCCCAGTGTAGACTACCTTTTTTCGCGTAAGGGCGGAAATTCAAAATATCTTTTCATGTGGTGGTGAAATTCTGAATTACATTTTAGTGTGATGGTAGAAATTCAAAGAACTTTTGTGTCTTGGTGGATATTCAAAGTATATTCTGGCAAGGTGGTTGAAAGTCGAGGTATATTTTAGCGTGATAGTCGAAATTCAAATTACATATTGGCGTGGTTGTAGAACTTCAAAATACCTTTCTGACATGATGGTTGACATTCAAAGTACTTATAATATGCCGTTGTTGTTTTGATGTGCTGGGGAACTTGAAAGTAGAGTGGTAAATGATACAATGGTAAAAATCCAAAGGTCATTTTGGCATGGCGGCGAAACCCCTGTGCACTCGATACAATTTGCTGGCCTGTGGCTAGCAATGTACAAGGAAAGGAAAAAGAAGTGTTTATCAAATTTGGTCAGGATGGAGGAGAGAGAAGGTGACACACTGCTGTACTGTCTAATGGCTTCGGGGTCAAAGAACTGAGTTGTCCTTGCAATTCAATTCTCAAGCAGCAGGATACCAGTAATTCTTGTAAGTGTCGGCAGTGGCGGAATGGATACTTTCCAAGTTCCAATCGATTATTCTCGTTCTGAGAGGGCTTTGAGTACAGTTTGGTTGTTAATAATCGGTAATCTACCGTGTGTTGTCTTGTCAACATCGTTTAGCAACAGTATCTGGAAACTTGTCAAGGGCTCTACTAGGCCTACGAGAAAAGGATCGGAAGTTCGTAGAGATCACATGTCAAAAACCCACACAGCCTTACGTTATAAGCAGTAAATCTGAACCCCCCTCCTCCAGCCCCTGGGGGCCTAGCTTTACTTTCACCGTTCCCACTTTTCAAATATTTTTCACCCAAACACGAAACTGCCATGAGGCCAATTTTTGTACCACGGGATGCTAAATCACTTCACTTCATTTTTTTTTTTATTTTTGATCGAAACACTAAATCTATGACACGTGGCGGCTTGTCAATAAAATAATACAATCCCTGACGTGCTGGATAGAATATAACTAAGAAAATGAAAGTAAAGACAGCCGTGAAAAAAACTACAGTAACCAAGTTAAAATTCAGACGCCTTTATTGTGCATTGTTGTATGTATTCAAATTGCCGTTCAACTGCTGAACAATGCTGATAACACAGTCATGTACACCGTTGAGAAAGAGAGGTAGGGGATGGGTTGCATGGATAAATATAAGCCTATAGGTCGCGTGACGCCACTGACAGGAAAGGCAGGGGTATATGAAGACCAAGTGGAGCCACTGCTTGGCCCAGGAAAGCAACAGAGGAAGTGATTTCAAAACAACAACCTAGCTGGAAACTCATCGCCTTGCTGTACATCCAATAAGCTTTAAAAATAATTGGCCATAAAACAGTGACGTGATACAGTGACCCTCTTACAATGCTACCACTCGTAACGCGAGAAGCATTGGGTCCAGCCTCCCGCTGGCTACGTGACCATTGTTACGGGTAGTGACCTTTGCATGTGTTGTCTGCCGGTCGACCAGCTGCCACTGGGGTGCAAAATTCTACCGCCGCACCTAGCGTTCTGCAAGGAGATGCGTATACATTCTATTTCCGCATTCAAATTTAGCCATCGGACGGTAGCAGAACATAATATATTATAATAGTAACATTTATAATATAATAAGACATATAATATATTATATCATATTAGATCACAGCATCACGAGGGTTAAGTACTCAGATAATAATTATTATATACTTCATTACTAAGTATGATTTTCACTTCAACCGATTCATTTTTATGCAATTATTTCATTATTTAAGTAGACCTGGATAATAGACACGCCTCAATAATGCGTACAGTTTTTGCACGCACTAAGTTAAAGTGATCCACTATTCTACCGTTCTAGAATATAGTGCATAACTGTGGTGCGCACTGCCCTTTTCCAATTTAGTTTATTATTATACTTGCAATATTGCGCACCAAAATGCTAAACAGTGCACTTTTCCTTGTTGTGGGTAGTGATCTTAGGAAATACGTATGTCAAACTGCAATTACTGCTTGACTATCCCTGTCAGATTTCACCTAGGATCTGAGACACAGTAGGTGAGGTTGATTCTCGTTGTGTTACTGTGAGAGAGACGCCGTTTCCTTTAGTTCCACCTAACGTTTGATTTTGGTTTGCTGTTTTTTTTTTCAGAACCAAATATTAAATACCCCTGTGTAGGAAAGTGTCGTTACGTGTCTTTGAGTCATGTGTGAAATCTACTTGTGAAGTAACAACTATATTTTGAGAAAACGTTTTCTTAAGATCACCATCCACAACACCAACAAAACAAAACAAAAATGCTACACTCTTCAGCACTCTAGTGCGTAATTTTGCATGTAAAATATACTGAACCACGATGGTCTACTCAGCTCTTCAAGGGGAGAGTTGTGGATCGGGTCACTTTAAAAGGTCTAATTATTACTGAGGTTCTGAGGCATTAATGGGGTCGGTAGTTGGGGGGAAACTAGATCTGGTCGACAGCTTCACATCTTTATATTTTCCAACGAAACTCACAATGGTGGCTGGTTATGAAGTGAAAGCCGCGAAGTGACGGACACAATTTAGCTCAGAATGTAAAATTATAATTGATTTCCACAAGGACATAAACCAAGCTAAATTCACAAATTAATCTCTTATGCCCTTTCATTCTTTGTATTTTTGTTGTCTCTCAGCTCAGATTTTACGCCAAGCTTATAATATAACTATGAATCTTTGATATGGTTGTGTAGAAAAAGAGCAGTGGATCTGATTTAGATCTGGTAGGATTAGTTTTTGATTTGAAGAAATAGCGGTGGATGGATGGCAAGAGGGGTTGTAAGGATAGTTTTGAGGGGTCATGCGCCGCCACTGGAAACAGATATTGAGAAAAAAATGACAGGTTCTGTAATCTCATCACTGTGGCCTTTACAACTGACCATAGCAACACCCAGAGGTNGGGGTGGGATGGGGTGGACTGAGTGGGTTACTGAACTGACCTCAATTGAACGAAAACTTTATTTCCTCGTCTTTGTGCAAAAAAGTTTACTGCCCACCCTTTCTTCCCAGCCCGATCTTTTCACGAGTTCATTATGGCCAAGGCTTCTCTGTAACTTGTGGAGCGAAGTGCTGTGTCGCCTGGGACAAGAAGGTCCTTGATAACACAGCTCAAACTTTAAATGTCGTGCAGCCAGTCAAAATAAGGCTTATGTCGCTAAAATAATAATAATATTAACAATAATAATAAAACTAAGAAAAAGAAACAGAAGAAAAACGCGGTTTATAAGTCTCGTATCCCGGCTAACACCTGCTCACGTGACTTCATACTATCATTACCCCAGCAGGCGCGATCACTCTATGACATTCTCGACTCTTTCTTCCTTCACATCTTTGTCTCGATTTCTGTTTTTCATTTTCTCCATGGCATTGTCGTCATCCTCCAGTCAC
Source organism: Ellobium chinense (assembly GCA_033807755.1). Lineage (NCBI taxonomy): Eukaryota > Metazoa > Mollusca > Gastropoda > Ellobiida > Ellobiidae > Ellobium > Ellobium chinense. The sequence goes on along the minus strand of JAWQUT010000083.1, from coordinate 533,368 downwards.
CGTTCCGAAAAAGCTAAAAACAACTTTCCACATGGTTATACCAGACAAGCTTTAACCTACAAATGCCAAAGAAAATCTTGCAGCTCTGCGTTTCAATCAAAGTATTTCTTTATTAAAACTATAAGCATAACTCGGATTTTCACGCTTTGGAGCCCCACTCTAAAGCCATGGCAAATACAAGACTATCGTTTTTGGCTGGGTGATTCGGAAAGGTGAAGTTGTTGTTGTTGTTGTTGTTGTTGTTGTTGTTGTTGTTGTTGTTGTTTCATCCTGGATCAAGTGTTACCACCAATGACATGATGCAAACGTCCGAAATTTACAGTATTACCATGAGCTCCTTAGTATATTTTTGTGTAAGAAACATCTCAATCTATATATTAATCATTCTTTGAAGCACACAACAGTCAGTTAGTCATTTAGGACATCATTTGGTTGATGATTTGGTAATCAACCTGTTTTCATCAACTTGCTAGCACTGTCAATCAACTCAACACCTCGGCACTGACCAAGTCCGGCAACTCGTCCATGTATCATAGATATGCTGCCGTCGTTATTGTTGTTGGTGTTGTTGTTGTTGTTGGTGGTGGTGGTGGTGTTTTTGTAGTTATTGTTTTGTTATTGTTGGGATTATTGTTGTCGTCGTCATCGTCGTCGTCGCCATCGTTGTTGTTATTGCTGCTGCTGTTGTTGTTGTTGTTGTTGTTGTTGTTGTTGTTGTTGTTGTTTGTTTGTTTTCGTTGTTCTGAATGAAACATAATCACCGAATTATGTGCCAAGGTATATATTAACAACTCTCTCTTGAATTGAAACGCAAGAACAAGGCAAAAACAAACAAACAAAGATACAAAAATTACATTTATGTACCAACGGCCATATTTTCTATTGTTTACCGCCTTTACAAAAAGACACTTGAGGTTACAGACCTGTAATAGGATTGGGGTACCCTTTTTTCCTCTATGGGCTATATTAACATTTTGAGCTGCCCTCTGAACCCAAAGTTTTAGCTTTCACCCAGACCCATACCAGATTGAAGCTCATTATGTGGCCCAAATTTTAAGACTTACCCAACCCTAGCAAGCCCATTGAAATTTTGAGCTTGGTTGCTATTTGTAAACAGACCCTACATTTTTCACTGGTCAATGCCAAACCCCTCCTCTTCCGCCTGAGCACACCCTTGACCTGGCAGTTCCAGCCCAGGACTAAATAGTGCCTGGTAAAATAAAGTAAAATGGACACAGATTTCCATGATATCAAAATTTCCCCCCTGGAGCCCTTATTACTGGAAGCAGGGCATGCCAAAAGAGGGAAAAGGGGAGATGAAATATACCCCCTAAGTTGTAGGACCACAAAGTGAAAGTACAATTACAGGTCTGTAACCTTAATATTCCCATACGAGACCGCCATTGCTTTGCAAGCTTGTTGTTGACAGTATCCGACGAAATCATGTAAATGAGAAAGAAGTCAAAATGATATGTTGTCTCGGTTCAGTCCCCGAGGGGTATTTATTGAGCATCTGATGTCTACGAAAATAAGAAATAACACAATAACAAAGACAAAGTGAAAAAAAACGGAAGAAGGATTTTTGCATATGGTATAGGCCGTTCCCTCAGCCAGCTGGAAATCCCCGCAGTTCCGAAGAGAGTCATTTCGATCTATATTAATTAATAAGAATAAAACAGTGGCGTGGCACGCTATTTTTTAACCCGATAAAGTCCGAAACCGCTTAGCCTAAAATTCGGTCGGAACCGCCAACCTGCATGAAATCCAGCAGAAGAGGTTTAGTGTCAATGTCCGTTTCAACAAAGGAAAAGAGGTCGGGAAATTACGAAGTTACGGCAAAATCGAGCATACTGTGAACGGACACAACATAGCTGCGAAGTAAATAGAAGGTAAGGGTTAGTTCGTCTAATTCAGGGCAAGCTTTTTGTAGTTTTCGGAAAGGTCAGTTGTGAGGAACTGAGCCTGTTTTGGTGGGTTTGAACGTAAGAATACAAACAAGTCAAGAGCACGCTGAAATTTCGTCGGATTTGAGTTTGAAATCGATGGGAGTTGTCAAACTTGAATCGTGGCTCAGGAGTTCTGTGACCGTAAACTTTGTGTTCCAACAGGCTCAGAACTAAACTTCCTAAACCTTATAATTCGTCTATAGCCATATCCACAAGGTCAAATCAATTTTCTCTTTGTCATTCGTATACAGTATTCCCACTTCAATACCTTGTCAATACCTTGTCTCAAGACTGAAATCGTCATGTTCGGGGCATTCCCATAGACACTACGTTCCCTTTTCCAACAGCCATCATAAGGTGTGAATACTTATGGTGCCAGTAGATATCTGATTCATGGTGTATCCTGATTCAGTTTTTAACCTTGAACGTTTCGATTTGTAAAGTCCATTTTCACCAGGCACCGAGTACTTCATAAATCCTTAGGAAGACATAGGTCAAGGATTTTAGATCTGAGGACAACAGTTTTTTTTTTTTTTTCAAAGTAAAAGAATTTCGGATTTTTTAATTTTATTTTATCTAGAGAAAATTCTCTTTATCTATAACCTCGATTAAGCATAAATATTGGAGTAAGTGATGTGTATGAAAGTGAGGTGTGTTTATAGATGTGTAAGGATGTAATTAATGTCTAAATTTTGTGTGTTAAGCAGCGTCATAGAGCACTTTTCTCAGGTGAATATACGCGCTATAGAAATTTATTATTATTATTATGTCCTTAGTCTTGTAAGTTCATACACTGACGGTGCTATGAGACACACAGAAAAAGAATTAGCTGTGGTAGTTAGTAACTTCAGGCATTGAATCATTTTAAATCTTGACAAAATTTTGGTCAGCAAGAATTTTGTGAAGTTAACATTCCAACCATCTACGATTTCGAACGCATAGCAGGGGCAGGATAATAATTTTGGCATTTGCCTTTTCCCCACCCTATTTACTGTCGGAGTAAACTGGGATTGAATGGCAAGGCTACACCGGAACTTGTCAGTGAAAAAGTGTCAAAGAACAAATTCTACGAAATTTACTTAGTGGATTAATACAATCCAAGCACACACGGAAAGAGAAATGTTAGATTGTAATAAGGAGAGGGGTAAAGAGAAAGAGAGAGAGAGAGAGAGAGAGAGAGAGAGAGAGAGAGAGAGAGAGAGAATCCAGCAAAGTGGTAAAAAGCAAGACAGAAACAAAGAATAAGAAAAAGTATAGACCTATAAAACTAGCACAAAATAAGAGAAAGTTAGAAAGACGGAGCGACTGAAAACATGAACCTAGATTTCATTGTTAAAATTTTTTAAAATCCAGTGAGGTGCAATTGAAGATGTGTGAGTTCCGTAGACTTCGTGCAGTGTTGTCCAATTTTTACTTTGTTTGTTTGTTTGTTTGTTTTTCCATCCTTGGCATAATAACAATTTCCTTTTTTTATAATCCAGTGCCAAACTTTTGTATACAGACTTTCCGTTTCTCTCAGACAATTGTAGCCAGACCAGAATTGGATGGGAAAGGGACAGCATTGTTATGGTTTTAATACAATATGACGACAAACATGTACACAAACATAAACAAAAAAAAGCTTTCAGTCTTTAGCCATTCCTCACAATGCGAGCTCTCTGGCGTTTCGCCCGAACGTGTTCAATTGTCTTGGCATCTTTTCACGACACAAGATGTTTACATTCCGTCACAGAATTACAGAAAAGATTACCACTTCTGTTTTCTGTGGTGCTGTTTATTGTGTTTCCTTTCGCCCCTCACCATCCCCCCNACCCCCTCCCCCTCTCTCTGTTTCTTCTCATATTATTGGACTTTTGGGGGAGATAATCTTTCGCCTTTAGACAACGCAGTTATTATTACGTCCCCTTAGTCTAGTCTGTCGCTGTCGATATTTGGTGGCGGACGCAACACTTTTCACGTGCAGGAATCTTCGCGTCCTCATCTCGTCTTGCGAGAGAAAAATCACAGAAACCGCTCGCGCACAGTGTCACCGCAGTTTTTTCCAGCAATTCTCGCCCTCGTCCTCGCGATGGGCCCCTTTTAAATCAGAGATTTCTGAAATCTTCACTCAGTTTCTGTTGTCGTTTTCTCCAAATCTGCTCTTACAAAAAGGCAAAGGATTTTGTTCTGCGTCAGAGGGAGCATAATGCAAACGGTTCTAAACAACAACGACTAACATTCTATAGGATTGTATTTGAGTTTTCCATCATCATTGCTGGAAAAAAAAAACATGGACGTCTTTTCGCCGAAAAAGTAAGATCTAAAGCTGTTTAAACCTTTTATGTTGTTATTGTTTGCCTGTTTATGTGTTTATTTGATATTTTTCTTTTTTTTTTGTTTAAGCAAAATGAAAGTGTTCTCGAAAGTCGTAAAGAATTTAATAGGGCTTAGAATTGTTTGTTCAAGTTTTTTTGTTTTTTTTTAAGTTCTTATGGTTCTTGAGTGTTGATGCTGATGAAGAAAAATGAGTGTTTTCTAGAAGCAGGGGAAGAAATGAAATGATGCTCAGAATTTCTCTTGTTGCAGTTATTGTTTCTGTTGTTGCCTGTTTGATCATTTCGCTTATGAATTCAGGAAAAAAAACACTTTCAACATTTTCTTTTCTTTCGCGAGATCCAAAGTTTAGCGATGGCTTTCTCATGTTCTGTTTAGGAGAGCGCAGAAGTCTAGACTAATTCGAAGCGAGGTTGTTGACGAGTGCCGCTGACAAAAACATTTGACTAGTCTTCTTTTTCTTCCACTTCCCTCTTCATCTTCTTCGTCTTTTTCTTCTTCATCTCTTTTTAGTTCTTCTTCCTATTCTACCTGTGAACTTTCACGTACTAGAAGGTCACGCCTACATCAAAGATGAACAGATAAGTCCAAATAATGAAAAAAACGGTCATACTACATTCTAGGTGCAATGGACCCTCTGCACCTGGAGGCGTACTGTTTACTGTCTTCATTCCATAGTTTGAGAATAACATAGAGATACTAACTAACAGGTGTGAGCAATGCTGTTGAGAAAGAAGTGTGTGTTCGGGAGAAGGGTCGGGAGGAGGGTGCTGAGGTCAAGAATTAAGGGAGGAAGAAGAACAAAATGCCTGTTCTTACAAATAAACGGCTTAGTATTTCATCTCTTTCAGAGCAAACAAAACAACTCATACTAATACTGTAATAAAATTCTGAAGGTGACTTTTTTTTCCTCACGGAATGTTATATCGCGAGAGACGCTCAAATGATCATATCTGTGATATAAATTCCTCGCGATAAAAACACGTCTATAATAATTATTTGATCATTGTAGTTCATTACATAAACACCACGACGCACAGTAAGTTGTGTCCAATGTTATGGACGTACATTTCCGTCCAAGCGCTGTTTGCACCAAGAGGTTAGGAGACTTACTTGACCGTCATAATATGTAACGAAGAGGTCAGTTCTATAGTTTGTTCATGAATTTCATTAGGGTCGTCAGAACAGATCTGAAAAATGAAATTCTGAACAGAGCAAAACCGAAATTTGCGTAAGATCGTATTGTATTATATCCGAAGGCTTACATTAACTTCAGCGTCACCTTCAACATTTTAAAAGATCGCGTGGGATGGTGAAATTTACTAAACGCAGCGTGTTTTAGTGGACATAATACAAGCCAAAAGCTAGTATTTCTATTGCTTCTGTTGCTGCCTTTTCATTGTTGTTTTCTATAAATAAAAAAAAACTACTGTACATTCTAATTTTTTACGAGGACTTCATTTTTAGCAGGCACTTTTTTTTCCTACTTACAGTCACTGTATTATCGTAGTTACTTTAAATAGAAAAATATTTCCGTGTTTCTTATGAGTTTGCAACAAAGTGTTTAAAACAATTTTCTGTATTTAAGGACCTGTGATTAACCTTAATGATTGTGAAACTTTTAAGTCAGGGCCTGTAACTGACACACCACCTTAATATTGTCTTTCTCCTCATGTCACACCACAGATCCAATTCTTTCTCTTCCTTTTCCTTCATTGCATTTTCTTCATCTTCCCTGTCTCCTACTTTCCCAAAGGTATTCATCAGTTTCATTGTTGAGGAGCCAGTGGGCCGTTT
>JAWQUT010000083.1:467360-479962 GCA_033807755.1 Ellobium chinense | reverse complement strand
GTGTGTGTGTGTGTGTGTGTGTGTGTGTGTGTGTGTGTGTGTGTGTGTGTGTGTGTGTGTGTGTGTGTGTGTGTGTGTGTGTGTGTGTTTTTGTTAAGTTCGTAAACCTACATGGATTCTGATAACAGCTATACAGTCAAAAAAAAATCATACCTAAATTTGCATTGACTCATCTTAGTCTAGTGGTTAAAAAAAAATATTTAAAGTTTTGCATAAAGTGAAATCAAAATTTGTAGTATCCGACTTCATGGTATTAGAACCAGCCTAAAATTCTCACTAAAAGTGCTACCAAAATTTTCTTTAACTGACCATGACCTAACTGGTGGAATACGATTGTATGGTTTAGCACCGACAACGCCGTGCTGTCCCCATCTTTACCTCTTCTAAGACCAAAGACTAGAATCCTTAATTTACTAATGGAATTGACACGGCTGAGCGACAAATTCAGCAGGGTACACCGACAATGCCGATGAGAGAAAGAGAGGGAGAGAGAAACAAAGAGGATGGGAGAGAAAGAAGACAGAAAGAGAGGTCCATGGAGATATAGCCTTTACAGTAAAATACACTAATTTGACTAATACACAGAGACCGGTTAGTACATTCGCTCAAGCAAATTGTGACTCGTATACAACTTTCCTGAATACCTCTACCGAAATTTGGTCGAACTCTCAATCTGTCGTAATTTGTTAGTTGCAACTAGATTCTCAATCTGTCGTAATTTGTTGGTTGCAACTGGATTCTCAATCTGTCGTAATTTGTTGGTTGCCACTAGACTCTGAATGTATTGTATTTTGTTAGCCTTAATTTCTGATTTTGTAAATTTTATGGCACGACACGCTGAAGACTGTGAATGCGAAACGGTCCATAAAATCTATGCGCTACAGAAGCAGTATTGACGGAAAAGCAAAGAGTGGCGCTCGAAAATGTCTTGAAGCAGAGACAGACAGATAGACACACAGGCAGACACACAGACACACAGACAGAGACAAACTGAGATAGAGACAGAGAGTGACAGAGAGAGAAACAGACGGATTGAGAGAGACAGAAAGTAAGAAAGGCAGAGAGGAACAGAGAGAGAGGAAGGGAGAGAGACGGTGAAAGACGCAGAGAGAGAAAAAGATAAAAGACAGAGAGATACAGAGAAATAGAGTCAGAATGAGACGGACAGACAGACAGAGTGAGAATGAGAGAGACAGATAGACAGACAGATAGACAGACAGACACGAGTCACTTAGAGTGATAGAGAGAAAGAGAGAGTGAGACAAATAGAAACGGACAGAGAGACAGACAATGACATAGGGAAACAAAGAGAGACAGAGAGAGGACAGAAAGAGAGAGAGAGAGAGAGAGAGAGAGAGAGAGAGAGAGAGAGAAATAATGCAGAACCCGAATTCCAACAGTTGGATCTATATTAATGAAAAAGAGCGTAAGAGTCCGTGGGTAGAAAAGCTGATAAAGAAACTAAGAGACGAGAGACTCGAAGATTGTTTGACTAAGATTAAAACGATCCTTTCAAGACAGCCATGGCTATGTCACATCAGAAACAAGACATGAATCACCCATGACGTTTAAACATACCCAACGGGGATTTCCCTGATACCTTTTTCTCGCTAGTCGACATACATGAGTGAAAAAAGGAATCTGATAAAGAAAATCATGATCAGGAGCCAGGACAACTGTGTAACTCAGGTAGTGAGGGGCGACTGGGGTCCAACCTCCTGTTGGCTTCGTGAGAATTGCTACGAATAATGACCGTTCCACGTGTTGTCTGTCGGTCAATCATCTGACACCGGGCTGCAATATTCGACCGCCGCATCACACGGCTGACACTAGTCTGCGAATGTCTGCTACAGGTACGAAGATGCCAATAGCACCTGGCATAAAAATATGCAATTTTAAATAGTCCCTATAAAATCAGAAAACTGGCCATGGGGAGAGAGGAGAGGGGTTGGATTTGAATTTTAAAGGCTTAGATAGGTGCAAATACATGTGTAGACTCAGAATAGGTGAGATTTAGCCACTCAAGTATGAACTTTGTGGTTGTTGCTAAGTGGGTAAGGTTACCCTTTTTACTGAATGAAAAAGCCTGAAATGTTACGTTGTCTGCTTCACTGTCTAAGATCTCAAAATCTAATTGATTTAGGGGCATTTTTTTCTTTGTGTCAAAATTTGAAGGAAGATCTAAACAACGTGTTTGGGAAGTATTTTGGCATGTGACCCCTGGATAAGTTAATGAGAGGTGTAAAACCTTTTATAGCCATCCGTGAAAAAAAACATTGGCATCTTCGTACTTACAATCACCCCCAGCGTAGTGACATAAAGATGAGAAGTGTTTCTACCGTGGAGCCATGAGGGTTAGCCTAGGTTTCACCGCCCCTTCTCAGCATAGTTATGGCTATATTAATTCAGAGACTAGACTTTAACCTCTGTGAGGATACTGATAAATGAAACACCGAGGAAAAATACTCAAAGAGAAATATCCACCGCTAGCTGTTTTAAGAACATCTGTTTGATTAAGTTCGCAGATGACACAACTATTGTTGGTCACCTTTCAGGAAATGAGGAAAACTATATTAATCAAATAGATATATTCACTAAGAGTTATGATGATAATTTTTTGCTACTAAATGTAAGCAAAACCAAGGAATTGTCGATAGACTATCGGATAAAGAGAACTCCCCTAACTCCCCTCAAGATCAATGATCAAGAAGTGGAAGTGGTTTCGAGCTATAAATACCTAGGCATAATCATTGATAACAGACTATCATGGCACAATCACACGCACGAAATTTACAAGAAAGAAAATCAACGTCTCTACTTCATTCGCAAGCTCAAATCTTTCAATATGCAAAACGACCTTATTCGCCTTTTCTGCGGGTCAACACCCCATAGTATTATTACTTTTGGTCTAACTTGCTGGGGTGGTAACATCACACAAAATGACAAGATCAAACTGAATCGTATTATTAAAAAAGTGGAAAAAATAATTGGAGACAACTTACCATCGGTGGAGCAACTTTATGTCACAGCAGTAACAAAAAAAGTAACAAAAATCCTCTCAGAAAATGAACATTCTCTATTCAACAAATATAAAACATCCATTAGAAGTGGAAGACTGCTGTCACATTCCTCAAAAACAGAGAGGTACCGAAACTCATTCGTTCCACACTCAGTGCGAATAATCCGGGACTCCTCTTTTCCGTAGGTTTAGGGCCATTAGAGTGTTTCTAAAGTGCACAGTGAACTGCAGTGTTTAAGTTATGTGAGCAGTGAAGGGTGAAGACGAGAGCGTGGCAGAGTGAGTGACTGGGGCGGCGCATGTATCATGTAATATGTGTGAGAGTGTGTGAGTCTGTGTCTGTTAATGTATGTATAATTGTCTGCATCACTGTAACAAAGAAAAATTTCCCCACGGGGATAAATATCTTATCTTATCTTATCTTATCTTATCTTATCTAGCAGGGTTCGCACCCGGGCATCGTTTTCGCCAAGAGACAAACTCTCTACCTCTGAGCCACGGTGTAGACATGTCGACAGAGAGAGAGAGAGGGGTGCAGCAGAATCTTCGAAGAATCCCGAAAACTCGTGTCATAATTACGAGGTTGTTAAATGCTCCAGTCTTATCTCATAATAGAGCCCGGAAGGTGGCAGGAACAGGCTCAGACCAAGAGGAAGTGTGACTTATGTCAACATGACACATATCATTAAATTTCATTTTTTTTTCAATGTAAAAGCACGATTATACAAAAGAAAAGATGGACTCAGGGGTATATGAAGACAAACTCAAATGTTCACAAAATACATTATCTATTTAATTCAAAATGTCCTCAGACAATGCAAAAAACCGTGAAATTTGTTAAAGCCATTCTCTCTTCATGAGGTACTCTTAGTTCAGTTGAGAAAAAAAAAAAGACACAAAGTCCAAAGTAAATGCCCCAAGCCATTACTATCAGCATTAACTCCACTGTAAATACTTCTTTGACACGTGTAGGTTTCAGTATGTCCTTTGTTAGATTGTTAATATGTCTATCTGTCTGTCTGATCACCTGTCAATTTTCTTCACCCATCTAGTGTTTGTCCATTTATTTGTCTACGTATGTACTGTCCAATATAAATTGTATGTCCATGTTTTGTAACAATATTACTATGGAAATGAACTTGTGAAATCTGAAATCTGAGTTCGTGGGCTAAAAATTAAAAAAAAACACCTGGTCAAGAAAGTAACAATGAAAAAACAAAAATGAAAATACGACTTTTGTTGACCCCATAATGAAATCGGTTTACATTGTCATACAGTGATGTACATTTCAGTCATAACCCAACAGTGAGCGACAAAGGATCAGATAAGACCTCCTGACGTTCAAATGACACTTCTCTGGCAGGCGAGTCTCGTATGTACTCAAGGGAAAAGAAGCATGTCTGTCTTGCCCACACGATGTTTGACAGGAGTCGTGAACGAGCAGGTGTTATTAAGGCCAGCGGTGGCACTTTTATTGTCCTCGTTTCGCCTCCAGAGGTGTAGGATGGGGTGGGTTCAGGTTGCCGGAGCCAAACTGTAAAAGCCTCTTTAAGTGATTTAATAAAAATGTATCCTCAAATCACAGAAACATTGCGAGATGGCCAAAGCTAGTCCACGGGTCTTGGACCACCACTGTGTTCAAATTATATATTGTTTACAACGGGGGTCCTTCATTTAGATTTTTTACACTTTTTATTTAGGTGAAAAGGGGTGAAAAAGTCTGGCCATCTTTTGCAAATCACAGACCCGCGCAAATGAGATCGGCTGAAGCCATTGGGAGACACTGCCTGTAACAATTATTTGTTTACAAATTCAAGACTGAATTTCACTACTTCTACGATGTGGTTTCATGTTATATGATTCTTTTGGACAGATTTTATACTCTGCTATTATTGATTCTAAGAGTCCCATTTTTTTTTCTTTTTATACCAGTAAGGCTATTACAACCGTAAGATTTAGAATGGAAGAGTGCTGAGAGGATCCTGTCTAAATTGGATGTAATTGTAGTTTGTGAGTCGTTTTCAAAAAACTCGAAAACGACTGAAAAAGAGAAACATGTATCTCACACAATGAGGCTTTTAGTTATCGGTTCTTGCTCAGATGACAAGGAAAATACGTTCTTTTGTCAAAATCACAAAATTCCTCCGGATGGTGGGGACGATTTCTATGGCGCCGCCACTGATATCTTCCATGGATGGAGAATCTCACATTTACATCCAATACTTAAAGGGTTAATGTAGCTTGAACGCTCATCTAACAACAGTTGACATAGTTTGCTTAAAACGTGTCCCATTTTCACGACACTTCTTAAAACGATCAATATTTCTCGATTATTATAACAAACAAACAAACATGTCATTGCTTTACTTGTAGTGTTGTAAATTATAATTAACGTTGTTACAGAAAGTAGGCTCTCCATTATTGAAAAAAAAAAAGGCAATGACCTCTGAAACTTAAAAATGGCTTACGCCTTTGTTTAGGTTGCGACCAGCTTATCTGACTTCATTTTCTCTTTTGTTATTTTTCATTCCTTCATATGGGTACAATAATTATTGTTGCAAAAAAGTGCACATGCCACCCTTAATCAATGTTTTTTTTTCGTTGTTTTGCAGACACGTAAAGTTTATATATACATACGATACTTATTTTGTAGCAGAAACGAGTACGATTGTGTGTGTGTATATATATATAATAAAAATATATATTATTAGATATCGATTTTCAATGAAATTGAAATGTTAAGAAATCGAAAGGATGCATATTAGTGTAATTGTAATGGTGACACAATATAGTGTAATTATAATGGTGACACATTTTAGTGTAATTGTAATGGTGACACATATTAGTGAGTTGTAATGGTGACACATAGTAGTGTAGTTGTAATGGTGACACAATATAGTGTAATTGTAATGCTGACACGTATTAGTGTAATTGTAATGGCGACACATTTTATCGTAATTGTAATGGTGACACATATCAGTGTAATTGTAATAGTAACAGTCTGGTTTCTTACTTTCTGGAAACGTCCCAGTGGCGGCCTTATGGACAACTATCTCAAAGTCAAGGATACTTGCTTTTCTTTTAATACTCCAGCAAGTGTCTTGATTTTGTTCCTTCAGATATAAAAGCATTTTAATAATAATAATAATGCGGTTTATAAGTCTCGTATCCAGGCTAATGCCCGCTCACGCGACTTCACACTATCATTACCCCAGCAGGCCTGATCACTCTAGAACTTTCTCGACTCCCTGGGGAGCATACAGTGCCGCTGCCATTTATAGGCGCTGATCACTTGCATTCTGACAATATCTTCCACTGCCTATAGCCAGGTACCCATTTTACAGACGGGTGGACTGAGGAAAATGAGAATGAAATGCTTTCCCAAGGCACTTACAACATGACCGTGGTCGGGAATCGAACTCACGACCTTCAGATCTTGAGTCCAACGCCGTAACCATTAGGCCACGCTGGTCCACATACATAGCTTTAGCCCCAGACGGCAGAAGGAAGAACACACACGATTATTTGATATTACGAAATGTTAACAGTATCAACCGAAAACGATAATCAAATATAATGGAACAAACCGAAGATGGAGCAAAATCAAGACGGCGCAAAACCAAGATGGAGTAAAACCAGTATGACGCAAAAACAAGATGGGGCAAAACCAATGCACCCAACCAAGATATCTTTGCCAATTTTTCCACAGCCTAAGCTAACCATGTACAGAAGATGTTAGTTTGCTAGTGAACGCCACCCACGAGTTCTATCTACCACAGACATACTTGTTTCTGAAAAGAAAAGGAGAGGGGTTCCAGATTTCCTCGAAGTTCAAAACAATTTTGAGTGACTGCTCTCACCCCTTATTCCATCAGATAATCCGATCTCAAAGAAGTAGACGGATACTATTCTTAAAAACTCACAGAGAGCGATACAGGCGATCTTTTTTGCCATCAGCCATTCGCCTTAGCAGTGTTTCTTAATTGTGGTATGCTTGTACGTAAAGCGTAGTGTGCAGGGGTGGGTATATGTGCAGGGATGTTTGTGTATGTGTGAACATTATTAATCTGTTTGAATTTTTCATTGTATTGTCATAAATGCTGTGAAAACGAATTTCCAAATCTGGATAATAAAGGTTTATCTTATCTTATCTTATCTTATCTTATCTTATTTTACTTTTACGTCTAATGGCCGCTACAAAATCCCTCCGTTGATATCCAGATTATGATCCCAGATGATACGGTATACATTGACTTTTTTTCAGCTGCTGAAAGCTATAATCGGTGACTTCAGGCATGTGCTCCAAGGTAAGAAAAACAAACGGGTATCGGGTGTACAGAAATACAAACGTGTTATGAAGTGTGTGTGTTGCTTTTTTTTGGAGACGCTTCAAAAGAAAGGATTCAACATGAGCACAAACTCACAATGGATTTACTTTGCGTCACATGATCAGATGGTCAATTTGATTACGTAGTCCCTAGAGATATATTATCATTTCATGTATGTATAACAAATTGGCCCATCCATGCGAAAGTTAATAAGGTAATCATTCTCATCAACATTTTTATTTTGCTCACCCTTTCATTTCACTCACTCACGGCTCGTCAAAGACGCCGTTAATTAATGTTAAAAATCCCGACAAAGGTAAGATGACATAGCCGATAGTTAAAATTAATGTTTTCTCCCATTGCCAACATGTTGGGTCAGAAACAAGCATGTCTGAATGGAAAGACTTCGGTGAACTAGTGACGTCAGCCAGGCTGCACCCGTAGCTTATCGATGCACCGAGTATCTGCCTAACCTTTCAGCATTACTTCCGCCTGCTTGTGTCCTAGAAAATCTTAAGAAGTTGTCTGCCCTTGATTATCCCTACTTCAGGGGCCGAAATAAAAAACCCCAAAAAAGACGATAGAGAAGAAAGAGCAGTTCCAATGACTGCGGAGTGATATGACTTTTCAGTGGCATAGCTAGACGATAGTCCAGGAGGGTTAGGCTCTGTCAGTGCTCCTAATGAAAATCTATTCCTACCCCCCATATTCCGCGCCAACTGCCTTCACTGACCTATGATCTCTTTTCACCATTTGCATGCTAACGCCTACTCTCCTCTGTCTGTCTTCAAACAACTATTGTACTCCCCACCTCCAAAAATGTTTCCCCCCACCAAGTACCTACCGTCTACGCCTCTGAGACTTCCGGGACGCCCATTCTCTTCCTTGTAGTTGGAGAGGTGTGATTTTCTGAAAGACGCCCTCCGTCTCCTCCTCTTCACCCCTCACTTCAATGGAGTCTCAAAGTACTCGGCAGAAAAGAGCGAATTTGTAACATGACGGAAGAGCTGGGGATGGAGATAATGACAGAGTTGCCGAAAAAAACAAAAACAGGAGAGAAAACGGGGAAGAACGCGAACGATCAAATATCACTCTTCGCTGGCAAACTCGGCCGGGGAGGGAGAGGCAGTGGCGAAAAAAAAAGTGTGTAAGGGGGAGGGGAGGGGAGCTAGACAGACAGAGAGACAGCTACTGTACAGAAAGACAGGCACAAGGGTTGAAAAGAGGACAGACAGACTGAAAGGTAGGACAGCTGGTTGAAAAGCAGACAAGAAGCCAGAAAGGCAGACGGATATTCCGGCAAGAAAGCCGACATTGTTTGTTTTCTAGAGTTCGAAGCTATTTTGGATCTTGCTGGATATTGGACTAAACTGTTGAATAGAAATGTTTTCATACCAATTTTGACAGGATTTTGCCCCCGTTTTGCACGGGATTTTGATCTTCTACGATTTTGAAACAAACGCAGGCAAGCAGATTGACCAAGGAAGACAAGCTGGGAGGAAAACGGATAGTCAGGACAAGCTGGTAACCGGACAGGTATGCAAGCCAGAAAGCGGCCAAGCATAATGGCAAGACAGAAGTCTTCTAACCAGGCAGGCAGGCAGGCAGGCAGGCAGGCAGGCAGGCAGGCAGGCAGGCAGGCAGGTGGACAATACTCGAGACGGCAGAGAGAGGCATGCACAATAGTAGGCTGTTAGGAAGACAGACAAGAAGGCAGACAGGCAGGAAGGCAGACAACAGGCGGGCAGACTTTCAGGAAGACATAATACAGACAAGCAGGAAAGGAAGCAGACAAGAAGGTAAATACACATTGTGGTGTTGTTGTTGTTCTTTTTTCCGCAATGCAAAGAAAAAAACTTGAACTTGCTAGAGGTATCTTGTCTCCACATTTTCCTCATTACACACGTCTATAAAATGGGTACCTGGCTATAGGCAGTGAAAGATATGTCAGAATGCTAGTGATCAGCCCTCAAAATGGCAGCCCCACTGTATACTCCCCAGAGAGATGCGAACGTCCTAAAGTGGTCTGGTCTGCTGGGGTAATAACAGTGTGAAGTCACGTTTGCCGGCATTAGCCTGGATAGGAGACTTACAAACCGCATTATTATTATTGTAAACCGTATTTTTATTAATTTATTTAATTTCAAAGTTTAATGACTTCAGAAGTTCAGCTCTTATACCACTGAAACTTTACACGCATACTTATATTATAAGCAGAAGGATACTGTCTGCTACAGCTGCAAGTGCCAATTATCTACATGCTATGGTTATGTCTACAACTCCGCAGTCTAACACACTGGTATGTGTGTTCTAATTATGTACGGTTATTCTCAGAATGCATGGAAGACATCTAAAGAAAATAATGAAAATTGCCAAAGTTCACAATTTTCAATTCTACTCTCATCATGAAGGAGCTATAAATGTGTTTCAGAGACATAATGTGCGAAATCTAGTGGTAAAGTAAAAACATGAATTTGGAGATAAAGTGTTCCTAAGATCAATACTCACAATAGGTGACAGCGAACTATTTAGCACATTGGTGCGCAATTTTGCATTGAAAATGTATTGAATTAGAAAAGACATGCACACCACAGTGCTTTACTGCAATCTTTAACAGAAAGGTTGAATATTCCCCTAAGATGGGGTCGACTTTGTTATCTGAGGAAAACAAATTGTAGTTTAAGTGAAAAGTGGGGAAAAGCGAGGCCTACTAAAAAAGATAATTACGGCATCACCAAAAGTATATCAGACTACAGGATATTCTTATTAGATAGTGATTTTTATTTGTAAAATTTTTACCCTATATTGTGTTGTAACTATTAAATTCTGTTTAATATCGACTGGTAGACAGTTCATCAATATATTTTTAATATATTATTCATAATCAAAAGTATAATTATCAGACTATGATGACATTAAGCTTTTTTTCAATGGGTCTTCCCCATACTTAAAATAGCTTGCTTTGGGAAATAAGATGCCAGGACGAATTGGAACAGAATAGCGCGTTTGAGAATGGAGAAAGAAAACTACTGAAGACAAATATTACCGACCATTAAAATAAGGCCATACAAATAACCTCAGCGGCGGATCTAAAAATTCTCCATCGAGGTTGAGAAATACCCTCTTCTTCCCTCTTATCATATCTCTCTCTCTTTCTCTCCCTCTCCCCCCCCCCCCCCCCCCCCCNACCTCCATCTCTCTCTCTCTCTCTCTTTATCTTTCGTTGTGTGTGGGTGTGTCTGTGTGTGCGTTTGTGTGTGTGTGTGTGTGTGTGTGTGTGTGTGTGTGTGTGGTGTGTGTGTGTGTGTGTGTGTGTGTGTGTGTGTGTGTGTGTGTGTGTGTGTGTGACCCCAAAGTAAAAGCTTTCTAGGGGATGGAGTGGGGAGTGAGAATGGAGTGAGGAGAGGGAGGAGGCTAGACTACTTTGTGCCCCCCCCCCNCCCCCCCCCTTCCTCCACTTCCCACCTCCAATAATCCCCCATTGAGAAGGCTAAAGGTAAGAATAGAAACAACAACCCAGAGGGAGAGGTCAAGATTCTGTCTAGAAAATCTAAGTATATTCCGGAGTTCAGATATAAATTTATTATGATTTGCTGCAGTGGGTCATCAATATGTTTACAATTTTTAAACACGCTAATTACTCGTACCAAAAACTAATCATTTCATTATAAAGGTACAGTATTATAAACACCAGTCTACTGTAGATAGCAGACTCGCCCGCGGACTAACAATCAGGCACCATACTGATGACGATATTGTTCGTAATAGAGCGGTAGTTTGCGATGTGGGAGTCAAGCTGCAAAAAACAAAACAAAACAAAACAAAACGAAGTAGAACGAAACAAAACAAAACAAACCAAAACGAAACAAAACGAAACGAAACGAAACAAAACGAAACGAACCGAAACGAAACGAAAACGAAATAAAACAAAACAAAACAAAACGAAACAAAACGAAACGAAACAAAACGAAACGAACCGAAAGGAAACGAAAACGAAATAAAACAAAACAAAACAAAACAAAACAAAGTCTTGTTGATTAAAAAGAGCCTCGGGCTCGTCACAAAGGTCTTTTACTAAGGACCATGGCGCTAATAATAGCCAGTGGAGGGCAGTATCGATTTTGTCTATCGATACGTTAGAGACTAAAAAAATTTGATGTTATTTGAAAACTCAAGCTCTAAAGATCCTGTACTAGTCTACAGTATTTCGATACTCCCGATGTGGACGGTGACATTATGTCCGGGCATGTGCTTGTCCTTGCAGCTGTACCTGAATGCGATACCTAAAAAAAGATAAATGTCTACCTTGTACTGAGTAGGAGAATCGAAACCTAATCGATAGTTTCGATACTTGCAGCATAAAAACTGAGAATTATAAAATATTATATAGAGCAGCGTCGCCGAATGATTACAGCGATCTAAAGGTTGTGGGTTCAATTCCCGAAGGTCGCGCCGTAAGTGCCTTGGGAAAGCATTTCATTCACATTTTTCTCAGTCCATACGTCGATAAAATGGGTACCTGGCTAGAGGCAATGAAAGAAATTATCAGGGTGCTAATGGTCAGCGTTTATACAAGGCAGCGGCATTGAATGTTCTCCGGGAAGTTGAGAAAGTCTGAGTGTGAATAGGCCTGCTGGGGTAATAATAGTGTGAAGTCACGTGAAAGGGGCAACAGCCTGGCTACGAGAGATCTTATAAACTGCATTATGATTATTTTTATTATTATTATTATTATTAAGATGTCTAAAGTTTCAGGAATGGTCCAGAACTTCTCGTAACGTTCAGTTGCGTATGTTGTTGTTTTTTTTTTCTCAAGATCTAAAGCTCTAGACTATTTCGTATACAGCATCAACAAGACGTAGAAAGAGCAAGTGAGAAAGCAAAGATCATTCTTAATCAATCCATTGCAATGCAGCTCATATCCAGATTAAGCAAACAAGTTCTGTGATTGCGCTATCAAATATCGACGAGAGTAAAGAAATGCATCAGCCAATGAAAGCTAATGTAACAGACAGAATCTGCCAATCATAATTATTCGTCTAACAATGGGAAAAAGGGTAAAGCGGAAATAAAGATTGCTGGAGTTGAGGCTTGTCATGCCCGGATGACAGTGCATATAGAAGAATGGACAATGGCCCATATGCTATGGAAGGAGCTGATTGGTCAGTTGGCGTTTGAGGAGAGGAAGGTCTCCTGGGTCACAAGCTTATTGTTGATGGAAGAATGCAGCCTTCAACCTCTCCCTCCCCCCCCCC
>JAWQUT010000083.1:441731-463657 GCA_033807755.1 Ellobium chinense | reverse complement strand
GGGGGGGGGAGAGGAGTGTTACATTCTTTTTAACTTTTGTAATTAATACTTTTCTGTGTAAAGGAGAAACCTCCTGCTAACTGGGTTCGAACCAGGGACCGTTCATATCACGAGGCAATCACCTAACCTCTTAGCCACCTGCCTCTCATTTCACTTTCAGACAATACACAATACATAATACTATACAACAGAATGTGTAAGTGCTGTGCTGCGTCATTTGGTGCTATTAGATACTCAGTGCAGGTCACGTACAGAAATAACGTATCTTTAAGACGTGTGTGAAATCTGGTGGTGAAGTAACAAGTGCAGTTCTGTGCGAAGATCTACACCCACAACACGAACAAAGGTACTATTTAGTAGAACTTGTTGTGAATTGTGTACTATTTTGCAGGTGCACTAAATAAGATAAAGGCAAAGCTTACGACTCTATATTTACATNTATATATATATATATATATATATATACTAGCTGAGGTGTCCTGGCGCCACCCGGTAATGGGGAAAGAAAGAGGGGCAACCTAACCACCAACCAAATTCATGTTACATCTTCAAGCATTTATGTTATCCTTCTGATAGCAAATAATTTATTGTGATTAGACCTAATAAGAAATTAATTTGGTCCCATAACGCCAACTTGGCAGCCTTTATCTGCAAACTTCATAAGTTTATCTGGCCAGTCGATATGCGCTTCGAGTAATAACAGGAAAAATGGTACGTAGCAGTTGGCCCTTGGTGTCTCCTAGCGTTGTGTGTTTACGACACAGTTTTTCTTTTTGTACAAATCCCTGTTTTCTGGCTTGACTGATGGAGTGTAATTAATAGCGGGTGGATGGGAGTTCTTGACTGTGTAGATCTCTGTCCCATGGTGCTGTCGGTTTCAATGTGCTGTGGCAACGGGTGTTAGTCCGAGATAATGTCTTGGCAAAGATTTGCGTGGGTTCTAGCTTGTGCACTATAAACTTGAGGGGTAGTTTTTCCTCTCAGGTAGCACAGAATACTAGATATAAATCTTTATGTTTTCATTCCTGTCTGCTTCCCCATCGTGAAGTGCAGCCAGTTCTGGTCTGGCCACTTCCTGTACGTCGCGGCTACATGCCGAAATGACCGGATTTCAGGAATGTCTCTTCATACTTTTTAATTTATTTTTTTAAAATTGTGACTTCCTGTGTAGCACGACAGCTCTTCCTAGTGTCACAAATACAAAAAAATGTAAAATTAAAAAAAAAAAGGCTTTAGAAGGTAAGAGCAGCCATTGGATTGAGTTGGAAATTTTATAAGGTCGGCACTAGGGCTAAAATAGACTTTATTTCTTGGGGCAAAGTATTCCTCTGCATTCACCACTTATTTGTGCTCACAACCTACAAAACTCCGAAACATCGCCGACATTCTTTGAACTGTTTGCCTAAGCCTACATGTTAAACAATGCAGGGTAATATCACATAGGGGTTTTTAATTAGCTGGAGCTCTCCGGTGTCGGAAGACCACATTAATGCACATACTATACTTCCGGTTTCTCAAAATGTCTCTAGAGACGCGCGATCTACGAGGCCTTCCTCAGTTGTGAAGCTAAGAGCAATGTTTCTGGATTGCCGAGGCTGTGAACGCAGACAGGTAATAAACGCAAAAGGATAATACGTTGCCTCCAGTTTCAATGTACGGATTATTTAAAACTAATATACTAATTTGCGTTACGGTGGCGAAATATATTCACTGCCTTAAGACCTGGAGGGAAAGGTTTCTTTCATCATTATCGTCATCATCATCATCATCATTTGCAAAACATTTATCCGCACTGGATCTAAATAAGTAAAGCAATAAAACTATAACAATTTAACAAATTTAATGCACAAATTTTCGGACTTGCGTCCTTCTTCAGGTGTAGAAAATAAATGAACTAAGAATCAAATGTCATAAAATAAAAAAATAAAAAAAAAAACTATTATCAATAGTCATGAAAAAGTAATCATCATCATCATCATCATCATCATAACAATAATAATAATAATGATAGTATTATTATTATTATTATTTGGAAATTCTATGCCTTTACAGCTGGGGTTTCACCAACCGGGACTATCAGCGAAACATTCAACATACAATAGAATTCAATCCTTTCAAGTGTCTGTTTAAACATAGAGATGCACAATATATAATATATATATATTTTCATTTTTATTTCCCACCTCTCACAACCATTTCAAATATTATCCAGCAACAAATGAGTAGGAATTTTTTCTTCGGGGTCAGGCTATCGAGTTAGTAGGGGAGAGGGAGAGGGAGGGGGAGGTTCTTGACTGTAGAGCTCCATCCATCGGCTTTCTTACGAAGAGAAATTTCGTGCCCCAAGAAACATAACTCTGGAATATCTTGCTGCGGAAAGAAGAATGAAATTGTCTCCCTCTTCGGTAGTCTTCATCCCTGCCGTGTGCAGCATGGCATGGAAACTACAGCTCTTTCTGAGATTATTTTGTGAGGACGTTTACTAATCATGCCAATAACAAATGTGACTGAAAAATAGTTATGTATTGGCATAGGTGGGAGGTGGGATGTGTGAGATGGGGTACTTGTTGTGTGTGAGTGCGCTGATTGCGTGTAGTGTGGATGTGACGCTGTGAGGGATGAGTGCACCAAGAAAGAGATAGTATACGGATTATGATAAGTTTGTCTATCTGTTTGTCTGTCTATGTCTATCTGCCTGTCCATCTGTGTGTTTGCCTGATAGCTCTGTCTGTGTGTGTGTGAGTGTGTGTATGTGTGAGTGTGTGTGTATGTGTG
Organism: Ellobium chinense; assembly: GCA_033807755.1. NCBI lineage: Eukaryota > Metazoa > Mollusca > Gastropoda > Ellobiida > Ellobiidae > Ellobium > Ellobium chinense. The sequence continues at coordinate 460,882 of JAWQUT010000083.1, read as the reverse complement.
TGTGTTTGTCTGTCTGTCTGTCTGCTTGTCTGCCTGTCTCCTAGTCTGTCTGTTTTTCTGTTAAAGCTTGATAAGTGTTATGATAAATATCTTCAAATGTACTTATTTTTATCATATCACAAATTGTTACTGAGAGGCTGTTACATTGACCCTTGGCCTATAAGAAAATAAACCTTGATAAACCGTGTATGCGATAGCGCTGTTCTTCAAGTCTGTTTTTCATGAAATTCATCCGAAGGGAAGCTGCAATTTCAACATTATCATCAAGATTAGCAATGTATATATAAACTCTCGAGCAGTATAAAAAAAAACTTGAACTTTATTGGCTGCACTTGATCAGATTATATAAAATATGAATCAGACAACTTTTTATCCAGTACCCCCTACACCCTCCCCCCTCCCCTGCCCACAAGAGTCTGAGTGCTCAGACTGAGATAAAGCATAATAGAGGGTTTCATTTTTGCACACGGCACCTCAATGAACTCTTCCTGAACCCGGAATTACGTCATATTTTCTAGGCACTATTTCAGGGCACTTCCACTTAGAAACTTGATTTAGGGTTAGGGTTAAGACAGAGAAGGCAGATCTGCGACAGTCCGTGGACAGTATCATTGTGTAGGAACTCTCTTTTGCGTGCTTTTTCTTTCTTAATCCTGACCCTAACTCTAAATCAAGCTCTAGACTAGAGTGTTCTGGAATATTGCCAGTGAAGGAATTCAGACAGGAAGTCAGATGTACGCGGTGAAGGTGTCAGGCAGCCTAACAGCACTTTAAAATTAATATCTATGTTTGAGCATGATATAAGGATAATACCACATGTCTCCTCCAAGGGCCTATGCTGATTAGATGGTTAGGAGGCTTAAGTCAAGAAGACCTTTGAAGTCACGCACGCTGAATGGCGGAACGTATAAGATACCGTTGCAAATGGAACCCTCTTTTAGACTAAGCAATACATAAAACAATTTCTATGATGTAAATTATAGAACAACCTCCATGATGTAAATTATAAAACAACCTCCATGATGTAAATTATGAAACAACTTCTATGATGTAAATTATAGAACAACCTCCATGATGTAAATTATAAAACAACCTCCATGATGTAAATTATAAAACAGCTTTCTTGATGTAGATTATTTCAAAATGATGAATATCAAGAAATATAGTTGACTTTAATATATTAATCTGAAACATTCAGTTTTATTGGCTGTAACTTTTCTCACGTCTACGTTGGTTAGTTTTCCAATTCTCATAGTTTGTGGGTTTTGAGCTCAAATTGAACGATGATAATAAGTGATGGACAAATTTCGAATCCGGATTCGAATCCACTTAATCCGCTTGCCTGGTATTCGATTACTCTTGTCCTGGGTTCGAATCCAGACTGTAATCCTAAAATTGGTCTGGATTGGAATCCTTTGATTCATACGAAATAAAAGCAAATCAAAACATACACATACAAAAGGAATTTCTGTTTACAAGAAATTACTGTCATGTTAAAATCTGGGCCCCTGTCTAGGTGTACAGGTGTAACCTTTTAGCATTAATCAAAATAAAAAAAAATTAAAGATCCCATGTAGTGGCGATACTATTGACGATCTATGAAGTACAAAAACACAGATTCCATGNATCCTGATTGGAATCTACTGAATCTTAGCACAATGTTTAAATCCGGAATCAAACTTAGGATTTAAATCTGTCCAACCCTAATAATAGTGACTGCAATAATCTCCAGCATTTAGCAGCCCAAACAAGACAGGCTTTACATCCGTCTAACCTAGCTTCTTTACCAACCCAGCACCAACCTTCCCCTCCCCTCCCCTCCCGCCAACTCGAAAAAAAGATAAAGATACTTCCAAATGACAACTGAATACACCACCCAACTTACCCCATCTCTCATTTTGAGATCTAGCTAGGAACATGTTTTGATTTCAGTGTTGTCATGCAACAACAAAACACCGTATAAAATTCATTCCTTGTCTTTATTATTTGCCTATATCAAATTCTACCTCCTTGACAGAAGGTGAAATCGTACGTGTCTAGCATACGTCATGCAAAAAGAATATGTGGAAAACACGGTCAACATTTCTTAACAACAACGTAAGGTGTTTTGTCGTTGTATGGCAGCGTGAGGGAATCACATCAAAACAATTAACCGAGCAAAATCTGATTGGATGCTGTGATTTGAAGCATTCAATTTGATTGGTTAATATTAGATTCATACTTCCGGGTTTATTTTTGTGTTGTTCAGTTATCATAAGGATCAGGACAAGACTGGATATGTGGAGGGATCAGGTGCTCAGGGGCGTTCCTCTAGGCTGAGAGGAGGTTCTTCAGAGTGACCAAGACGGCCAGTGCCAGGCAAGGAAGTTTCAGGACATCAGGGGCGGATCCGGCACTTTCGTAGGCGCTAGGTGATTGCCCTGCTCGGGGGGAATAAAAAAGAGAGAGAAATAATTATAATAGTATGGGGAGGGAGGCGTTTTGTGAAGTATTGTATTATAACATGAGAAAAGATGTTCTTTGATTTTATAGTATCATGTATATTATACATATTATTAGAGTGAGATTAGCGGCAGGGTCGCAGTGGGTTTTGCGAATCGTTCCCACGATCCAAAGACAAACGTATCCTTATTACTTAATCAGAGAGCACAGTCATTTTCTCCTCTTGTGATAACACTGAACAGTGAACAGCTTCAGAGCTTGAAATTCCGGCATTTGCAATATTTTTATGTCCATTCATTCTGAGCTCATTAGAAAGCCAGAGAGGTAAGACCTTTCAAAAATCGCCCAACAAAAAGCTCACAATGTTGAAATGCCAAAGTGAAGAAAAATGTTTCAGATTGTTCTTAGGACGTTTATAATTTTTTTGCAATGGCCACTTGTGAATATCTGAAGCTATGAAGCTACTTACATGCCGTTAGGGCATTCAACAGATTCCGGACCTGAGTCATTTTATAGTAGTAACCGTTAGTCCCTTCGTCACAGTTGATCATGGCCACACACACCAGATAGTTCTCGGTCTCGTACCTGACAATCAAAATGCGTGTAATAGAAAGAACTTTATGGATACCAATAAAACTGCGATTTGTAAGTCTCGTATCCAGGCTTATGCTCGCTTACACGACTTCACACAATTATTTAGAATACCTGTTTACTCTGCGACTTTCTCAACTCCCTGAGAAGCATACAGTGCCGCAGCCATTTACAGGCGCGGATCACTAGTATTCTGACAATTATCTTCGACTGCCTATAGACTCGCATCCATTTTACACACGGATGGACTGAGGAACATGTGAATGAAATGCTTTCCAAAGGCTTAAAATCTCACGGTTTCCAATTTCTGGGATCTGCTTAAAAATGGGAAATCCTTTTCAGTGGTTTTGCTTGATGAACTTATCCCAGCCGAGGCTCAGACTGAGGTATTCATTGCGAGGCTCCGCTGATGGATGGATGGATGGATGGATGGATGGATGGATGGATGGATGGATATGGATGGATGGATGGATGGATGGATGGATGGATGGATGGATGGATGGATGGATGGCATAATTAAAGTCAAGTTAAGGACAGGACACACTCAAAAGCTCTACACCCAACCTCTTCCCCCCACCCCTCCCTTCTATACCCAGCAATTCCACACATTCCCAACGCCCCTGCGTCCATGCACATCCTACTACCGGAACTCAACTCACTGGTCCTGATAGGACATCATGTATTTGTCCTGGCACTCCTTCACGCCACTGTCGCACTTGTCATAGGCGTTTCTCGTCGTGGTATCCCAGTAGTAGCGTGTGGTGTACTTCTGAGGACCTGTGGTCCCTTGCCACCAGTAAGGTGTTGTCGTTCTCCACCAGTAAGGCGTCGGTGTGGTGCTGTCAGTGGTGCGGCGTTCTGTGGTTCGTGTTGTGTAGCCACCAGCGACAGTCAAACACGCTAAAGATAATATGGGTGCGGTTTTTAAACTGTAAAATGACAGAGGAAGAGGGGATGACAGACAGATAGAGACAGACAGGCAGGCAGGGCAGCGGATAGACAGATAGACAGACATACAGACAGACAGATAAATAGACAGACCAACAGACAGACAGACACTGCAGGCAGATAGATAAATAGATAAATAGACAGACAGACAGAAGACAGACAGAGACAGGCAGGCAGGCAGGCAGATAGATAGGTAGATAGATAGATAGATAGATAGATAGATAGATAGATAGATAGATAGATAGATAGATAGATAGATAGATATAATATTCTTTATTTCCATTTAGTTCAGGTACAATATTCCACACACTATACCTTTGCAGGAAATAGATAGATAGATAGATAGATAGATAGATAGATAGATAGATAGATAGATAGATAAGGGAAGGCACTACCCGTATCCAGAGACTGTAATGCTCATTACATTGTGTGCAACTTATCCCCGTAGGTGCACTGGATTTCTTTACAAAATCACACACCAAAATGCTGAATGGTGCATTCTTCTTCCTCAAGGATAATGATCTTAGAAAAAGGGGCATTAGCTATGACGCCAGTTGTTCGACACCAGATTTCATCCACGTTTGCTAGATACCTGTATGCGTGATCCTATGGAGGCTTTTTTTTTTTTTTTGTGATTGTCTTGACACAGAATTATCAGGAATTATTAACATCCTTTGATGTTAAATTGCATAATTATTTATCTAGAGAGGAAATGGGGAAAAGCCTCCATAAGATCATGCATAAAGGTTAAACCGTTTTCCCTTTGAGCGTTATCTATTGTATATCACATTTATAATAAGTGTTTATACACATAGACGTGGCATAGTCCCTATTGTGAGGACTTCTTTTTTTTTTTTTAATCGTCATCTCTTGCTTCATATCACATTACTGTCCGCTGAGAGCCACATCGTGACAAATCAATTATGACGCCAATGATTCCTGATCAATGATCTGAACATGGAAGTACCGCTTTGACATTTTTAAGGTGAGACCCTGCCCTTTCTCAGAGTTTGTTATGCAGGAAACATAGTGCGCAGTTCTCTGCGAAAAGTGCATCGGAGTTTCTGCAAATTTCAGACCAAAGAGTTGAATGGTGTATTTGTGCGTATTAAGAGACATAGGTAAAATCCGGTGTCAGACAACTAGTCGAGGGTAAGATTCCAAACTGTCGTAACTCAAGTTACTCTGTACTTGAGTTACGACACTTTGGAACCTTACCCTCGTAGTGCTTTCGCATTAAATGACAGTTGTCCTATGATTATCAATCAGCCTTGAGAGAGAAAAAAAAAACCGCACCATTCAGCACTTTGGTGTGCATATTTGCATTGAAATCCACTGCATTCCCAGTGATAAGTTGCACACCATGTTATGTGGATTGCAACCTCTGGAAAAGGGTTGTGTCTTCCCTTAAATGTAATTGACCGCCCAGATACCATTTAGTATGATCCGGCCATGATTAATAAACTTGTTAAACTTGTTACACTTGCTTGGCGTATAATCTATATTAATAAAGCGCTTCTGCCAAATTTGTGTCACAGATGTCTTGAGAACAACGAAACGTAAAAACATGCGGTTTTCACCTAAGTTCGTAGAAAAATACACGAGAGGTAACTATACACATCAGTCCTTTTTATTTTTTTTACCCTTTTTAAAAAAAAAAAGAATGTGTATAGCAACGAAATACAATCTCCGATAGATCTTTTCAATCCGCCCGATTCGCCAATCGTCCAACTTTTTCACGGAGTCTGATGCATTCGTCTATGATGCCTTTCGGTGCGCTAGGTATTCTTTCGCCGCTGGTGCGTTGCCTGCCTGCTCATATGTAAAATGGGGTGTTTGTCTTGAATTCAATAAATAACGCCTTGGGTGTTAGTAATCTCTCTTAAAGACTTGAAACAACGTGCTTTGAAGATGTAATTTTCTAGACATGAATGGAGTGGGTAGTTTAGTTTAGTTTAGTTGAGGTGGAATATGGAATTCCTAGTCAGTATCTCATGTCTGGGTTAAGCCAGACAATATGAAGCTAAAAATAGCTCGCATAGATAAGAATGAACTGGTCGCTGTAGAGCAAGAGAGGACCATCTCACACGTGCTGCGTTTTGAGAAATTGACGGCTGAAGTTTATGTTGCCATTGTGTTGTAAGGTTACAGACTTCTAATTGGCTGAAAATAACATGTTGTTACATGCGTTAGGAAGACAGTAAAAAAATCTGTCCTTTGGACAGATTATGGAGAATGGACCCTAGATTTGTGAACCTACCTGCGAATTATTTAACATTCTCTCCTGATTTTGTAAATTAAACCTGAAGTTTGGATCACTCGCTTCGGTTTCGGTGTGGCCTTCTCTGCGGAGCACTTGTCGTTAAGGAAACTGGTTAGCTTGTTTACACCTTTCGATGTATTGGTTCGCAGCTCGAAAACGAACTGCAAGATCTATATTTTGAACATGATTTTTAACAAGCTCATTGAATTCTGCAAATAATTAAAGAAGACTTAGAGATTGTGGACTTTCTTGCAAGTGACAGTAGAGAAAACAGTTTATTGGCTCAAAGAAGGAAATTGGATTAGGCTTCTGTAACCTGAAAGGACTTGTGAAAGGGAGAAGTTTGTGTTAGAAGTCCCCACAGGTTGAAAATAGCAATTTAACCGATATTTATGGCAAGATTGAGTCACTATCTATTTACAGAACCCGTTACGAACAAACTCGCAAAAATGTGGGATGTTCCATCCTGCTCTACGGCGACCACTTTATTTATTGAGAGTCATCAAGGGCAATCTGGCTGCGAAATCTTGTCCAAGTAACCACAAACTGACCAGAAACTGGGGCTCACCAACCAAGGATGTACACTTTACTAAGGACTTACCACAGAATCTAAGAACGGCCCTTTTTGCGGCGCCGCAGGGGCCCAACGGACATAGCCCCGAAGGTAAAATAATGAGCCACGGAAGGATGGTTGGACAGCAGAAGCGTTAAAGTATGAATAACATCTTTTTGTGGTTTCTTAACAACAACAACAACAACAACAACAACAACAACAACAACAACAACAAAAACAACAACAACAACAAGAGATGACACTGTACTTACAAGCAAGCATCAAGAGTAACTTCATTTTGCCGGCGAAATCTGCGTTTGGACAGGAATCTTCGTATTAACACGCAGAAAGCAAATTTTAAACAGCAGCGAGATTTAAAACACTCTGCCTACACTGTCATAGGAAGGTAACTTACACTGTCATCGCTATCATCATTTCGTAATAATATTGACTCTATTTCAGACACTTGAGCGATATGATAACGTGGGCGTATCACCCGCAATAGTCTTGGAGAGACACAAGGCTGTTGTACTTTGACAAAATGTTCTACTTACAAATTTAATATTGTAGGTGGTGGCAGCCATTTTGCCGCGCTCCCAAAACCAGTGTAGCGCAAAAGATTCCAAATTTTCAAACCAATGCCCAGAAGCTTTGCTCACTTCCCTGTGCGGCCAGCGAGCAGGGGTAAAAAAAAACAACAAAACATCACTTCTGACCTAACTCTTGAACTTGACGTGATCAAAAGGTCCACTGAAACTGGAGTTTGTTACGATCATCAGTCGAGTTACTTCTGAATACTTCTCACAAAATTATTTTGTGACATGCTGGTCTTCCAGATCATTACAATTATTAGTCCAAATGTAATCTGAACATCCCTGATTTCTGTCAGACTGACAGCAAAAGCCACCTTAAGAAAGGGCGCTGTGGGTACACAACATCAAAGTTTGCAATGTTGGATACAGAAGTGTGATAAAGAGATATTTTAAACCTCAAAGTGCTCGACAGTGACAGCTGGTCTTTCTTGTAGAGCAGCTAAACCTAAACATCCGCTTTACTATGAGTGGTAAAGGGGCCCCAATAATTCAGGACACGCCCCTGTCGGTAAAAGGGTCAGATTTCGCAATGTAGATAAACTGGTATGACTAAATACAATACTATGGACCACATAAATGAGACATTTAGATCGTTCACTACGACTGTGTCCAAACACTCATGTTTACTTGGTGACGAAGGTACAGGAACCCCACCTCAGGACACGCCGTTGCCGATAGGAACTGCCAAATTTCGCAATGCAGGGCACCCGAGGTGATAACTTGATAAACAGCGATGTTTGGTCCCTGACCCCTTTAGACCTCTTTGTTCAAGCACTTTTTATCTTCAAGAAGTGACAGGAGCACCTCAGACAATTGGGACACAAAGGAGGTACAAAATGGCGAGGTGCAGATGGGGCGGGTGGGGANGGGGGGGGGGGGGGGAGGGGGGGAAGGGAGGGGAGATATTGTGGACAAGCTGACAAAGCTCTTATAGGATCGTGCATGAAATTATCAAAGAGACATAGATAAAATCTGGTGTCCAACAATATTACTGGCGTGTATCACAAATGACAACTACACTAAGACGATCACCCTTACGGGAGAAAAAGGCACCGTTCAACATTTTGATAAGCGACTTTACATAGAAACCACAGAGGTTATAATTGGATTTTTTAATTGTACTAGTAAGCTCATCATTTCTTGAACTGGACCACGGTGATCAAATTGACAGCTCAAATTCATACAAATCTTATATTATAACAAAAATCCTTGAAATTTTGTAAGAGCCATATCTCGACTATTTGTGCACCAACCAACCCGAAATTTTGCATACACCTTCCTCTTGGTCTGAAGGTGTTTCTTTTGATAATGTGTTCGTGTTAAACGGTCCGTAAGTTCTATTTTGATAATTACGTAGATTTTCTTTCTTTCGTGAATAGCCATTGACTTCGGTGTTTTTAAATGGACCATACGTCATTGGTTTTTTGCTGTTTGTCCCTGAAATGCTCACTTCCCGTCCCCGAAATTGAAACCGAGCATGATGCCGGGTCGAGAATATGTACGTAGCAGAGTCGATCGCCAGAGTGAACATAGTTACGAAAAGGAGCAGAATCAATAGAATGAACATGACTTTGGCCGTGTGAACCACCAGTGCGAATACTGGTGTTTTCCGATAGAGAGATGCAAGTCATAGACTTTGCTTTACCAACGGCCAAGAAAAGCTTCCTCCCATAAACATCGGAGGAGTTAATTTCTCCACTGATTTCATCATGTGTACGTCACAAACCGACCGTAACTGGTCTTTTTTTTTTAAAATTGGTGGGCTGCGATGTTCCTGATTGTCTCCGAAATATGTAGAAAATGGATTTTCCCATATCCAAATGACCTGTTCCAATGCGATTCGAGTCATAACATGAAAAATGGAACGTAGCAGTTGGTCCCTGGTGTCTCCCACAGCTGTGTTTACGACACAGTTTTTTCTTTTTGTACAAATCCCAGTTTTCAGGCTCGACTGTACATCATGGAGTGTAATTATAGGGGGTGGGTGGGAGTTCTTGACTGTATAGATCTCTGTCTAATGGTGTTGTCAGTGTCGATGTGCTGTAGGAACGGGTGTTAGTCCGAGATAATGTCTTGGCAAAGATTTGCGTGGGTTCTAGCTTGCGCACTATAAACTTGAGGGGTAGTTTGTCCTCTCAGGCACGACAGAATACAGTATATTATAAATCTTTATGTTTTCATTCCTGTCTGCTTCCCCATCGTTAAGTGCAGCCAGTTCTGGTCTGGCCACTTTCTGTGCGTCGCGACTACATGACAAAATGACAGGATTTCAGGAATGTCTTTTTAATTTTTTTTTTTTTAAATTGTAACTTCCTGTGTAACATGACAGCTCTTCCTAGTGTCACAAATACAAAAAATGTAAAACTGAAAAAAAAAAAAAACGCTTTAGAAGGTAAGAGCAGCCATTGAATTGAGGTGAAATTTTAGAAGGTCGGTCCTAGGGCTAAAACAGACTTTATTTCTTGAGGCAAAGTATCCTTTTACGTTCACCACTCATATGTGCTCATAACCTACAACACTCCAAAACATCGCCGACATTCTTCGAATTGTTGCTTTAGCCACATATTAAACAATGCAGGGTAATGTCACATTAGAACTGAAAGTGAGGAAATAGAGTTGTGAGCAATGTTTCTGGATTACCAATGCCGTGAACGCAAACAGGTGGTAAACGCAAAAAGGTAATGCATTGCCTCCAGTTTCAATGTAGAGATTTTTTAATACTAATATACTAAAATGCTTTACAGTGACTCCACGCCTACGAAAAATATTCACTGCCTTGAGAACTGGAGGGAGATGTTTCTTTCATCATTATCGTCATCATCACCATCATCATTTGGAACACATTAAACAAATTAAAATAAGTTTTGTCCAAACCAGCGAAGGATTAAGAAATACACTTTAATACTTAAAGTACAAAATGGACTTATATAGTAAATATAAACTAATTACAAATTTTTGAATCTAAAAAGTGATTCTTCTTCAGGTGAAATATAATATCAAATGAAATCATCATCATCATGAAATCATCATCATAACAAATATGATAATAATAATTTTAATATTATTATTATTATTTGGAAATTCTACCCCATTACAACAGGGGTTTCACCAGCCGGGACCATCAGCGAAACGTTCAACATACAATAGATTTCAACCCTTTTAAGTGTCTGTTTAAACATAGAGATGCACAATACATAATATAGTACTACAATTTTTTTTTTCTTTGGGGTCAGGCTATCGAATTAGAAGGGGAGAGGGAGAGGTGGGAGGAGGTTCTTGACTGTGTGTAGCTCCGTCCCCCGGCTGTCTTACGATAACGCAATGAGAAAAGAAATTTCGTGCCCCAAGAAACATAACTGTGGAATATCTTGCGGCGGAAAGAACAATGAAATTGTCTCCCCCTTCGGTAGTCTTCATCCCTGTCATGTGAGGCATGGCATCGAAATCTACAGCTTTAATTTCTGAGATATTTTGTGAGGACGTTTGTCTAATCATTCCAGTAACAAATCTGGCTGAAAGATAGTTATGTATTGACATAGGTGGGAGGTGGGATGTGTGAGATGATGTAATTGTTGTGTGTGAGTGCGCTGATTGTGTGTAGTGTGGATGTGACACTGTTTAGGATGAATGCACCAAGAAAGAGATAGTATAAGGATTATGATAGGTTTGTCTATCTGTTTGTCTGTCTATGTCTATCTGCCTGTCCGTCTGTGTGTTTGTCTGATAGCTCTGTGTGTGTGTGTGTGTGTGTGTGTGTGTCTGTGTGTGTGTGTGTGTGTGTGTGTGTGTGTGTGTGTGTGTGTGTGAATCTGTCTGTCTGTTTGTCTGTCTGTCTGCTAGTCTGTCTGTTTTTTTCTGTTAAACCTGGAAAAGTGTTATGATAAATATTTGCAAATGTACTTATTATGTCACAAATTGTTACTGAGATATTGTTCATATTGACCTTTGGCCTTCGAGAAGATGGACCTTGATAAACCATGTATGCGATAGCCTTGTTCTTTAAGTCTGTTTTTCATGAAATTCATCCGAAGGAAGCCTGCAATTTCATCATTATCTTCAAGATTACCAATACATATATTAATTCTCGAGCGGTATAAAAAAATTTGAAATTTATTGGCTGTAATTGGTCAGATTATGCCAAATATGAATCAGACAACGTTTTATCCAGTACCTCTTACACCCTCCCCCCTCCCCTGCCCACAAAAGTCTCGGCGCGTAAAATAAGACAATGCCTAATAATAGAGGGTTTTGTTTTTGCACGAGGTACGGCACTGAACTCTTGCTGAAACTCGGAATTGTGGGTAGTATATCAGGGTCCTTTCTTGCATAGGGTTTGGTTTAGGGTTAGGCTTAGGGTTAAGAAAGAAAAAAAAACAACCTCAGACAGTACCAGGACAGTATTATTGTCTAGGAACTTCCTCATGCATGTTTTCTCTCTTCTATTCCTGACCCTAATTCTAAACTAAGCTCTACGTTTAGAGTGTACTGCGATATTGTCCATGAAAGAAGTGAAACCGTCAGATGTACATGGTGCCAATATCAGTTAAAATGTATGTTTATAATAATAATTATAATAATAATAATAATAATAATAATAATAATATGGTCTGTAAGTCTCTTATACAGGTATTATGCCAGCTCACGTGATTTCACACTATTACTACCCCAGCAGGTGAATATTTGATTGATCACTTGATTACTCAAGACCTTTCTCCACTTCCTGGGGAGCATAGAGTCCCGCTGCCTTTCACAAGCGCGGCTCACTAGCATTCTGACAATATCCTTAGCTGCCTATGACCAGATACTTATTTTACAGAGAGGTGGACTGAAGCAAATATGAATAAAATGCTTTCCCAAGTTATTTACAGCATGCCCACAGTCGGAATATGAAACCACGATAACATGATTTTGCATGATTTAAGAATAATACTTTATGTCTCTCCCGGGAGCCTTTCCTTAATAGACAGTTAGAAGAGTGACGTCAAGAATCTGGAGGACTTCCGAATAAACGAACGCTGAATGGCAGAGGGTATAAGTTGCAGGAGCCTAATTGGTCAAAAAAATTGGACTATCCGAGTCGATAGTAGCAGAGTATAAAATAGAGAGTGTAGAAATAATCATATAACATGAAACCACACCGCAAAAGTGGTGAAATTCAGTTTTGAATTTGTAAAAAAATAATTGTTGCAGGCAGTGTTTCCCAATGGCTTCAGCGGCTTTCATTTGTGCGGACCTGTGATCTGCAAAAGAAGGCCAAATTTTTAACCCCTTTTCATGTAATTTAAAATTGTGAAGAATCTAACCGAAGGATCCCCACCGTAAACAGTATATAATTTGAGCACAGTGATGGCACCAGACCTGCAGACTAGTCTTGGCCATCTCGGAAATTCCTGTGGTAAGAGAAGAATTTTTTTATTAAATGGCTCAAAGAAGCTTTTACAATTTGGCTCCTGCAACCTTATAGCGTGCTGTGGCAGTCTGCAATGCAACCCTCTATTAGACTAAGAAATAGATAAAACTGCTTTTATGTTATAAATTATAAAACAGCTTCCGTGATGTAAATTATAAAACAACTTCCATGATGTAAATTATAAAACAACTTCCATGATGTATATTATAAAACAACTTCCATGATGTATATTATAAAACAACTTCCATGATGTAAATTATAAAACCACATCCATGATGTAAATTATCTCAAACTGATCAATGTCGAGAAAATATAATTGACTTAAATATAATCTGAAACATTAAAAATTATTGGTTGTTACTTCTCTCACGTCTATCTTGGTGGTGTGTTGTTTTTTTTTTTCAAATTATCTTTGTTTGTGGGTTTTGAGGGCGAAATCAACATTACATTTCATAAATAATAATTAGTGATGAGGAAGATTTGAATCCGGGTTGGAATCCACTAAATCCACTTGCCTTGGGTTTGATTACTCTTGTCCTGGATTCGAACTCTTTGATTCATACGAAATGAAGCAAATCAAAACATACACACACAAAAAGAGTTTCTATTTACAAGAAATCACCAGCATATTAAAATCTGGGTCCCTATCCAGGTGTACAGGTATAATCTTTAGCATTAATCGAAATGAAAACAATTAAAGATCCCATGTAGTGGCGATACTTTTGACAATCTATGAAGTACACAAACACAGATTCCATGCATTTCCCCCCTCCCTTCAGATTCGAATCCGGATTGGAATCTACTGAATCTTAGCACAATGTTTAAATCCGGAATTAAACTTAGGATTTAAATCTGTCCAACCTTAATAATAATGACTGCAATAGTCTTTAGCATTTAACAACCTAAACAAGATAGAATATACATCCATCCAACCTAGCTTCTCCACCAACCCAGCACATCACCCCGAAAAAAAGATAAAAATACTTCCCAGTGACAGATTTATACACCGTCCAACTTACCCGATCCCTCATTTTGATATCTTCTTAAGAACATGTTTTGATTTCAGTGTTGACATGCAACAACAAGACACCGTATACGTCTTTATTATTTGCCTATATCAAATTCTACTCGCTTGATAGAAGGTGAGATCATGCGTGTCTAGCATACGTCATGAAAAAAGAATATGTGGAAAACACAGTAAACATTTCTTAACAACAACGTAAGATGCTTTGTCGTTGTATGGCAGCGTGTGGGAATCACATCAAAACTTAACTAACCCTGCAAATCTGATTGGATGATGCGATTTGAAACATTCACTTTGGTTGGTTAATATTAGATTCATACTTCCGGGTTTATTTTTGTGTTGTCCAGTTATCATGGGGATCATGACAAGACTGGATATGTGGATGGGATCAGGTTCTCAGGTGCGTCTCTCTAAGCTGAGAGGAGGTTCTTCAGAGTGACCAGGACGGCCAGTGCCAGGCAAGGAAGTTTCAGGACATCAGGGGCGGATCCGGCACTTTCGTAGGAGCTAGGTGATTGCCCTGCTCGGAGAGAATAAAAAGGGAGAGAGATATATAATAGTATAGGGAGGGGGACGTTTTGAGAAGTATTGTATTATAACATGAGAAAAGATGTTCTTTTATTTTGTATTATCATTATACATATTATTGGAGTGAGATTAGCGGCAGAGTCACTGTGGGGTTTGCGAATCGTTCGATCCAAAGACAAACGTATCCTTGTTACTTAATCAGAGACAACGGTCATTTTCTCCTCTTGTTATAACATCGAACAGTGAACAGCTTCCGAGCTGGAAATTCCAGCATTTGCAATATGTCCATTCATTCTGAGCTCATTGCAAACCCTGAGAGGTAGGGCATTTCAAAAATCGCCCAATAAAAAACTCATAATGTTGAAACAACAAATTGAAGAAAAATGTTTCAGATTGTTTTTACTACCCACAGTTTCAACGTTTAGATGACGTTTCAAATGTAGCAAAAAGGGGAAAAAATCAAATTCTTCTTGATTGTATTAGTAAGATTAGACGCACACAGCAATAAAAAAAACCAAAAAAAACATATGGACAACGCAGTGAACATTTCTTACCAACAACTTATTCAACGAAAACATTCTGTTTACTTAACCCCCGTGATCCAGTCATAGAATATTATTATTCTACCGTCCATTCACCTCGTTTGAATGCGGCAATAGAATATCCATCTCCAAGCCAAGCTCTAAGCGCAGCTGTAAAATGTTGCACTCCTGTGTCACAAAATACATGCAACGTTCATCATCCGTCACAATGGCAACGTAATAAGCGGGAGGCTGGACCCAAGAAACCTCCACTACGAGAGTTAATGAATAGCCCCCCCCCCCNCCCCCCCCCCCCGCCAAAAAAGGGAGTGGGGGCAGATAATCAGACAATCACTTCGGAATTCATGTATTATTTCAACATTTTCTTTTTTTTAACTGGACTGAGGGTGCGTAATGAAAAGCATCTGACAAATTTCACTATGTTTTACATTGTCTGCGGACATTTTGAATTAGATAGATTATGTTTGATGAATATTAGGATTTGTTTTTAAATACTTATCAACTTATCTTTTTTTCTTGGTATATCATATAATAATTTTACATAGAAACAAGACGTGAAATTTGTCACACATTTTGTCAAAATAACACATGTCACACTTCCTCTATGCCAGAGCCTGTCCCTGCCACTTCCCCTCCCGGTCTCTACTGGGACATAATGAGTCGATGTTTGAAAACGAGCCAGATTTATCTGTTTTTTTTATTTAGCAGAGACCGATAAGCCTAGAGGGAAATATGTCTTTAATAGATTTTTTAAAAAGTAATAACTGCTGGCATCAGTCTTGCCTTTCCACTCTTCGATAAGTACATCTTAGATTCGTCGCTTAAGCAGGGCTCTGAATCATTCTATATTTTGATGATCAATTATATTTTGAAATTTAAAAAGGTAGATGATTCCTATTTGTTTTAATATTGATTTTATCGTATTAAACCTTTGAGATATATAATGTTTATTGATATAAAGACTAGAATCGAGTATAAAATAGCCACACCATATTCTCGATCTAAGGAGTCAATTGCATCAACATACTTGGCAGAGGCATTTTAGCCTTATACACCATCCAGAAATTTAAGATCCAAGAATTTGAACTTAGTATCTATCCCTCGATCCGACCTAATGAAGTATGGCGACAGGGCTTTTTTCCTATTCCGGGCCTTTAATTTGGAACTCATTGCCAGCAACGATTTGAAATGCAAAGTCTTGATTCATTTAAACACCAATTTAAAACATATCTGTTCATAAAGTATTTGCCAGAGCAGATACTCCATCTCATATTCGATATGCTTGTCAGTTTCTTCTTATAATGAAGTCTTTGCACTTAATATACACAGTGGATGGTTGTGGGTTCTCAAGTATGTGCAAGTGTGTAAAATGATGTGTGTCTCTCACAGTATTGTATGTACTGTAAAGCGCCTCGAGCTTTTCGGGAGTGAGGGGCTATAAAAATTATTTTTATTATTTTTGTTATCATATTACTATTTTTATTATTGTACATCTTAATAATGACGCTTTACAGAATCCTGCTTAGTTTACTTTCCTCTGACGTCATTACTCCCAGCTAGTGTGACAACAATCTATAGCTGATCATTGTTGAGAGTGGGCACTAGCCAACCTCCCCAAACATCATGTAATCTGGTGTGAATTTTTTCACCATAAGAACTTCTTTTGAAGAAACTGATTCGTAATCTCTCCAGTGCAAAACAGTTGGCTAATTTCCATACCTCGCGGTCATGTAATCATTTATAGTGTAATTATAGTTTTTTTTTGTTATTATAATACATAAATAAATAATACAGGTAGAACAACACAGACACCAGGAAGGCGTTGAAGAGATGGGTCTGACTTTCAGTTCTTAAATTCACTGCTCTTGACCTATTCAGAGAGTGCATACCTTTTGTGCCTGGTTCAGCGTTACATGTAATTTTTTTGGTAAATTCACCAGCTCAGTTTATGTTACTTATCTTTCGATTAAGGACTACAGCACACTGCAGGCTCAACAAACACCTGCATAACACAGGCATAA
The DNA here is from genome assembly GCA_033807755.1 of Ellobium chinense. Classification (NCBI taxonomy): domain Eukaryota; kingdom Metazoa; phylum Mollusca; class Gastropoda; order Ellobiida; family Ellobiidae; genus Ellobium; species Ellobium chinense. The sequence goes on along the minus strand of JAWQUT010000083.1, from coordinate 443,967 downwards.
GCAGCTCAGCCCTCTGTCAGTGCCTGCAGGCAGACCAAACACCACAACATGTTTTGCAGGACTGCTTTCCCCTGGCAGAACTGACAGAACGGTTGTGGCCATTGCCAGCTGACTATGAGACGATCCTATGGGGAGACTACTCAGACCTGCAACTGACCAGCTAGTTCATGGCCCATAGCGGTCTGCTAGCATGATCACGGAACGCTGAATAAAACGAAATGTTGGTACACTGATAATTTTTTGCGATGACCACTTCTAAATATTTGAAGCTATGAAGTTACTTACATGCCGTCAGGGCATTCAACAGATTCCGGACTTGAGTCATTTTATAGTAGTAACCGTTAGTCCCTTCGTCACAGTTGATCATGGCCACACATACCAGATAGTTCTCCGTCTCGTACCTGACAATCAAAATGCGTGTAATAGAAAGAGCTTTATGGATACCAATAAAACTGCGATTTGTAAGTCTCGTATCCAGGCTTATGCCCGCTTACGCGACTTCACACAATTATTACCCTAGAAGACCTGTTCACTCTAGGACTTTCTCAACTTCCTGAGAAGCATACAGTGCCGCAGCCATTTACAGGCGCTGATAACTAGCAGTCTGATAATTATCTTCTACTGCCTATAGCCTCGTACCCCATTTACAGACGAATGGACTGAGGAACATGTGAATGAAATGCTTTCCCAAGGCTCTTACAATACGATCGTGGTCGGGAATCGAACCCATGACTTTTAGATCGTTAGTCCAACTCCGTAACCGTTCAGCCATGCTGCTCCACATACTTATGTATATAACATACATAACACATACATCAAATAATAATAATATACAGTTGAACTTAAAAATAAAGCAAAAGAAAACCAGTCAAATGTCAGGGTATGGGCCTAGAAATTCGAGACTGTAAGGTGTTCGAATACAGGAGGTAAATCTGATATATTATTATATTGTCGAGTCAGAGCTAGCGACCTGGAGCATTGCAACATGTAGGCGACAAGGCTGGGCAGCATGGCTCAAAAAATCGAGTCGAACCTATCTTTTCCTCAGGCTCAAATTAATCATTGAAATTATGAGAAATTATGAGTTGAAATTTTTTGAGCTGCGTATCTGACTGGAACAATTTTACTGTACCAGAATTCATTTTAAGGTATCGATACTTTATTGTCGTGGCCTCTTTAAACAGACTGTGTGAGTGAAGCAGTTACGAGCGCGTTTTAAACATGTGTGAAGTTAGTAGTCATAGTTCGTTAAATGTTCATGTGCTGTCCCGTCACTTTGGTATATTGTATTTCTGCCCATGTACCACAGCTGTGGTCTGGGTGTATTCTAATAAACCTGTTGAATCTGTTAGCTTATAAGCAGGGATATGCAGGAGGGACTCCGGGCAGAATGGTTACTTTTTGTGTTTGTGAGGATAATATCAGTTTGTTTTAAAAAAAAAACAGCAAAAAAAAACAAAAAAACTTGGGAGGCTGAAGAGAGGTAGGTCCCTTGCTGGAGAGTCAAAGGGTTTTTGTTGTTTTTTTGGGGGGGGAGGGGGGAGGAGGGGAAATGGGGATAGGAGGGGATGATGTTAGGAAGAGAGCACCCTGTACAAATCTTGTAGAAATGACAGTAGATGCATAAAATCAACGCAATGCTTAGAGACCGTGCATGTTTCTATCGCTCTGTAAAACAGATGTAAGGATGTAACGTTTATTACATGATCCCCCACAGCACTNCTCTAGCCTCAGGTCTTTAGGGCCACTGTATGTTAGGAAATCGAGAACTCACGAGCTAGAACGAGCTCAGACTGCAACAAGATGGGACTGGAAACAAGCTCAAGCTTAAAACAAGAGCGCTGTTGTTTTTTCTTCTGGTTCCTGGGGCGTGGTCAAAGGGCAAGCCACACTCTTCCTTAGCAAAGGAAGTCTCAGTCTCTAGGCAAGCCAAGATGGCTGCGACAAATGCGGAAGAGACAGAAAGCAATGCACTTACTTGCGAGTGGGGTTTGCTATACTTATATTCTTGGCCTCATTCATTAATATTCATACCATCGTTGATTCTTGTCACATTCTCCTACCACCAGGGGCGTAGCGTAATGGTAGTCAAATAGTCATTGACTACCACTTGAAAAAAAGAGCGCCTCGCAAAAATGTTTTAAAAAATGGTACTGAAATAAGAAATGCAAGCTCTCATAGCTTATTATAAATTCACAACCTTGTAAGACACTAAGCTCTCTCTCTCCCCCCCCCC
>JAWQUT010000083.1:400947-418447 GCA_033807755.1 Ellobium chinense | reverse complement strand
ACATACACTGAATTGGAAAAGGGCAGTGCGCACCACATTAAGGCACCGATACTCTACACAGGTAGAGTAGTGGACCGCCTTAAGAAACATGACGCAACAAAAGGGTTAAGATTCAAACACTGAATACAGAAAGATCTTGAATACCTTCGAAACGTCAAAGTCTCGGGAAAAAAGGACAATAAAAAATAGAATTTCTTGTAGTATTTTGGCTCTAAACATACAAACTCGAAAACCTGATATTTTTTTTTTCATGAACATGGAATCATGAGACTCTCTCTGTCTTCCAGTAGTGCTTTGTATTCCTTATGTGTGTTGCTACGTGCTAATGGCTGCGTTTTGAGAGTGTAAATGTCCTGCCTATGGCGGCGTTTCACGACATCCGGAAAACAGTCATTATCATATCTGTAGATAGTTTAATCTGTGGGGTCAGTTGCAGATTGTTTATAGCTAGTTGAGGTTACTCGCCTCTACATGCTTAAATATTTGCCCATCAATCGGTCTAGACCATTATTCTCTTGCATTTAGATACTAATATTATTTTAAGTGCCTGAGGGCATCAAGCATATCTAAATTACAATTTCATAAAATAGAATAGTTCCATTCTCAGTTGGAACTAAAACACTTAACCCTTTGTTTACTGGATCGTTCGTCCTCGACATTTACCATATTGCCTATTATCTCCCTCATTGTACTGTGCAAAAAATACAAGTAGTTTCCCTTTTTTTTTTTCAGATATAATTTTGACGATAACATCGATTAGAGCAAAGATTGCCTAGGCTGGTACGGTAATTAAAGAGTTCAAAAAAAAAAAAACCTGACGCAAACACCTACGAGGGATTCTCCTCTCCCAAAACTCTGAGTAATTTTTTTCTTTTTTTACCGGCGAAGAGGAAGGTGTCCACCTCGTTCCTCATGTCTAAGGGAGATAACCCCCGGCCATCAGCATCTCGAGCTGTCAGGAGAATGTCCAGGAAATCTTTGACTCGTTTGTGACGTATCAGCTTCGGGTCGCTCTCCTTGGGAGAAAAACAAAAGTTGAGGAAGTTGAGCATGATCAGGCCTGCTAGAGCAGTAATAGGCTGATTACCTTTTCACCATAGCTATTGTTGTTGTTGTTGTTGTCATCGTCGTTGTTGTTGCTGCTGCTGCTGCTGTTGTTGTTGTTGTTATTGTTATTGTTGTTGTTGTTGTTGTTGTTATTGTTGTTGTGTTGTTGTTTTTATCGTTGTTGCTGCTGCTACTGTTGTTCTCGTTGTTGTTGAGAGGTTTAATTTACCCCATTAGCACTACGCAATAGCAATGGCGTTTGCATTTATAATGAATCCAAAAACGTCGTGAAAACATAATCTCTCTATTATCTGTGAAGTCGCTACAGTGGAGATGCATTGGCTTAAAGAATTATACGTTTTATATTATCATCATCATCACAATTATCGTCATCGTCGTCGTTATAAGAATTATGTTTAATTCAAGAACCTTACAGCAAACGTAAAAATTTATTTTCACGGATTGACATTACAAAACAGATGTGATATCGCAAACTTTCGACCTTAAAGGGTCTTTTTCAGGCATGTAATTATTTTCACCATCATTGTTATTATCATTACCATCAATATGATAATTTCAAAATAATAAAGATTCTCAGACTGTGTAGCAAAAAAAAAACTTTTTTTTTTTTTTTAATCACCATCATCATCATTCGCAATAGGATAGATTATCCTAAAGTCTACATTATATGTATATGATAATGATATTAAACATTTAATTCCAAAATTTTTAACGTAACAATCCTTTCTCAGAAAACAAACGTTATCATCGGCATCATCATCATCACCATCAGCATCATTTAAAACTGAGAAAAATTAAAAGCTCAACCTTAATTCAGGGAATTTATTAAAAATCTAGCAAAGAATTAAGATCAAAAATGACATCCAAACGTTTCGGCTCTAAGGCCTTTATCAATAGAAATGAAACAAGAGTTAAAACTTTCACAATAAGAGCAACCACATTAAGAAGAAAAAGAAAAGACAAGCATGGAAGTGTGAGTTAAAAGTCAATTATGATCGATCATCATCAGCATCATCATGTTCATGAATCATATCGGTACGATGATAAAAATACCAGAAATCTGACCGATCTTTATGGTTCCTATTAACTGAAATAACGTTCACAACGAACCAGTTCCTGTCTCCTCTTCTCAATGATGTCGTCAGCAACCTTGTGAACGATGTCACAGAGTTTCGAGAACTTTCTCCCATGTGACGTCAGTCTGTACAGGAAGTTGCAATACCACAGAGGTTTGCTGGAATATGGGAATGGGGAGGAAGTCGTAATGCTATAATAAAATGCATAATTTCACTAACAGACTTATAGTACTATTCCAAATCAATTCCTAAGTTTCAAAGTTATAAAGGTTTGCTTAGATATCGTTGCCCCGGCGTATTAAGCTGTATGTTACAAAGCTAACGGAAACAGATAAAGTTTTTCTTGCACTGAGGTGACGGTACGTTTCGTGGGTATTGCAAAACGCGCTGTATAATACCATTTCATTTTGATGGGTCCTGTGTATTAAGATTGAATGGTGTTTGAATGCGAACTGTTAATAAACAAACATTAGAAGTACTCTTCAAAGATGAAAAGACTATCCACATTAAATATCTTATTTAATTTTCTTTTCTCACATTCCTACTGGGGCACAGGGAAAGGAGGGGGTTGGGGCAATGGGGATGTAACATTTCACAACTTGTGTTACACCTCCTTCAAAGCGATTTGAAGTGTCTCCTTGGACATATTCATCCATCCACCCACTCGACACAGGTGTAAATGAATACCTGGCTTTAGAGCTGGGGGGACCAGGGTGCTGCACCGCTGGCGACCGGCAATGACTTTGTTATGTATTTCATTTGTAATATTATTATGGTTTTACATGTATGATGTGTATTGTTATATGTAGACTATTTGTGTTATGAATGAGATGTGTATATATTATATATATAACAGTTTAAAACAATTTCCCTACAGAGTAAATAAAGTCGTATTTTCATTTTCATTTTTTTCTCTATCTATATACCTATCTTCTTTGCTGTCTGTTATCGTACATATCCACCTACCTACTCAACTGTCTACCTCACTTTCTCACTCAGACAATTCCTACATTCTTACTGCCCTATTCGCTACTGAATAATCAAGCAAGCAAGCAACCAAGCAAGTAAGCAAGCAAGCAACCAAGCAAGCAAGCAACAAACCAACCAACCAACCAACCAACCAACCAAGCCAGCCACCCACCTACCCACCCACCAAACAACCAACCAACCAACCAACCAACCAACCAACTGAGGCCATTTCCCATCGCACTCTGCGAATCTTGTGGACTTAACAGCCATTACAAAAATCGCGGAAAGATGAAAGAAAGCACTGCCGTTTAAACAGTTTGGTGAGGTCAACGCCTCGCACGAGGACAAGAAAAATATATATATTTTTTAAAATGGACTTACAGCATTCTCTCAGCCAACATCCTCTGTAGCTGTGGAACTGCCTTGGTGTAGATACTCACAGACCTCAGGTAAAAAAAAGGAAAAAAGTGAGAAAATATTACCATCTAAAGATGATAATGATGATGATGTTGATGATCATGATGATTTTGAAGGCGATGATAATTAGGATATCAAATGCTATTCTAATGCTTATGACGGCAACGACGACAATGATGAAAGCGACCAGGAATATGTATGTTTGATTTTCATAAAACACTCGCAGACTGTAAACATATTTGAAGTCACAGATGGTGGCTGCCATTGTTGGAGAGCTCTTACCTAAATGGTAAAGATGATGATAATGATGGTGATGATGATGGTGATCTAATCTTCCTTTATTCCTCGCGGACTGAGCATGGGTACACTTTTGGTTGCTGCGCGCATCACGGTGAGGAAGTGTGCGCATCTACTAGACATTTATTAGAAAGGTGACGTCATTTATGAAGACCGGAGATGAGACTTCTGAAAAAATGACGGCAATCATCTACGGTTTCAAATCTGTTAACGGAAAATTTTACAAATGTTCGTGTGTCCGAAGAGGAGCGGTGGTATGTTTTCTAAACAAGGAGGGAAAGTATAACAACACAATTGGAAAAATAAGTTATTTATTTTTTTGCTCTTCCACATCAGTCGTAGCCTTTCATGGCTTGCCCAGAGGCTGATACTTCTTTTGCTTAGGTCCACCCATAGAGTAGAAGAACCGCCCCTTTTGAGCGGCCACAAGGACCAAACTAAGACAGCCCAGGACTATGACAGGACTATGACAGGACTATGACAGGACTACTCACTGTGATGTTTGACAGTCTGACTGATAAGAGAAGGCACATCTCAAGATGATGTCCAGTGCGGTCAGGGCCAGCAAGGGATACACGTCCATCGACTCGCCTGTTTTGGAGAGGATTATTAGCTTTTCCTGTGGAGAAATAAAGAAAGGAAGGAAAGAAGAAGGACAAAAGAAAGAATAAAAGAAAGACAGACAGATCGAAAGTGAGATAGACATGAAGAAAGGAAGGAGGAAGAAAAAGAAGAAAGAAAAAAATAGACAGAAAAGGGAAGGAAGGAAGGAAGGAAGGAAGGAAGGAAGGAAGGAAAAAAGGAAGGAAGGGAGGGAGGAAGGAAGGAAAAAAGGAAGGAAGGGAGGAAGGAAGGAAGGTAGGAAGGAAAAAAAAGAATAGAAGGAAGGAAGGAAGGAAGGAAGGAAGGAAGGAAGGAAAAAATAGAAGGAAGGAAGAGGGGAAAGAGAAGGGATGGAAGAAATGAAAAAAGACAGAAACACTTAAACAAAAAAAAACCATACAAACAAAGAAACAAACAATCAAAGAAATCTCCCGGCATGGTAAATAGAGTTTTTTCGCTCTGTTGGTTTTTTTTCTTTTGACAGTGAAATCATTTAGCGAAAGGTACACACACGGGCGACATTTGGAAGTTTTCATTTACAGTAAATTTGCTACAGTGTACTATGCAAAATAGAACAAGAAATAAAAAGGTATCATTACGCCGAATTATTAAGTGGATCCATGTGAACATTGATGCGATTACGTCCAGCCAACTGAATATCACATGTACCACTAATAATACTATGACGTCCATTGCCAACACGTTATAAGAGAAGTACTTACTATCAGGATATCCGCACAGGTGTTGTAAACTTCCATGTAAGGCTTCAGGATGTCGAAATGGAAGGCAGGGGTCAGAAGGCGACGACTTCTTGCCCACTTGGCGCCATTGGCGACCAGCAACCCTTCACCCACCCAGGGCATGGCCATGTCGTAGCCGGTGCTGGACAGAGGTCCACGGGCCTTGGGAGCTTGAGAACACAGACATCTTTTAAGGAATCCCGAGCAACATCGTCGCCCTTCTTTTGTAACTAAAGTTTGGGTTAGAAATAGCTTTTGACGCTTAAAAGGAGGAGTGGCCAACACGCACATTTGGCCAAAAGAGGATGCTTTACTTCACAATGAAAAAGGAAGTAACACATTTTCAATTTTTTAAAATCTATTACTGGTTAAAAAAAAAAAATATATATATAGTGTGTGTGTGTGNTGTGTGTGTGTGTGTGTGTGTGTGTGTGTGTGTGTGTGTGTGTGTGTGTGTGTGTGTGTGTGTGTGTGTGTGTGTGTGTTTACATTTACGGTGTTTTATGACTTTCTTGTCGAGGGGGAAAAAAGTGATAGAATGCAAATAATTGCATTGTTTTTCCACTTCAGACTTTGCTGATAGCTAAGAATGACACCTTGCGTTTTTTGCATTATGGGCTTAGTTGGGGACAAGATAGTCGATATAATAGTTCCTGCCTTGTAGATCTCACCTTGTGACTTGAGGACAGGCCTGATAGAGTCTGGGTGGTATAGCAGGAGTATAGGAGAGAAGGGGCCTGGCCAGATGCGATGGAAGTAGCGGTAGCGACGGGCAAGTTCCAGCAGGTAACTAAGACCCTCTTCATTGTATCCTGGGAACTGACAGCACATAACGTCAATATTCCAGTATTGTCAGATTTTACCAAAGATGTTTACGCCATTAACATACAGAAAGGGCATTCGCCCATTCGGCATGGTCCGGAAGTTCTCGAGCGGCAGCCATTTTGAAATGGCTGTCTGTGATGTTTACATTACATTGTGGTTACACACGCGCAAATGAGGTCAGATGGACTGGGTTGGACTGCTTGTCCTGTAGAATACATTTTGAAATATTTTNTATTCCAGTATTGTCCGATTTTACCAAAGATGTTTACGCCATTAACATACAGAAAGGGCATTCGCCCATTCGGCATGGTCCGGAAGTTCTCGAGCGGCAGCCATTTTGAAATGGCTGTCTGTGATGTTTTCATTACATTGTGTATGAACAATGAGATTGCAGTTCACGGGTAGACTACCAGACAAGACGAATGACCTCGTGAAGTCAAATTTCCTAGGTAAACTGTAGCAGTCCCAGCAAGATAATTATATTTGGATCAGAGTACCATAATCCCAAAGATATTACATCCATGATAATGTACATATGATGATATGTCATAGATAGTTCGCCCATCTCATTTGGGTGTTTGTTGTTGTTTTTTTTTCAGGAAAGAGACAAACTTTTTCAGACTGCGAGAAAAAAAAAACAACCTCCCATAGCACGCTGTTAGCTCTAATATAAAATAAAAGTTATTGTTTTTTAGAAAGTTGAGAATGTCATTGAGTGATATGGCCTGCCAATGTAATGCTGATGAGGAGTTGACCGACACAAACCCATGATCCCTGATTAGTAATATTATTTTTTTAACAAACTCGATAAATCTTTTTGATTATGACGATGATGATGATGCTGTCTCTTCTATGTGTCTTCTTAACCATTTGTTTCATGTTGTATTTAACCTAATAAATTATTGTATATCATTATATCACTGAATTTTAAATTTTATATATTAAAGTATATTTCTTAATTCTTCGCTGGTTTGGACAAAACGTTTTTTTTATAATTTCTTTTAATACGTTCCAAATGATGATGATGATGATGATAGTACTGAGAGTGTTTTATATTTTTGAAAATAATGATGATGATGATGATGATGATGATGACTGCTACATCACTGCATTCCTAACTCCTTTAAATTGAAAACCCTGAGAACAATGACCAAACTATTATTGTACATATATACAGGCCTACACAACTCCATCCAGCAAGCACCAAGGCCAGCCATATCAACAGGTCATGTACTCACCAAGTGAATTGTGCCAGTTGTATATCTGTATTCTTTCGTCCCTGGTAAATTGTGAAATAATTTCCGATATGCCAAGTACCGTCGCAGCTGTCTTACTACAACCACCGCCAACAAGGCAAGAACTATGTAGGTTATTAGTAACATTCCTCTGATCTGTGGAAAGCCAAATTTGTGTCACATATTTCTTGAGAACTACGTAACGTAAAAACATGCGGTTTTCACCTAAATTCGTAGAAAGATACACAAAAGGTAACTATACACATCAGTCCTCTTTATTATTTTTACCCTTTAAAAAACAAAAGAATGTGTATAGCAACGAAATACAATATCCGATAGATCTTTTCAATCCGCCCCCCTATTCGCCAATCGTCCAACTTTTTCACGGAGCCTAATGCATTCGTCTATGATGCCTTTCGGTGCGCTAGGTATTCTTTCGCCGCTGATGCATTGTCTGCCTGCCCATTTGTAAAATGGGGTGTTTGTCTTGTATTATATATTGCACAAATGTAATAATTATGACAAATCCTTTTCATTCATGTGAGTATCTGATATGAATGAGGCTCAGTCATGGTCATTTCAGAGGATGGTTTAGCTCAAGTTGGCTTCCTCCAGCCATAAACCAGTGCATACATAAATCGGGCTATGACAGGGTACGAAGGCCAAAGTTTTAAACCCTTTTCATCTTCATTAAAACTTGTGAAGCTATTGAGAAATACTGCCTGCAATATTGTTTTGGCACATTCATGACTTAATTTCACCATTTTTGCGGTGTGGCTTCATGCAATGCAAATATTAATCTACAATTTGTCCAAAGGCCAAATTTTATTTTTTATCAATTAAGGCTCCTGCAACCCCTAGGTAACCTGTAGCAGTCAAGGCAAGATGTATTTGGATCAGTGTAGCACAATCCTACTAACATTCCGTCCATGATAATGTTCGCATAACATCATACTCCAAAAATTGTCAAATTATGTCAAATGCAAAAGTTTGCCATCTTTCTTTTACATCTATTCACGTTACCAAACTTAACATAGATCTAACTGCAGTTTTCTACAACCTTGTATCAACTTCGAACGCGCCCCAGTATGGACGATTTGTATAGCATTTCTCTCTTGATCACAGTTAGATGCATTTAGTGAGCAGGCCACTCGGGACACCTTCCGAACTCGGTAAGACATTACAAAATGGCTGCCGTTGGAACGTACTCTATGATCCTGTGTTTCGGAAATCTTTCTGTAAGTCAGTATCATCTATCTGCCTTGATGTTTAAGGTTGCATACCACTGATCATATACGATATCCAGTCTACAGGCAGATTTTAAAAAGGTCCTTATTTTTTTTTAGTTCGTTCTCCTCATCAAGAGAAAAGCAATCGTCATGCTAAATCGTCAGAGCAAACATCCAAGAAGATGTGTAATCCCACCTTATGGCTTGTGCCTCAAAAAAAGATGATCTAGACTAATGGTTCAACAGAAAATTCAGAGCTGAAAGAAACTGAAGCTGCAGAACACAAGATGGTGCAGCATAGACACACCACTGCTGTTGTTTCAGCTTGATGAAAACGCTACGTATTGGAGCTACGGTGTCTAACAAGCCCTTGAACCAAAGACGGCAAAAACACTAGAAGAAAGCACAAGTAAAGACTTCACCTGCAATTCTAAATAACCACATTCATTACATGAATATTATGGTGGTCCTGAATTAATGGGCATGGCGCATACATCATACTATACCAAACTTGTTTCTGCTATTAGCATATCATTATTGTCCGCCAGAGGCGCAATTTGAAAAAAAAACAAAAAATGAATTGGTGTCAGCACCGGGGGGTGAGGAAAGGGAGCAATGGAGGCGCGGGGGGAGGGGGGTGGTAATATATTCACCAAACACACTGAATACAAATTACTGTATGAACCAAATTAACCTATATGTAGGAATGAATATAATTGAGGATTACCTGCTGATTCTGTCTTGTTGATGTTCAAACCGAAGGACAAACTCAATTTCGCCGGAAGTGGGGAGCGTTAAATGGTGTTTAAGAAAGAAATAGATGATAGGGAAAGAATCTTAAAAAAGGCGAAATCGAGCACTATATGTACAGCGATCTTGAACAATTTGATTGCGGTTTTTTTTTGTGTTTGTTTTTACATTATATGAAAACGAATTTCCTTATCCAGTGTTGCTTGTGAAATGCTATGTGTAGGCCTACACTAACTGGTAGGCATAGAACTGAACTATTAGTTGTTTTTTTTTTTTGATTTTGGTCAAACCAAAGAAATATCTTTTATTGTTCATTAAAATTCATGTGCAGTATGACTGCTCGTGACACCTTCCGAACTCGGTACGACATAACAAAATGGCTGCCGTTGGAACGTATTTCATGATCCTGTATTTCGGAATGCTCTTTCTGTATGTCAGTATCAGTGGCTGTAGCAGATATTCAAAGCATTTCTAGCTCATCATACAACTACCTGTGGAAATATATGAGCGATAGCCGGTGGATATGAAATATCGTGTGCTGATTACAGTTGAGCAAAAATTCATGATAGACGATTCTCATATTATAATAAAAGATTCAAGTAGGATAGTACTGAAATTGGGGTGAGAGTATGTGTGTGGGTGGGGGAAGGGGGAGGAAGAGGGGATAGAGAAGAGGAGGAGAAGGTGAAGATACTGAACAGGAACTAAGTGGTGGGAAATCGAGATTCATTAATATGAATGATGTGTGCTTGAGTTCATCCATTGTTAAGATGGTTTTTTCCTAGCTTAATATTTTTTTATGCGTTAATCTTCGCTTAAACTGGCAACATTCGTTACTTGTTTGTGAATCATGTAACTATGATATCAGTGTAGAGGTCTTTTTTTTTTTTTTAAATAAATTCGACGACAACAAATCAAAATAAAAAGCTTGCCAACAAGAAGTAAGGATAAGGAAAGATTTATTCATTCACATAGGAAATAAATATATATTTGTTACAGTGAAACAAGACCACAGGAGTAACAACAGTGGAAATAAATCTCAGAACAATCAGTCTCTCCTCTCTTACCCTCTCCCCCTCCTGCACAAAACAACAGCCATCCCAGGCATCTTTCCTTACAAGTTCTGTGACCCCATGCATGGACCTGATAATCCAAATGATTAAAAGAAGAAAACATTAGAATACTGACCAAAAAAAAAACAACAAAAAAACCAGATAAAGAATGCATCTATCGTCCTTAAACGTACTGGATATACAGTTCACTCATGGGAATATGTGATGTTGCATCAGTTTGGTGTGCTTATCTTTTTTGTATAATTTCACTTTTGGGGGCATTTTTCTCAGTTTTACAAAACTGTGGGTTATCATTTTCATGCATGACGTCACAGAATTCTTCTTTCATTTTGTGCAGCCATTCTAAACATGACACTACATCCCTCCTTTTTTCTGTCTTTTGTCTTTTCATGACATTTGTATGGTTGATATGGCAAGATAATGTAGTAGCACATTCAGTCATTGACGAAATTTGGTCATGACATCTACTCCGTTCAGAAAATGAGCTTGATAAAAGTGAGGAATGTTGACCGAATCACTACAGTTTCCAGTTCATGTTTGAACAACAGAGGCAGCACATTGAGGTATTTCTGTCAAAATCTAGAATTTGAAATATGCACACATCACTAGCCCAGCGTTCTCAAAAGACACAATAGTGATCAAGCCCTGATGACAAGAAATGTACAGTGCAGTACAGATAAGAGAGGATAACAATGTAAGTTAATGATTGCCCACTGTTCTACTGCCTGTGAGTGGGCAGTATTGGTGGTGCGGTTTTGTTACATGGGAGGTGCTTTGATTACATGATAAGAATCTAAAGTTTGCATTTCCTGAAAATATCTCAACTGGACTTGAAATACAACTGGGTGCAACAATTGTACAAAAACACAGACATGCAGTGCTCATGAAAGAAATGGTGAGGAAGAAAGGGGTAAAGGGAGAAAAAGGGTATTTATATGGTATACCATTACATTCAACACTTCTTCTTTCAAGCTATGGAGTGATAACCTGTCTCATTGATGTTTTCAATACATGCACCGGGTGCCACAACAATTAAGAAATAACAGAGAATAATATTTTTATGAAAGACACCATTAACTCAGCAGCTGAGATCTGGTTCAATATTTTGTCTGACAAGTGCCTGAGTGGATCAAGATTCTTACTAAAAATACTTATTTCAAAACATGTACAGGAACATAACACACAGCAGAACAGAACACACCGCCAAAACATTTATCCACATATCTGATATGTTCTAGCTAGTTATTTTTCTGTGACAGATGGATTAACATTACATACATGTAACACCACATCCCCTTCTAGCTGCAGTCCCAAATATGAGCTACAAAAACTCAAAACACTCTCCGTTTTAATTCACTGCAACGGACAATGTAGATAATGATGTGTCCTCTACTGTGCATTGCTTGAGGACTAACAATGTGCTCTGACATCAACTTTCTCACATACATCTGAATGCTGAAGATGATATAGTTCTAAGATGCCACGCACACTCGCTGAGCCAGTACCGACTCTCATGCTTTATAGCATAGACTTTTACTAGAAACTGTATTGTTTTAGTTTGAAAACTTTAAGTCATCTGGAACTGATCAATCTTGAGAAATTTAATCTCTATTTAGGTTGCAGAAATTCAGACACGAATATCATGTTTTCGTCAGAAACTCGAGACCAGTTAGGCTGAAGGACGGCAGACTAATAGCTCAAAAGTACTGTGTAAATATATCCAGTGAGGAAATCTGTAAGGCACCCATCATCTGAAACTAATATTTGATAATTAAACGGCTACTAAATTTCAAACTCAATTATGTTCACTTTGTGGAAAACTGCACCGCTACTGACAATGATAAAAACAGACAAAAAATAAAAAATCACCAGGAAGTTATTGCTTTAGATTTTAGGCTTTTCTTTAGCTCTAGAATGGTCAACGTTCTTGCTCAACTGCTTGCACATCATCCATCATAAACATACCACTTTTATGGCACATTAATTCTTAAGTTGATCGCACAGCTCCGGAAGTTAAAAATGTGCACTGAGTCTGATAACACAGTCTGTCTAGTCTACCAGAGGCTGGAATTCGTGCTTCTCGGTGACTTGAGACTCTTGCTCCATGTGTGCACTTGGAAATACGATGTGGTTTTCCACATATGTGTGTGTGTGTGTGTGCATGTGCGTGCGTGCGTGCTATAAATATATAAACTGTGTTATATGTGTAGGGTAATTAGTTTATTAACCAGTGTTTTTTATTGATTTAAAGGTAAACAAGACGTACGCCCATTTGGACAAAAAGATCCTGTGTTTTCTAAGACAAACACTGTTACAAGAATAAGTAAAAAAGCTCAAACTTGCTTTACAAGACAATAAAACTCAACAGTGCCTTATAATGTTCATTACTGCAGTGCTGAAATCAACCCTGTCCCCATGACTCTTCTGATCTTATGCAAAACACTCAGTTTTATTCACTACTATCACTCCCTGGGAGTAGCCAGACATAACACATGAATAGCAATTACAGGGTCCTCTCACTTCCTGACACAGCATAAATATTCCTGCACTGGATTACCATAGTGAAATTACAGTAAAATACAGCATTAGGCAAGCAAAAGGATCAGAGATAAAAACAGCTCAAATAAAGAAAGATTTCAAGCATGACTTTTCATAATATATACAAAAGATCTCACTTAATTGCAATCCGTTTCATTAAAATAGGTGAAATTCCTTTGTTTAATCACTCTTGCTCTTATGTTTTGTGCACAACTTATTTATTGTGCTCCACTGGGCTTGCAATAAAACGGGGTCTACTGTGTGTTCAGTTCAAACAATGGGTATCTCATGTGATTTAAAGTACAAACAAACAAACAAACAAACTATTTACAGGCTCAAAATATAGAGAAAAAAAAAAAAGGTAGTATCACACAACATCAACATCAGCAGCGAACACCGAGTTCACTTCACAGGTATTTGTAATATCAGAACGCAGTAACAACAAATATACTTCAACTTTAAAACGGTGAATTTCTTTACAGTGTATAAGAATGAGACAACAATAACAAGGAGAGTAATGACGATAACAGTGACCATAATAAATGAGATAATGATTCAAGGGGTATATGTGATCAGCACACTGTGGCCTACCAGCCAGTTCATGTACAATCAATTCCCCTTAACTGCACCTCTCAGAGGCATGGGAAATTTGCCTTAAAAAGGAATTGCAATTATCCATGACTTTTGTTCAGACATAATAATATAGCAATAATCTTTGCAACTTGTTATGCTGAAAATGTTACAATAAAGGTCATTTCAAGTATGATTAAGTGCTGTATCATAATTTCGGGATTTTCTTTTTCTTATATTTCAAGATTCGATAGCTCTCAGCAAGCTCTAAGGCTTATTCTCATGCAACCAACAGTGTTTCTGCAATACTTTAAATCTAATAATGAATGACATACAGCAGATTCAACCAGTTTTTCACCTCTCCTGAATAATTTTCCGCTAGACGATGTTATATAATATCTCATGAAAGTCACTGGAATAGTAAGGATGGATGCAAAGTTGTTATTATTATATGGCACCAACACCAAGGCGACAAGAAAATAGATGATACGAAGACATTCGTTTAATTCCAATGAATTTTGTCAAGAATGTTAACGCGAGACGTTGTGATGGTGCAGAATGACTATGGTCAATAAGTTTAAAAATGTTCCTCGTAGCAATAATCACTGCCATCTAAACTGCAGAATGACTATGTTCAATAAGTTTAAAAATTTTCCTCGTAGCAATAATCACTGCCATCTAAACTGCAGAATGACTATGTTCGATAAGTTTAAAAATTTTCCTCGTAGCAATAATCACTGCCATCTAAACTGCAGAATGACTATGTTCGATAAGTTAAAAAATTTTCCTCGTAGCAATAATCACTGTCATCTAAACTGCAGAATGACTATGTTCGATAAGTTTAAAAATTTTCCTCACAGCAATAATCACTGCCATCGTCTGACATGTTCAGACTGTCACTCTGGATATTTTCCAAATTCTGCTCTCTCAAATTCCATGCAGGGCTAAACAATCACATCTTTCAACCATATGGTCCTCATGTCCTAGGTACAAGCTCAGAATATGTGTGTGAGTAAGACAGGTATCTGTTCAAACATATAGACTGATGTGTAATTTTCTTCTGTTTGAGCAACTCAGAACCATTTTGATGACGCCATCTTAAGGAAACAGCTTAACTGATTTCTCACTTTTCATAGAATGCGTAGGGAATATTTTTTATGGTAAAGTAAAATATGGTCAGCATATAGTTTCACTGGTATATTTTATTTGTTATTTCGCATGTAAATATGTGCCTTGATCTCAGAAACAAAATGACGCCCTTATTCAAAAGTGACCTATGTCTAACTTGGGTCATTTGTAAAGCATAGTGTCATTTTTTCCTCTCTTTAGCGAAGGCAACACCACAGCATTTCTGCCTTACGCTGCCATTTTCTCCAAAATTTTGGAAATCATGTGAGTGATTAGCTGTTATACCGAAGTGGTCCATCTACCATCCAGGTGTGAAAAACTACTTATAAACTTTGTATCTCATCCTACCAACTTTACTCCCCTTAATTGACTTTTGTTTTTAGATTTTATCGGATAACAATTTATGCAAGAACAATTTGTTCCTTACATGTTAGTGTGGCAGAATGCAGAAACTTTTCAGAAAACCAAACACTGAATCCTAATAAACAGCAAATGTTAATATTCATAAAGGAACAAACAGAAAGAATGATAAAAACAACGTTAGTTTTGTACAGAGACCCTTATGTTAATCACGGTGCCACAAAATTTTGCCATAGGCTGCTGCCAACCCTGTTACATGAAACAAATTCAGGTCCTAAGAGAAACATATTATGTTTTGAATATTTGTACACATTAAACTGCCTACTTATATTATTCACAGATGTGTAAAAAATTCACATCATAAAACGTATAAATTTACTCTTTTCGGTCCCCTGGATGGTATACAGTATAAAAACCGTAAAATGCAAATTTGATTACAGTCATAACCTTGTCTGGTCCCTGCCAATCCTCTGATCATTATCACTAGCTAAGTCAAGTTTAATATAGTGACGACAATAAATACAAATTTGGAGAATGCGAATCAGTGATGAATGAATATACTGTACAACTTATGCTTTCCACATATTACAATCAATTCTGTTTTCCCCTATTTCACAGGGCCGTAAAAAAACACATTATGCTTTGAAATGTATTCACATCTAAACTGCCTGCATAAGCTTGAGGTGAAGGATGATATCCTACTTTAATGCCCTAGTGACTAGATTATGTTGGAATTATTTTATAAAATGCACCTGTTTGGAATCCCTGCCTTCATCTGGCTGATCTTTATAAAGTGATCTTTCAGAACATATTCTTCAAGAAAACAAAAACATGGTCATCTAAAAAACTGCTGCACATATTTTTTAAAAATGACGAGGGGAAAGTGCCTACTTGTAATATAGCTTATTAGTAATAGAGAAACTTGGTTCTTCACAGATGCAGTCCAAATTCTTCTAATCAAAAACACGTCTGGTCTGCTGAGGTACCATACTGTACTGCTGTACTTAGTTGCTGCTAATCTAATCTCTGGCATTTGAAGTGTTCAGTCTGCAAGGACTGACACTTTTCCTCCTAACCTTGATTTGCCTCTATTGTTTTGCTAAGGGTTCCATGGATCTGTGGTCAATAATAACTAGCTCTTAACACCGGGAATATCAGCCTCGAGTACAACAACAACAAAAATATACAGTTCAGTTCTCAAGAACACTTAAAATCAAATATGCAGCTAGTTCAATATATCTGCATCTTGCATCAAGTCTGCGCACTGTCAGACCTATCCAATGGATCTGTAATCCATGATGGCCAAAGAGATGCTAATTCTGATTTAAACATTTGTCACTTAAAGGACAAAATAATTCTTGACAGTTGATATATCTAACCATTATATAACTTCATTAAGTTGAGGATCTAACTGTCTCATCCCAAGGGGTAGACATTTTACTTACCATCTCTGAAGCGGTCCATATTTTATTTAGGACAGGGTATTTTGGCTTTTGGCTAGGCAGCCACACTACTCCTGGTGAGTATTTTGGCCGGACATGCCAGACAGTGATATATTCACAGGTGACAAAGCCCAACCACATAATGCTTCTCACACATCTACAAACAAAAATTATTTATGTTATGTGAAATGGTTAATGTGAAGGTTGAGTCTTTGTTCATATGGTTTGTGTGGCAATCCACTGAACAAGACAGCAGGTTGCTCGTATGAAAGAATTTCAGTACATAAACCGCAGATAAAAAGGCTGACAATCGGGTAAGCTGACAAACAGCTTGAAAAAATGTGTGTCCTCAGTTCAAAAAATAGTTCCTCCATAAGGTATTCTAGCCGTTGAACCAACCTACTTACATATTTTTTCAATGTCTCCTAAAGGAAATGATATTTTCACTTAATGTTCTTCAGACAGTACATTCTGTCTGGTAAATTCCACCCACTGCATGATCTTTTCACTGCCTGAACATTGACAAACTACCCCAGGATGTGGAGATTTTCTACAAAAAAAAAAAATTGCATCACTAAATGTCATATGTAGGTAACAGGCACATTGCACTCTAGTGAATATGAAATATCATCAATTGAAGCCTTGATGGAGTGGCCTGGCATGAGAAAAATCGTTCACTCTGGGTAGAAATACCGACGGAACACAGTAGCCTCCTCAGCCATTTCCTCATCAGTGCGTAGTTTGGTCTGTTCATTCCAGCCTTTGTCATGCTTCTCCAACTGTCAAGAGATTAAGAACCAGGAATTCATTTACTGCTTAGACTTAGAGGTATGAAGGGTATGAAATTTTAAACAGTTCCTATAAAATCAGAAAACTGGCCAAGGTGAGTGGGGAGGAGGGGTTGGAATAGTTCAAAGGCTTAGATTGGTGCAAATACTTTTGTAGACTCAGAAAAGGTGGAGTTTTGCCATTTAAGTATAAATTATGATTGTTGCTAGCTGGGTAAGGCTACCCTGTTCACATACCCTGTCCAGTATGTTCACTATGTGAACAGGCATAAAATATTTGTTAGCCTGACTCATTACCCAAGTTCTCAGCATCTAACAAGTCTGGTATATTTTTCAATTTTCTAAAATTTGGAGAAAGAGTTAAACAGTATGTTTGGAAAGTATTTTGGCAC